>JAPUBQ010000003.1:16750968-17185968 GCA_035578125.1 Mellilla xanthometata | reverse complement strand
ATCCAGCAGTGAAATGGTTTAGTAATATTCCACTGTGTAGCAAGAAGACGCTTAAAATTTTCACTGAATACTTCGATTTATATTGCCTTTAAAAATAAATGATGGCGTACCATTACCCATACACCATACATGGGAGCCCACCTCAAATATTTATTTTATTTAAATTTTATAATTTAATTTGAAAGGTAATGTACATTTATAAATTCCGTAAAAAAATTAGGTGTCTACATGCTACCGTTATTGATATATAGCAAAAAAATACGAAAAAACACGTTTACTGTGTGGGGACCTTCTTATTTTCATTTTTTTATTTTTAGTATTTGTTGTTATAGTGGCACGAGAAATGCATGCCTTGTGAAAGTTTCAGCTTTCTAGCTATTACGGTTTCTGAGATATAGCCTGGAGACAGACAGAGGAGTCTTAGTAATAGGGTCCCGTTTTTACCTTTTAGGTACGGAACCCTAAAAAGCAAGTCTTATAATGATAATTTGGGGGAGCAAGTAAGAAGTTAGGTTGTGGCCCCGGTTTAACATGGTCTGTCTGATGTGTGCCCAGTGGGACCACTCGCCCGCAGTCAGCGCACCCAGACGCTCCTCATGGGGCACTTGGGGCCATTTGTTCGCAATACTGACCTAGGCAGACATTGAAGGCGGCGCGCTCTATACAGTGCAGCGAGGTGCGGTTGTGGCCCCGGTTGAACATGGTCTGTCTGATGTGTGCCCAGTGCGACCGCTCGCCCGCAGTCAGCGCACCCAGACGCTCCTCATAGGGCACCGCGGGTGACTTATCGTCCAAGATCTGCTGCATTTGTCTGTAAAATGAAATACAAACTATTAATAACCTACATTTATCTATTACCGAGGACCCTCTGTCGTGGCGATCTTGGCCAGTTTTGAATGCCTGGTGAGATGTGGCTGTAGACCGGCATAAAAAAAAATTATAATAATGTGTCGTTGACCTCATTTAAAAGTAAACTGTGTAAAATATTGTAAAAAGTAGTATTAATTTAATTGTTATTGTGTAGCTTTTTAAAAAAATTGTTTAATTAGTATTTTAATAGACTTTTTCTTTATTGTAGTTAGGACATAAGGAACTTATATTTGTACATCACATCGTGAAGTAAGTTTACGCTCGTTAGTTTTTTTTAGTTTATATATATTTTTAAGTTAGTTATAGTAAAATTACTGTTTAGTGAATTTTCAATAAGAGATAAATAAAATGTCTAAGCCTAATATCATAACCTCCTATTTTGCCAAAAGTGTCAGTCGCTAGAGCGTGACAGAGTAACACACTTGCATAAATACATTCATTCCGAAAAATGTTTGCATTCCGCAAAAAACATTAACAAACCGGTTCTAGTGAAAACATATAATTCTGGTAGGTCATTAAACTGGAGCACTAAATTGTAGCTATTAAATAATGTAGGTAAATTAGTATTAATTAAATTGTAGCAATGAAACATTGTAAAATCGGTAAATAAGGTAATATCTTTTGTTTGTTTATGCGCAAAGTTTACTTGGGAATTTTATCAGTTACAGTTATAATTATATCTTTCTCGTTATCGCCAGGTGAAGGTTTCTCGTACAATGATACCGTTACATATTATATATTGTAATTTATCTAATTTAATGCAACCCATCTCATCTCGGTTGGTGCCAATTGATAGACAATCTCCTTTTAAGTTTCTATGACTTTTGTAATAATGAGTTTTATTTTTTCTGCAATATGATTTTTGTAATAAAGTTGTATTTTTTTCCAAAACTAGTAACAATACGATTTTGTAATAATAAGTTGTATTTTTTCTGCCTAAACCAGTAATAAGATGATTTTTGTAATAGTAAGTTGTATTTTTTCTGCCAAAAGTAGTAAAAATATGATATGTATGTAATAATAAGTTGTACTTTTTCTGCCTTAGCCAGGAATAATATGATTTTTGTATTAATAAGTTGTGCTTTTTCTATCAAAACTATTAAAAATATTATATGTAATAAGTTGTACTTTCTCTGCCTAAACTAGTAATATTTTACTCATAACAGCTAGGCATTTGACCAGTGAGGCGTATATTCTGGAATAACTGACTCTCGAAACGAGGGTCCCGGAACACACCGAAAGGCGCTGGGCGACTGATTGTTCAAATTTAACCCTCAAATATTTTATTTTATTGGTACCCTCGGTAGCTAGGCGAGAACCAGAACCATGCAAAAAGGTCATATAAGTATGTCATTTGCGCTATAAACTGATTTGCGCTAATTTATTACTTTGTTTACGCGGCACATTCCACAATGCATTGTGCGCTCATGAACTGGAAATTACAGAGGTCATATTTAATATTACTGCGAGCTACAATAAGCCTTATAAAACATAAGAATAAGGAACAAAATGAATTGCTCCATATAATCTTATACATATTCGCTTTACCAATTAGCAATATTATTTATTTTATTCAGTCTTAATTATATGAAAAATAACTTACATGTACTGCTTGCTATGAATAATGAAAATTTAATCAATGCCGTAGGTAATAAAATTTAAAATACAAAACAAATCATTTATGGCCATTTTTCTACCGGTCATTAGCGGACTTGGGCAGACAGAATGCCAGAATTTCCTTTTGATAAAATATATTCCTCTTTATCAAGAGAGATAGCCTTAGGGAGAAAACCCTTTGTTTAACACAAAAACTTCTTTGATTCGCGACTAGTTTTTTGCTGGTTAGTAAAGTTGTACCTCAAGACCTGTTGATCTAGACCTAAGTATGCATTATGCGCACTGTATGTGTATACAGAGTTTCTCGTAACTAAAGAAAAAAGAATTCAAGGCCGCCAAGGAACATTTCCTCAACATGAATTGGAACGCACGAATGAAAAGTTTAGCGAAGCCTTGAAATACTCGTATCATATTTATATTTTACTTCGTTTTGCTTACAAATGGTGAAGGTTCTCAATTCGATTGTATATGTATTTATAGCTATTACCTTCGTACTTAATAACTCCGTAGGTTTATAATGGATCGAAATAAGGATGTGAATGATGCTTATTTTATTTAGTGAATTTTTTAAATTGATCAATCAGTTTCGTTTCAAAATTAGCACAAATATTCCAAGGTCTGTTATTTAGACGATCTATAAATTCTTTTAATATATTTTAATATTATTAATCGTTATTAAAACAACGAGTTCTAGTTTATTTAAATGTTTTACGTAGGTAACCAACACCTAAGCCTGTACATTAGAGCCGCAGCACGTGACATTGGTCTAGTTGGAGTATTTCAATGTCGCACCGTTTAGCCACAATTGTCCTTTAGCGCTGTACTACGCTTCCCGTAGGGCTTGGGGCCGAGCCAATTTAGGCCCGCTAGGATACAACCGATTACCCGAGTACAGATATTTTATATTTTCATTAGTTGCGCGGTACTAGTTGTGTTCTACCGGAACTAGTCTATAAGTTAATACGTAGTATAATCTGTTTTAATAACGAATTTCATGCAAATCGGTTCAGCCGTTTGAACGAGGAGAATAATAATATAAGCGCACACATACAATTTTTCACATTAAGAAAATTAAAAAGAAAGGATATGAGTTTTACTGCAGTAACGAAAAAAGTATCACTATTAAAATAATTATAGAATCTATGTATGTATGTACATAAATATGTTTATTACTCTTTTACTACCTAATGTCTATTCCGATTTCGATTTAATTTAGTACGAAAGTAACAAAGATTATGGAGTATCATACATGCTCATTTATATCTCGGACTATTGCAAGTAAAATACTGCTAGCAAAACAGTCCGCAACGTGTGCTACATAAAGATCATAAATTATTTTTATTGTTTGTTTTTCAGAATCAACTGCGAGGTAAACAGCGAGCATCGGAATCGTTAAAGGTCCTAGGCCTTCCACGATATCAGCTCAGGAAGGTTACGAGAACAAAGTTCACATTTCCTTTGTGTCTTATTGACAAACAACATACGTTGTGTGCACATTATATCTCAATTATAAATTCCGCGTATCATTAATTATAAATTGGCCTTTGACACGCGGTGCACTTTCATTTGTTAATAGTTGGCAATAAATACAATCACAAATACATTTTTGACGTAAACTACTAAAATGATACTAGTTTTAGAGCCTCGTGACCAGATCTGATATTAATAGAACAATTCTGTTTTTGTAGCTATCACAGTTTCTGAGATATACAGCCTGGTGACAGATACGGACAACGGAAGCTTAAGTAACAGGGTCCCGTTTTTACCTTTTAGGTGCGAAAGTCTACGAAGGACTTTAGTAGATGCCGCGAGGGAAGACACAAAGAGGAGTACACAAAAATGTATATAAATGTTTGAGAAGCCGACTTTGGGAGGTAACCAATGCTTCCTTTTATGATAGACAGTGATGTACAAGGAATCGTGGTAGAAACTTGGAATATTTCCGAGAAAAAAACAAGGAAGCAAGGGCAAAAGTTGATGGTGTCGTAAAGGAAAGATCCAAGTTAAACTTATAAAGGATATCTCACTTACATTTGAATTTCAACAGGTTTGAGAAGCCGTCCCCGGGAGTACACCATGACCTTGAAGTATCTACCTTTGTGGTAGACAGTGATATGCGAAGAGTCCTGATAGTGCACGATCTTGTCAGTCTCCACGCCAGGCACGCGGACCGTGTTGAAGAGCCGCTCGTATTGCCACGAGCAGAGAGGAACCATGTTTTGAAGCATTATCTGAAATGTATTATTCATCACGCTTATACTACTTACACAAATTGGTTTCCTAAATAAAAATTATTTACACAAATACAGGTCATACAGCCTTACGAGGCCAGAGTCCTCTCCCGATAATGGTGTGAGTCATTTGCATTGCACCCTGCATTTATGCAGCGCACGCAATTTCGAGAAAAAATCGATATTGGTAAAGCCATGAGGGTCTGGCATGATGGCCTTAAAATAATAGTAAGATTTCTTCATATGTTCTGTCCGCTAATCTCTGCGCATGTATGTTTTTATCAATTCTTGAAGGATAGACATAATCGGGTAGTCATCGACGACTACTAATCGTATCAAACGGCTAAGAATGCTGGTGTTCCTCAGGGATCATTGCTCCCTCCGACGCTCTTTCTGCTGAACATCAATGATCCCGTTACCATTAGGTTCGCAGATGACGGCACCATTGTGCAGACATATCCACTGCACTAGCTAGTGAAATTGAAATCCGGTTTCATAGGGAAGCTATCGTTAGGCGCTTAAACAAGAGCAGTATCAAGATATAACTACTATTTAAACAAGTATACTTGAACCTAAAATAGTACAAATAGAGACAAACTGTACTTTGGAATGAAAAGCTACCGAACCCAGCTCCTGGATGAGCTGAAATTTGAGGTGCATATGATAAAAATTCCAGCGAGCCTGGCCTGAGCTGCTTGGTCGTTGGTTTATTAGTCAAGATTGATCTTAATAACGATACAAATAGAGTTGATTTTAGACTGGAAAATACCAGCTCCAACACCAGGCTGTCAAGGAAACGACGGAACTTAAGGCACAGATGAATAACGTCGCGTCTGTTTGAGCCGCTTGGTTCTTGGTGGATTAGAATAGATTGAACTTTATGACTTTACAAATAGAGTAGCCTTTAGACAAGTAATTACCGGCTCCAACTCCTGGCTGTCGATGAGACGACGGAACTTGAGGCACAGGTGAATAATAACGCCGGCCCGAGCCGCTTGGTTGGTGGTGTGTCGGAGAAGAATAGCATCTGTGCCGTAGAAGTTAGAGTTCACCATGAGAGGCGAGCGGCCCCGAAGGTACACGTACTCTTCCCACCAATCAGAAACGTAGTTGCTTGACCACCTGCGAGGAATTGGTATAGTTAGTTTTTAAATATTTAATTACCTATAAAGTGTTACATAGAGTCTCGAATGAATCGTTGAATAGAAATGGTGCATTGTTCCTTGAGAAACTAAACACAATTTATATTGTTTTGAGTTTAGTAAATTTCATTAAACGCCACAGTAGGTAAACTGTAGATTAGAATAATTTGGAATATACAAATGTAATTACGTGTAACAGGTAAATTAGAACAATCAAAGTACGTAAGTATGAAAATCTCTCCGACGGAAACCGGTCTGAAAATCGTCTAATGTTAAATTGTATGTCGGCAGGGCATTGTCACGGTCAAAATAATAATTTGTAAAACGGTATTCAGGGTTATTTGTACGAAAAAAACAATTGAAGAGCGCTTTATTTCTTTTCTTTTACAGATTGTTTAGACAAAAAAACGTAAGAACAAAAAAAATGGCCAAAACGAGTCAGGCTCGCGAAGGGTTTCGTATCTTTATCTTAATAAATGACAATAAAACACGTTTGTTGTACGGGGCCGCCATATTGTTTTTTTTACTTTAAGTTAGTATACCTACAACGAAATATCCTGTGACCGTGTGTATACCACCTTAATATTTACATTTTTATAATTTGATATTATAGCGGCAACGTAAATACATAACTTGTGATTTTTTTAGATACTACAGCCTGGTGACAGGCTGACAGACGGCGAAGTCTTAGTAATAAGGTGCCGTTGGTATCCTTTGGGTATGGAACCCTAAAAAAGAAATTCGAAAAGCGTTAATGCTATGAGTAACCTTGTACTCGTATATTATAAATTATACCTTATTTATACTACCCATCGTTTAGATATTAGTTTAGTTTATAGTAGTCTTATTCTTTCCTACAGCCCTGTATGTATATTTGTAAGTTCACCAAAATAATATTATTATGACTATATTCTTTATATTCTTTACATTCGAGTGTAACCAGCTGAGCTGAAAGTAACGGAAACTGTAACCTTAGCGCGCTGCCACTGTTACCTAACGTTAGTTATAACAGTATTTCTGCTTCTAACATTTGAGGTATTTACGTACAAAAACGCGCAGTTCTAAAAATTTTGCCTTTCTGTCCAAAAACAATTGTGTAACTTTTATGCATGAAATGAAAGCAAGGTTTTATGCTTTTATAATTAATTTTATGCTATAATTTCTATAATTGTATGCTAATAAAATTAATTTAAAGAAATTATAGTGACCAAGTAGCCTAGGCTACTACGGACAAAGTGTCACGTACCTATAAAAATTGGTATACCATTCCTTTACTACTATGTACTTATTTGTGTACATTTCAACTAGTATGTGCTTCTCAAATAAAAACTCCAAATCTCGAGCAACTATCACTTACACAAATAGTTTAAATATTCATTTCATTGTTCAAATGTAAATAAATTCTACAACAAAAAGCAAATGACCTACTCTAGTGTAGTAATATAACTTGTCGCAAGCTACTAGTCGTACTTATTGAGATTTTGAGGAATACAGACGGATTTCAGTTGAAGTCTTTATTATTGTGTTTTTACTGTTTTAATATTATATATATTTCGTATGCGGAAGATATCGAATGCGGACTTTTAAGTTTAGAATGATATTTTATTCAATCGCCGATTAGAATAGCAATAAAACCAACCAGAAGTTTCAATTGTTTTACAATGCCAAATGTCGAGAATACCTTTACGTAATTACTTTTTCAACAAGTCCATCAAAATGATTGACCCAATTTTATATTTTACAACTGATAAACTCGTTACTGGTTTGCGTTTGACCGTAGCTCGTCTGGTGCTACGCTGTGGTTTACGCTGTTAATCTAGTAATTTTATATGGTATATATAATTGTTTAATCTCTCTTTAAATAAAGTTGAGTGTTTCTCCCACAACGTGCTAAATGAAGTAAAGATGCCATGCCAATGAGTAATAAATAAAGCGCGGAAACGAGCACCCGAACCCAAAAACTTTAAGTTGGTAATTATCGATTAACGTGAGAATATCGAACCAGATTGTTTTGTCGCGTATCAGTGATGATAACGATATAGGATCAAATATTCCGTCGCGACTTCGAATTAACGCAGAATATGTGCCAAGTGACAAACCCACTTAAGATGAGGTGAAATCGTTTTCACCGACTTTTGCTCCTGAAAAAGATGCTCAACAGGGTTACTCGTAATTAAAGCCAACTCTTTTATAGAAGATTTTAAAAAAATATTTGCTAGTCCATACAAAAGTTGCAAAAATACGAAGGAGCGAATGTTTGTTTTCCGCAAACTATTAAAATTCTCAGATTGAAAGTTGTTTACACATTTGTGCCGGCTTTAAATATCAATAAACCTGTTGAGTAAAAATACACGACGTTCACTTTACAAGGAAATACCAGTATTCGAGGCCTACACTATTTTTGTACCAAATTACATATGTCTTCTTCTTCTTCTTCAACCTTTTCCCACCAGGTGGGTGTCGGCACAGCTAGTTCCTCTTCCACATGATTCTATCAGCTGTCATACCCACATTCACTCCTTTTTCTTTCATTTCCTACACAATTCAGCCACGTCTTCTCAGGTCGACCTCTACTTCCGCTACCTCGTACAACCATATCCATACTTCTCCTATTCACATGCATTTCCTCTCTACGCATCACACACACATACCAATACAGATAACCTTCCGCTCTTCACTTTCTCTGTCACTGGAGCTACTTTCAAACTTCTTCTCCATTCTCGTTACATATGTATCAGTTTAAAATTATTACAATAAATAAACTTAAAAACTGAAAAATAAAACTCACGAAAATCCTTTATACCACTAGAAGCGCGCACGACGTAGGTAATATACCTTCTTCATCACCATCATTTAATTTTTGCATCTAAGTGTAGAGTAGTAACCTTATCACCCAAAAGAAAAAATAAAAATAACAACACAAATATTTTTAAACTAACTTTTACAGATAAAAATATCACTGTTTCCATCCAAACCCTTTCTAAATGAGCCCAAAATAGAAGGTATTGTTCACTTCAGAAGTTTCTTTAGGTAAGAAGATCATATAGGTGGTCTTCGGCTCCATCATGAGAACAGCTCTATGGTAACATGTGTTGAACTGACACCGAGGTGCACCGAATTTGATTCCAATTGGACATCGGCAAGTGGGTCTAATTTAACATACAATACTCAACTCACTCGAACAACACACAGTGCAAATTAAATAAAATCATACAAATAACATGAAATATGAGCGACAAATGAATTGTTTGACAACTTTTGGATATAAACGAAAAATAACTATGCTCCATTCATATGTATGTAAGCCATGCATTAGGAGGATTTTGCTGCAGTTTAAAGTAATACGGACCCTATGAGAAAAAAGCGACGCACTGCGTACCTCCAGGGAACAAGGCCTTAAATCAAATAAATTATATGAAAATGAATAAAAATATGATATGCTCACCAAGATTTAAGGACCAAGTAGCGCTGTAGTTTAACCGCGATGGTCTCCTCGAACTCCTTAGCCAATTCTTCCACCCTCTTGTAGTTCTCGTCGTCTAACAGTGGACGCACGCTTATTAAATACTGAAAACATTTATAAACTATTACATTGAGTACGCGAGCGACTTTTGACGTAGACCCTCATCCCGTTTACGTGTCTATAAGTGAATTGTTTAGTCCATGTTATTGAATTATCTGATTAAGAGAGTCAAATAATATGACAATGAAGAGTTAAATCTGAATGTGAGTGTCATATCTGACTAAAAGAGTCATAAATGACTATGAGAGTTAGATGTGAATATTACTTTCATATCTGACTAGAAGTCAAATATGACTATGCGAGTTATATGTGAATTTGAGCGTCATATCTGTCAAAAAAGTGCAAATATGACTATGAGAGTTTATTGTGAATATGATTGTCATATCTGATTAGAAGTCAAATATGACTATGCGAGTTATATGTGAATATGAGTGTCATATCTATCATATATGATTATGGGATTTTAATATGGGTGTCAATTCTGACAGTCAGACAGTCTAATGTGGCTTACCATGAGCTTTCCATCTCCTCTATGGCCTTACCCTCTTCATAGTATCCTTAACGGCGGGAAGCGGCAGCCGCGGCAGGGACCCCTGGAAGCTGTACAGCCGGGGCTTGTTCCACCCGGAGAGGACCTTCACCACGCTCACCCACAGCTTGGTTTTGAGGGAGATGCGGGAGCCTGGCGCGCGGGACTCGTACATCCATCCCTGCACACAATTTTTATTGGGTTCCTCGTAGCTAACCCAAAGCGAAGGCCAGAATGCGAGTAAGTGCTAGAGTAGAGTCCAGACTGAACCAACATTTTCAGCTTATTTTTTATTATTCAATAATACAAATGCCAGGTGACCGCTGGGCGAAGGTTTGTACAACTTGGGTACCGAACACAAAACGACCTCGAGGTCGACCCAGACAAAGGTGGCGTCATGATCTGGACGAATATGACACAAACTGGGCCACCAAAGCCGAAGACCGGGCTGTCTGGAAGGAGGAAAGAGAGGTCTTTGCCCAGCAGTGGGACACAACAGGCTGAAAATAATAATAATATGTTTCATACAGTGTATGGATTGAAAATGTATGAAGAAACTGTTTTGTCGTGTATTTCCTTCAGTCTCAGAACAGATGTTGTTTGTTCAGTTGTGTGTGTATCGCGTATTAAAGGTTGAAAAGTGAACAAATATATCACACTAATTTGGTACGCGGAGTTAAGATTGAAGGACATTCTACTAATACGGGTATTATAAATGTGAAAGTTTGTGTTAGTGTGTATGTTTGTTACTTCTTCACGCTCTAAAACTAAAAGTATTGTATATCATAAAGCATTAGAATATTAAACACAGTTATTTATTAATTATGCCAACTCGAATTAAATAATCATCGTTAAGAGGACAACGTCTGTCAGGTTAGGTAGTAAAAAAATTCAACTTAAGGAGAAAATTTAGACTGTCGTTTTGTATGGATCTGAGTGTTGGGGAACGAAAGTAGGGCATGTAAGAGGAGTGCATGCGGCAGAGATGTTGAGATGGATGTGTGGAGTGACAAGAATGGACAAAATAAGAAATGAGTACATTAGAGGAACTGTGAAAGTGAGTGAGAAATTAAAGGGTGGAAGGTTGGCGTGGTATGGACATGTGATGCGTAGAGACGAGACGCATGTCACTAGGAGATGTATGGCCACGGTAGTGTAGGGAAGAAAGGCAAGAGGTCGACCGAAGAAGACATGGATGGAGTGTGTGAATGAGGACATGAAAGAGAAAGAAGTAAGTGTAGAGACGACGGCTGATAGAGGAGAGTGGAAAATTTGCTGCCGACCCCACCTAGTGGGATAAGGCAAGGAAGAAGAAGCTAGTAATAAAGGTACTTACCTTGTACATTAGAAGCAATTTGAGGAGGTAGCGCATGAGGAAGATTACGGAGAGCCACATGGTTAGGGCAGCAAGGAAGCACGCTAACACCTGCCACATGGTCGAGTCGCTGTTGACAAACACAGACTATCTAACATACAAAAGTCTTTATAGCACACTTCCATAAATTGGAAAAAAACTATAAGTTACATGTGTGCGAAAGTCAGGAGCTAAGACGACGGAGTAGTATTATTCTTCTTTCTAATATCGGGAGAATAACCCGAGTTTAACGAAAATCGATCCAAGATGGCTGCCGCCACGAAATAGCGGAATGCTTATTGTCGTGAAGCTTCCAAAATTTAAAGTTCTAGAAAACACTCAAACACCTTTGGTGTCGCTCTCATATATATGCTCACACTGCTGTCTTACTCACAGATTATCTCGTACATTCTAGATAGTACTGGGGAATAGTATGGAAAGTTAGGTACCTTGAACTTTCTAGAAACTCGTGTTCCGTATACAAGGGAGCAGACACGACTAGCGAGGACAGTTGATAGTCTGCGAATTGTCGTAGAGTTGTTGGTCCAATTTGCGGCCATGTCATAATATTAGTAGGCTTCTATCATCAAATTAGCTCCCAAGATTGAAAAGTAGTGCATATCTAGGTTTTCATGTAATCTTCGTATTTCCATGATGTAAGTAAACCTAATGTCAAGGAAGCCAAATAGTACACATGGCGGCGCCATCAGCGACAGAGGTCGCGACAAAGACTACCTAAATACCTATAGTACATAATATAGTATCGCTATAGCTCGGCTGGCTAAGGTGATCTGACGCGATCATCGGAGCTAAGCAACGGTCGATGCGGGCAGTGTTTTGGATTGGATGGGTGACCATGAACAAGACTGTCGTTTTTCAAATAGCTGGGTGCTTGGGTTGGTTGACACGTTAAATTGTAGGTCCCAGCCGTTAGTCTTAGTACAAGCAGTCGTTAAGCCAAGTCAGAGGCCTTCGGGCGGCATCCCGACAAAAGTCAACTTTACGTTAAAAGAGTTGCTTAGATACGAATCGTATCCATGCATAGAGATGGAGCAAACGTTTTTATCCCGGATGTACGATGAAGTCATCGCTGAATAATCTGTACCTGGTCGGTACTTTAATTATATGGATTTTATATCGCTATATTTTATCGGAACCCTGTAAAGTATTATGCGTATTAAGATTATTTCTGTGCGATTTCCGTCTTGGTTATTAAGTAAGTATTTTTTTTAAATACTAATTTCGTCTTGTATTTCTTTTGTGTACTCTGAGAACGATACGGAAAAGACGGAGATATCAAATGGCCCACTTTATGCATATGATACCACCAAAGGTGCTGATAAACAATACGAGTTCAACGACTGGATAATTCGGTCTCTAGGTGGTGTTATCTGTGGCCGCCGGTATTGTAGGTAAGCTGGCTCTGTCTAGCGACTCCCTTATCAGAGGTCGATTGGTATCGTCGCTTTCAAGAATATTGTCCACGTGACAATCTATGTACATGACAATGAACGTAATTCCGGGTCAAAATATACCTACGATAAAATATATTTGGAAGCGAGTGTGGGTCGATGGGAATACGAATTAATAATAGTCTCTGAAAACTATGTACATACGAATTAAATAATCACCGTTAAGTTAATTCATTATTATTATTATAAGCCTAATGAGACAAAACGTCTCATTGAAGAACAAAGGCCTCTCTTCCCTCGATACAGACATACGATTACATAGGTGTTATATTCAATGTCACAAAAAGCAAAACTTATTTATAACTAAATTATTTTCCGCTAGTTTTTATCCAAAAGGTAAACAGACAAGAGCTACGTCTGCTGTTCAATCTGATTTTATTTTTATACCGGCCTGGTTTTATACCGGCTCTTTCCAATGACTTGTTTTTCAAGTTATGTGTGGATTTGCACTCCCTTTACGGCGAAGGAAAACATCGTGATGAAACCGACATATTTAAGGACAACAAATCTGAGACTTGGCTAAGAAAACTGTTAATAAACAACAAATTAACAATAAATAAATTCTGCGCGGGATATAAAATGTGTGTTTGCAATGTCGGAGTGTGCAATAGTCTTTATACACGAGCCAATTTATTATCATTAAAGCAATTATACGAATACCTACCTACGATTTTCCGCCGCATAGCAACTCGAAGGGACTTTATTTTCATTTCTCCAAACATTACTATGATTATATTTATTATACTGTCTTTCATTAATATATTAGTATTAAAAATAAGTCGGGTTTTCCTCCTGATGCTGTAACTCCAGAACGCACGAACCGATTTCCACGGTAAAGCATTCGTTGGAAAGGTCTCGGGCTCCGTGAGGATTGTCGCAAACAAAATTCAGGGGAAATGTCAAGTTTGTGGCGGAACCGAGTTCGCCGTGTTTGCTAGTGCTCCATAGATTTTAGAACAAACCAAGTAGCGTGTTGCTTTTGTTTTCTATAGTACGCCCCGTGACCAGGAAAACAAAAAATAAATGTTGTCAGCGTAATAACCCAATACAGAGATAATCTATATTCGATTTTATTATTTAATTAAGATAGCAATCGAAACATAGTCTTTTTAAATTCTTTTATTTCGTCTTATTCAAGTGCTAAAGCTCTTGTCATCAGAGTCCTCGCCAACCATTTTTATTGTCTGAATAAGGGTTCTCTTATTCAGACGGAAATATTTTGAAAAATCCTATAAAATCCTGCGTAAACGAAAGGGCCACTTTTTCAGTTTTATCAGCTTTAATTCAGTGTTAATAGGCTAGAGATATAATAGTATAGAGAGCATTCGAGCTAATTAGAGAAAAGACGATCACGTTAAATACGTAATATAATTTATATTTTATTTGTGTTTTTAAATTTAAATTAATCTGAAAGTAATAATAATATTACAACTAATTTTATAGGTATTTTTTTTAGGTTGTGGTATCTAAAATCGAGCTTATAATTTAAATATTGTTGATTATTAATTTTAGATGAATTTATTTCGTGATACTGCTTCACCTCGTGCTTCGTTGAAATATGTATGGCGCGACTTAACTTGGTACAATAACACCTTAATACACTATTTTGTGTATCTATCTATGACTTGTTTCAAGTCTCTTCTATGAGCCATTTAAGCTGTACGTTGATCCGCAATTCAGTCATTTAAGACGAAAGATTTTAGGAAAATTGGCTAGTTAATGAATATACTATCTCGTTTTGCTAGTTTGGTCAATAGAAAAGCTATAATAAAATGTTCTTACCCGGGTAATATGGCCAAGGTCCTGTTCACCAATCCGAATGGTATATTCATGCCGATAAAGTGGGCTGCAACGAGGAGAGACCACAGCACGTACAGCGTCTGCATATGCCCTGGATATACCCCATTGTTCACGCTGTTCTGTTGGACAAACAGTGTCACTATTAGTCCTAGATCGAGTACTAAATAACCGTACTGTATACGATACCCCTGATTAAATCCTACTCTACACTTAGCATAGCATTAGCAGCCCACTATACGTTCCCACTGCTGCACTGCTTCTCTCATGAGGAAATAGATATAGGCCATAATCCACGCTGGCCAAGGGCGGATTGGCGTATATGACACACTGTTAACTGTTCACGTAAGGCATCCAACATTTTCGCGTAGAAAACGCGAAAATATATGACACACGTCTTCTGATATCCTGGTCCACAAACATGCCGGTTCCCGCACGATGTTTTCCTTCACTAAACCGAGTGCAAATCTACACATAACTTGAATAATTGAAGAAGAAGTAGATTGAGAAGGGTACCGTACCATTGTTGCATGGGAGCCCACAAAATATTAAAATATTTAAATTTTATAAACTTTTGTGCAAACTTTAAGTGCAACGCGTCCTTTTGCTCGCTCAACGAGAACAAATCTAGTTTTAAATGTTAACTGGCGCTCTATTTAAACCTTTCCTTGTTGGACATGCATGTCCATAAAATTCATGCACAATCGCAAACATGGCATAAAAATCACGAGTCAAATCCCAGAATATGTTTTGAAAACAGCGAACTAGAATAAATAGTAATAGTAACTTGGTCGATAAAATGGTTCCACGCGTAACTGTAAAATACCGCGGGCCGTAAATAGGTGGGCGGGGCAAAACAGCTACCAGCGCGCCCGCAATAGCTTTGCGTGTGTGATTCGTTGGGATAGCAGTATAATTGTGTGCGTAGATGGATACAAATTCTAAGCGGCAATTGTATGGAGTTTATCCATTTATTCTAGTTCACTGTTTGAGAATCAACCTCATGTCCGGGAGCGCAGTGTGGCTAAAAACTATTCTATTTATTCCTACTAATATTATATACTCGAAAGTTTGTGAGTAAAAATGTAAGTGTGTATGTTTGTTACTTCTTCACGCTCAAACAGCTGGACAGATTTTGATGAACTTAAACTTTTGATCCCAGATTAAAGGGGCAGCACCGCGGGACGCATCTATGTAGTAATTTTATAAGGTAGCTTTGTATGGTGATAGTAAAACTCTGACAAAAAGTTAGAACGTAGTTTTATAACGCACCTCTGTTTGATTACACACCTTGCTTTTAGTGTACATCTATACTAATATTATAAAGTTGAAGAGTTTGTTTGTATGAACGCGCTAATCTCAGGAACTACTGGTGCGAATTGAAAAATTCTATTTGTGTTGAATCGACCATTTATCAAGGAAGGCTATAGGCTATATAACATTACGTTGCACAACTAATAGGAGCAGCGAAACAATGAAAAATGGGGAAAATTATTCATCTTTGAGGGCTTCTGTTGTGTGGCTAGCGAAAACGGTTCAAGATATCAAGAGGTAGAGGGAGAGGTTAAATAAAACGACCTTCCGCGGGTGGAGCCGCGGGCAAAAACTAGTTAGTAAATATGTGTATATTTTCTGGTAATATTAACTTCACCTGCTAATGACCAATCATGATATTGATCAATGGCAAGTAACAAAACTTATTAAGTTTGTCATTCTACAGCTAGCTATGGGATGGGATCTTATCTGTCACAGTAATCTGGAATACATGGTATCTATAGAAACAGTACAGGAACATGAATAGTACTTTGCATATTCACACACCACTGAATAGGCTTAGGTAAGAAGCTGTTATGCAAGTGTGCAATGTAAAGATTAACTAGCAATATTTTAAAAAGCAAAAAAATATATTTAAATGATGTGTTTTATTGTTTTTTAAAAAATCATTAATAAGAGGCATCTTATTGATTTTTATTTTACAGTTGACAGATTTGTTTGTTTGTTTTTTTTTATTCCTTGATAGGTTAGCGTTTGACTACAGCTAGCCTGATGTTAAGCTGCACTGCAGTCTACGGTGTGACACGCTTACCTAGAAGATACCTATTAACTCTACTTTTGAAGGCCCCCGGATGATACCTCTCAGGAAACAGAGACTCAGGTAGTTCCAAAGCTTCGCAGTCCTAACAATAAAGGTCAACGCACAGCGTTTTGTACGAAAGTTCGGAACTTCAACTCTGTATCAGTGTCTCTTCACTGTCTCATTTCTCATGTTCTCATTTGTTTTTGACTACAACTTGCCTGAAGTAAAGCTATGCTCTAGACTATGATGTGGCATGCTTACCTAGAAGATACTTATTTATTCTACTTTAGAACATCCCCAGATAATACCTCTCAGGAAACAGAGACTCAGGTAGAGAAATTAAAAGCTATGCTGTCCTCAAAATCATTTGTAAAAAGTTGTTTATACCTATAAAATTATATATTTTTGATATATGCCTAATACTTTGTTTACTTATGAAATTTTAATCAGAGTTGTTTTTTTTTGCCCTTTACAGTGCTCTTGTTTACTCATTTACCTTTTAAGTAGAATTTATTTTTAAGCCATACTAATTTTCGGCCCTATACAACTTTTTCTTGGCTGTTCAAGTATTACATACTAGCAGCCAGTCCCGGTTTCGCACGGGCAATAAATTAAACCAAGTTGTAAAGAGAAACAAAATAAGGCCTATGATACTTGGGGATAATGTATGCTTCCCAACAGTGAAATAATTTTTCAAATATGTCCAGTACCTTCGGAGCCTATTCACATCAAACAAACAAATTTTTCCTCTTTATAATATTGGTACCTATAGAGGTAAAGATAAGTACAGGAGTGCATGGAGGTTTTTGCTTTGGTCATAATTGTGCTGAGTGGGAGTCAGAGTTGGTGATCAGCAGTTATATGCTTTTTTGCACATAATTATTGTTGTGGGTAACAACAGTGGGTTGTAAGTACCTATTTCAAAATAAATGCCAATACTGGGATACCAACAAAAAAAAATACTATTATGCTTATTTTAGCTGCTTAACAAATATCAGTGGCCTCTTATCCATGTAATGACTGAGTCACCATGTTTTTCTTATCGAAGTTAGCACCTACAATGATGCATCTTCATGTTGCATTAAAATGAATCTTTAAGATAATAATAATGCCACAATAACCTTGTGATGGATTGATTCCCAGGATAGTCAACCTCTTTGTGATGAACTAAATTTGTAGGCTCTTGGTCTGGGTGTTAAATAAGTATCTATATATTATATTTATGTATGTATATGTAGGATATCAGTTGTGTTAGCAACCATAATACAAACTAGGAATGGTTTAGTATGGGACTAACCAGCCATGTGTGTAATGTATCTTTGTAGTAGAATATATCTTTATTGTACAACCAAAAAATTAACACATTTAAAATTAAAATCTAAAGAGTAAAGTACAATGGTGGCCTTATCAGCTATGGTGATTTCTACCAGGCAACCGGGAACAGATAAATAATCATGCAAAAAAAGCAGTGGTATAAAAAAATATTAAACAATGGATAGAAAGTGATTAAATAATTTAGTTTTGAAAATATGAAGAGATTCAGCCTGCCTTATAGACAAAGGCAGAGCACTCCACAGTCTAACAGCTTGCACAGTGAAAGAAGAGTGAAAGTATGAATTGGAGTGATTGAGTGAGGAAATTCCAGGATAAGAGAACGGGAAGGACACAAAGAAGAAGAGTGTGAAGAAGTCACAAAGGAAAGAGTAAGTAGTTTAAGTAATGCGGGGTTGAAGGATAGAATAATATTTTATAAACGAGATGAAGAATATGAGTATTGTGGCGAATTATAGTATAGTATACATTTATGGCTTGACTCACCCTGAAGCGTGCTAGGCGTTTTTTCCATGACCGGAGTCCTGACTCCCAGACCAAATATAGCACCTCTCGGTCAAAGTTCACATCCCACCCATCATGGGTGATGGCAAAGGAAAATGCCACAGCGGAGTGAGCTTCCGCCATCTTCGGCTTGACTAGCTGCCTGCTAACAAATCATATTTTATACAATTAATAAAATGTTATAAAGGAGACACTGGTGGCTATTCAGCGGCAGCGGTATATAAATTTAAAGAAAACCTGTCTCTTTTCATCTTAGGTGTCCAGAAAGAGACGGCTCGTTCTGAACCACAGACAAAACAAGTAAAATCATGTCATATATGGAATGTGCAGGCAGTTTTAGAGGTGATATGAGTGAGTGTGTTCTAAAGTCGCCTATATTTTCTACATTTGACGTGATTTTAGTTGATTTGACTATGGTGCAGAACATGCTGTCTCTTTCGGGCCACCTAACGAAAAGAGATGGGGCTTCTTTAAATTTAGTTTAGTAGTGTGTACGGCAGAATCGCCACCAGTAAATATGTAAAATTAAAAGAAAGGCATGTTGATTTAGTAACACAAACAACAAAGAATTTATACATTTAAAACAATGTTTGTCCACTAGCTTTCACATACACAGATTTAAACTACACACTTTCTTTTTTGCATTTTAATTACTTTTTTTTATATAGATGAATAATTCAGATGGCCATTACACATTTCCCACCTGTGACAATTCTAAACCATACTTCTTACGGAGAGATCAGCTAATTTAAACTTATTTTTTAACCTAAAATACAAATACAAATACAAATCATTTATTGATAACACCAAAGTTACAAGTCAAATAATATGATATCATATAAAAGCAGTAGCAAAAGTATACTTGTACACAAGTACACCAGTTTGAATAAAGAGGTGGGCAAAAAATAATTATTTACAGCCTGCAAGATTATATCTTAATTATTTTACATAACTATTAAGTGAAAAATATATATTATGTATTATATAAATAATAATAAAATAATTATTAAATTCAATATTTAAGAGCTGGGTCTTGTCTGTGAAGTAATTTCTAGGTAGTTCTATCCTTGGCTAAATCCAAATAAAATATGATATAGTTAGGGTAAAAACCAAACTAATTAAAACAAAACACAGATTAGTGTCTTCAGTCATAATAAGTTTTAATGTCATTTGATTTAGACAAGCACATGCACAGATAACTACATTAGAGTACAAAGTATTTGTTGTGAAGTAATTATCAACACTACTATTGACAAAAATGTTGCATACACCAAGCTTGAGACTAAGTTAACTAAAAAGTTAAATAAAAAAGTTATCAATAAAAGTTAAATACTTTTTTTAAGAATGCTTCGGGTATGGTATGGTATGATTTATATGCCACCACAACAGTTCTGGTGGTCTACTTTTATCCAAGTAGTAATTTGTGTTCTTAAAATTTTCAAAATAAATTTCATTAATTTTCATTCAAATAATGCAATGATAACAAAGTGGACCAAAAGCTTATTTAAAATTAAAATAGTAGTTACGTAAAAAATATAATCATACCTTTAACAAACGTCGAGTGCTTTGGTACTTCCTTCTAGTGGTTAGGAGTATACAAATCACACGCGAATAGGTCTCATTTTCTTTAAGATTATGTTAAAGACAACATACAACTTTGGCGATAACTAACAAAACAACTCACAAAGTTATTGGCTAAAAGTAAAGTACACACGCAACAGCTGCAACACGAGAATTAAATAATTTTTACGAAGCGTATTGCGTACCTACGTGCCAGCCTACATACCTAGCGAAGTCTTTAACACACTATATAGTGCGTTCAGAAACAGATATATCTTGTATAGATAAGTATATTCAAGGCCGGAGCGATAACACTATACTAACTGATATCTCCTTATTGGGAAATCAAATTAGCTTAATTCGTCTTATTTTTATTCTATATATTATTAAATTAAAGTTGTCACGATGTTTTATTTATGGTGATAGTAAAACACTTGAAAAAGTTTAATTTGAACGCAGCTTCACCTGACATCCCTATTTGACTTTGTTTTGAGTCGTATTTGATCTGTCATTCGTACTTGTTGAAAAAAAAACTGGCAAAATAACACAAATGTATGTCAACGTCATACAAATTCTACTCTTTTCCCTATCAATTATCAATCATTATTGATTAGTAATTAGTATGTTACGTAGACGGAGAAGTATGCCAACCAATCGATTTTTGTGTTTATATTTAAGCAATTTGTGAACAAAGTACATATACCTAGAATATATTTTACATCAGTCCTAATGTCTTGCTGATGTATTTATCGAGATTTTATATTTTCAGCGCCCAAAAGGAGAACGTATTTGCAATAATTTGGCAGCATCTCTTGTTGAGCACTTCAAATGTTTTTATTAGCAACACAATTAATGTAAAGATAAAAACCACCGTTTGTTTAGTTAATAGGACAAGACTAAGACCACTCAAAATTTATAACTTTATACTTAGAATTAGTTCACATTGATTTAAATACAGTGAAACCCGGTTAAGTGAGACATCAAGGGACCTGCATTGTCGTTTCACTTTCACTTTCATAGAGGTATTCCACTTACCCAGTGTCTCAGGTATACAGGTATAAATAAATATCTGTCTCATTTACAGAAGGTTCCATTAATAGAGGTGAGAATACAGGTTATTTCAGTTATACAGGTGTCTTCCCACTTTCATAAACGGATATTAACTTCAGTTTTTCACGCAATGATAACGATTGTAGCTTTCGTTTTGACATTTTACAAATAAAAATCTATATGATAGTAAAGCGAAATTAAAACTGAAGGTAATTGAAGCTCAAAATTTGTACTTACGTACTTGGAATTACATGTGGAATTTGTGGGTAGAATAAGAATGAGTAAACAAACAATGTTATCTCAGTTACAGAGGTTTATGCATATAAAATTTACTCGCTGTCTCAGTTATAGGGGTAACTATGATGATAAATCGAAAGAACAAATCCCAGATATAGAGGTTTGCCTCGTCCCACTAATAGAGGTAATTCAGTGCCAAAGTGTTGGGACCTCAGCATGAGTTCCAGTTATGGAGGTTTCTCACTTATCCATGTCCCACTTAACCAAGTTTCACTGTACTAAACTATTATAATACTAAACCTCCTTGGGTCAAATTTTTACCAAATTTTATATGGATCCAACTATTTGGAAAGATGGATTTTATTCCAAATAGAATTTATTATGATTATTATAATGGTACAGTCAGAAACGGTAAATGCATTTGTAACTTGAGAGTAAATTGTTGTTTTTGTTATGATAAGGTGTGATACTTACCACATGGCCATCTATTTTCATTATCAAAGAGGTTACAGAGGGCAATTAAATAAAAGCAAACTGTTTACATTGTTAATTTATCAAGTTATATTTCTGAGGGCTGTCCAAGTGAAACATTACTTTATATATATTATAAATCTATTTAATTACTATGTAAACTCAGAATAAAATCCATGTTTTCAAATAGTTCAATCTGCCAGTATAACAATTTGAAAAAAAAACATCCAAACAGTTTGGCTATCGAACTACTTGTAGGACTGAATGGAATAAAGGGTTCTATCCCACTGGTGGGTATAGACCTCTCTCCTGCCTTGCCATTTTTCTTGGTCCCATGCTAATCTAGTCCAGATAAGTTGTCCCTAATTTTGAACATTCAGAAACATTATCAAATATAGTACATTACTTGTGAATCTTTAAGGATTTTCTGGCTGCCTTGCGGTTGTGCGTACCGCCAAGGTGTGGAATTCTTTGCCTAATTCCCTGTTCTGTGTTAACTATAATCTAGCGATTTTCAAGGCAAGAATGAACCGGTTTCTTCTGGGCAAGCGCGCTCCACCTTAGATCGCAATATCGCTTACCATCAGGTGAATTGCAATCAAACGCAAGCCCATTAAAAGTAAAAAAAGAAATACAAAATTCGTGTAGTACTGGCAGCAACCGCCACCGCAGCACCCGCCGCCGCAGCCTCCACAGCATATCTTGGCTTATGTTTAGTATGTTAATTTAGTTTGCTTCCACCACAATAACTGGTCGTAGTTGGAAGAATACTCTCTATTGCTACTTTCTCCCTATGTACTAACTACTTCTTATAAAAATATTAGGAGACACAATACATTTCAAGCAAGCCTGGTTAGACCCATACTAAACCATTGAACCATAACTGAATTTACTGCATATACATACATATGTAAATACTTTATATCTATACATATTTACCAACCAGATGAAAGCCAATTAAAAAAAAATTTAGTTCACAAAGATTTAGGCCGTGCTAGGAATCAAACCCTGCCATTTAATCTGGTCTGGGTGGCAGTCCGGTATGGTAACCATTACACCAATGAGGTATATGTTAAGACTTGTTATGTTACAAAGGTATATGAAAGTTAAAATAAATTTATTACCTAGAATCCACCTTTTGAGATCATGTAGGTAAATTGTGGAAATTATCATAAAATTCTTGTTCACAAAAGAAATAGGAATTATAATTGAGATTATTTTCTGGCCTCTCATAAAAATCTATTTTAGTTGTTATTTAGATTTCAATTCACTTTTAGGCACTGACAGAATTAAGAATTAATAAGTAACTAAGCACCTACAATCTAAATTAAGTGCTATGCAACCTAGCTTTGTGGTGTTTTGATACAATTTACAAAATGATATGCTGAAATATAAAAATAAAATTAATTAATAATTGTATTATTACACTACTATATTAATACAATTATTAATTTATTAGTTTATTTTTTACAAATTGTAGCAAATGCCACCAGCGAAGTCACAGGCCTTATCAGACATCACAACCAAGATATTATGTGTATTCAAGACAAAATTAAATATTTAGTGTATTGGGATAAAGTTATGTGTATCTTTCATGGTTGGCTCGGATATATACCTTGTACCAGACTCATTCATCTTTCCTAGATCATTCTTTTTCTGTTTTCCTACAGTTCTATAGATTTTGAATCTCCTATTATAATGTCACCTGATGTAATTTATGGGTGAAGTCTCATTTTGGTAAAGAAAACATTGACAGTTCCTAAGCATATGGGTGCAACTAACAAAAAAAAAAACACATTTTCCCATCCTTAATCCGTAATCCAACTTAAATAACCAAAACGTTAAGTTATTTAAGTTGGATTAAGGATTAACCTTAATCCAACTTAAATAAACAAAACTTATTGTTTTTTGGGTTAGTTGCACCAGCATACGTATGTAGGACCCATCGACATGTTACATAGTCAACATTATATTTCTACTGATTAAGGTTACACACATTAATATATTTACAATCTACATATTTTGTCTCATTAGTTGTATACAGCTTGTGGCAGACTTAGCCAGTCGTCTTTGAGCATTTACTGAAATCGGACTCGCAATTGATTAACATCTGTTTCAAGTCTTTGCATTCCACAGTGAGGTATTCAGTTTGGGCCTGAAACAAATATGTAAATTTATTAATTCATATTATATTCAACAAACAGCTTATTTTGTGAATATTATTGATTATTATTATTAAACAATGGGTAGCAGTCTACGAATTTTCATTGAAAAACAGCTAGACTTATGTATTTTTTGTTATCTTATTCCCGACAAAGATAATACTAAAAACACAAAAATATAAAAGTTTCTCTGATCATTTTTGAGTTATGTTGGTGTAACACCTTGAACTGGCTATCTTTGTTGGCTATTAAAAAAACACCCGACATTTTGTGTTGGTGGCCATTATGGATATGAAATGTAGCATTGTACATGTATTCTTCTAGACAAGCCATTCATTTGATACCCATATTGAGGGAGTTGTAAAAAAATGTGTCATTTGCCATCTTGGTCCAATATTCATAATAAATAAATAATATTTATAATATTAAATAAATAATATATAACTAAGAACACTGCCAACTACCAGCATTCAAACAAAGAAAAAAACAATCAAAATCTGTTCAATTGTACACACAAACACCTCAAACTACATATCTTGTCGTTTTTGCATCGGGGGATAACAAATTACGTACCAATAACACTAGGACTTTGCATAATACTTGAATTTAAGTGCTTAGTCGTCAAAGGATGGAAATTTCATAGTTCTTTCAACTTACTTCGCATTTCTCTAAAAGTTGTTTCAATTTCATGTAGTTTGATGCATTTTCTTTCTCAGATTGTTTCAAAACGGTACTTTCTTGTTGCATTTCTGTAATAAGAAAGTCCATCTTTCTTTTGTATCTCAAAATATCTGTAAAAAAAGTATTATTATTATTATTATTTTTAGCCGGTCCCGTCCCACTGCTGGGCAAAGGCCTCTCTATCCTCTTTCCACTCATCCCGGTAAAAAAAGTATAAATTAAAAAATTAGAAAACTTCTAACTCTAACTAGAGTATGGTGTATTTAGTAAAGCAAGTAATAAGTAAGTTGTGCTGCGCCAATTTTCCATATATTATTCATGATTAGTAGTTCAAATACGATATTACACTAAATTTCAGATTGATCAGCTGTGTATGCATTTCGGAAGTTTATCCATACTATTAAAAATAGTATTCCTATTCACTAGCTGGTCACGTAATTAAGGACACTTTGGAGAATGTAAAGGCGATATTATAACATGAAAAAAACCGTTATGCCATCCAGTCCTAACAGTAGTTCGATAGTCGAACTGTTTGTATGTTTTTTTTTTTTCCAAATTGTTATACTGACAGATCTAACTATTTTGAAACATACACACTACTAATAATAAAAAAATATTAAGAGGGTTATGAAAAACCTAATTTATTCACATTTTATTCTATAGTATATATATATATATATATGTATATAAATAAACAGAACCAAAAGGTATATAATTGTTGGAAAGAAATAATTACATAAAAATATAATAAATATTTACTTTTTACTTTTAAGCTATCTTTCTAAAGAAATTTAATAGACACTCACAAAATATTTAAATGTATATTAACTTGTTTAATAAACAGTTCTAAACTATTTGCCTAGCTTCAGTATTAATTGAATGTGTTACAAAAAAAATAAAATTAAAATAAATAAAATTAAATATTACAAAAATAGTTGACCTTTTTTAATTAAATTCAAATCATTCTTATTTCATATGACCACAACTAAATAATAATATAAAATATTTTATTATTTAGATTTAATATCATGAAAAAAAACTAATAAATAGGAATATAATCAAATATCTTCTAAATTGTATATTAAATACTAAATCATATATTTTCTAAATTGTGCATAGCCAGAGTTAATTGCTAGAAATTCAATTATTAAAGTCCAGATCAATATAGTTCATGGACCACAAGAAATTTTGGCAAAATGTGTCAATTTATAGAGACTGCTCGCTTGATCAGATACAAAGACTAAGCTGTTCAGAAATACCTATATTGGATTTTAAAAGGTTTGGGCAGGTAATTTAAATATAACTAAAATCCTGAATTGGGAAAGCAGACAATTAACAATTATATTAACACTTACGGTCAAGTTGGTATTTCAAGTTATTTAACTCCATTGTACAGCGTCCCTCATTTTGCTCACGCTGGCTTTTTATTTCATTTAAAAATTTATTTATAATAAAAGTAAGTATAATTGCCATGGCCATAATAGCTGCAAGTATATGCAGCATTGTCACTTGAGGAGTGGCCCTTGACCGTCTTGGCATTCTTCAAAAATAATATTGGCACGAGCAAAATGAACTGTTGCCTGCAAAGGACGAAACTGTTGTGAACTGGGGAATCTGTTGAAAGTGTTTATTTATTCCATAATTTCCTTGAAGGTGCTCACATACAAAGCTCCCCCCCCCCCCCAAGTGTGTGCTTACCTATATTTTGTCACTGTTGTAAGTATCGCGTTTGAGTGTGATGGTTGCGTACCCGACCGCCTCCCCAGATGAAGGAACGTGTGACCCGGTAACTAAGGAAAGTCTACTCACCCAATCATCACGGGAGATGGAACCCCGGCGCCACCACTCCGCGGAACAATACAAGCTGTGACAAACAACAACACACTAGAGTTGCCGCACGATACATATCGATAGCGCGAATATCAATAATACCAAATAGCAAATGGTGATAGATACTGTTATTTTTTTAATTGAATAATTAACAAATGTTTAATTTTAGCATTTATGTGTTATTTTTTTAAGATATTATAAGGAATAAATGAATTTGAATTAGTTTCAATAGGATACTATTTACGCCCTTGATGCTTTTGCTAGCAATACTACCGATGCTATACACAGACAATGATTAATTTTAATACTACAGCTTTATTTATTTTTAATGAAGAAACTCTTATATTAATATTTAGATAAAATAGCACATTAAACTTTTTTCGAAGGGTTCTGTACCATCAATATAATTAAAAATACACATATTAATTTATGCTGAACGGGAGCCCGTGTTAAATATATATTTTTTTAATTTGATAACTTTTGATAATGATACGGAACCCTTTATGCGCTTGCCCAACTCTCACTTTGCCAATTATTTATTTTTAGTATTTCTTATTACAGCGGCACGAGCAACAAATAACTTGTGATAATTTCACAATATCTCATGTCGCGGTTTCCAAGATATTAATTATAGCCTATCGACAGGCAGACTGCGGAGGCTTTTTAATAGAGTCACGTCTTCACCCCTTAGGTTTGTAACCCTAAAATCGCCAGCATATGAAGCTATGATGTGTCAGTGTATATCGACATGAAGCGACGACTACAATGTTATGTAGTTACACATTCTCATGAAATATTTATGAGTGATAAATTATTTATCACACATAACAGTAGAAAGCCAAATCTGACAACACGAATAATAACATGATAAAGATTCAATTCAATAATCTTTAAAGTTAACTATCGATATGTGAGCAATCGATAGGTTTGTTTCATCACTAAAATTGACAGGTACATTGAGGCTAACATGGAGATACTTTTACTTGAACCGTAGACAGAGAAAGCAATTTTGTCTATGACTTGAACAAGGCGTATGATATATTTTGGTATGTATATGTCACAGGTAATGTCATACACGTGTAATGTTTTTTTTTGGGTTGGCCTTAGTGATTGTGTCAATAGGTAGTAAAAGTAGAAATGTCATAGAATATAATTTTAAAATACCAGTTCTTTTTAAAATAATATACACTTAAAATCTAAATATTATAAATCTGATAGAGACGAAATCCTTAGAATTAGAGCAGTAGTCACCCTATTTTTAAATGGAACTTCTCCGTGACTTGCTCGTGATTTGATAAACCCAATAGATTAATTCACAGAATTTTTAAAACTAAATAATGGTACGGAATCCTTAATGCACGAGCTCAACCTGCATTTGGCCATTTATTATGCAAACGTTGTCAAATTCCTAGGAAATGAGTTAAAAATGTAGCAAGCATTTGTGGTATAAAAATCCTGTCCATAGAGATGTCATATAACTGGTCTATGGTTACTATGTTGAATGATGGAAGGACTTGGAAGGAGGCACGAAGCTAGAGGTAAAGGTGGAGAGAATACTCGTAATACCTATTTGAGTCAAATACCTAAATATTGCTATCTCACTCTCAGTGGTCCGAAGTCTCTTTCTAGTGTGGTGTACGGTATTTATATATAAACACTTGAAACTCCCAAAAATGGGTAAATTTACCTATTAAGTTTTGAGTTTATCGCCTCTATCCAACACCAAACTATGATTTATATGAAGTTATAGTGTTTGCAGTTTGAAAAGAGAAATAGTCTGAGTTGTATAACTAAATTATAATAAGAAAGCAGAATATATACACGGATTACAAAAATAAGGAAGACAATCTGTACCAGCCATCTTTATAATAAAAATGGTTGAAAATCGTAACGAAAACAATTAATATGAAACACTCGAATAATTTTGCAACTGGAAGGAATTAAAAGATAAACATACATACATATTGGGAGTTCCCTCATGCGGCAACACTCCATCAAAATGATATCTGTCATCTGAACTGTCATGGCCGAATAACAATAACAATATTGTCGCCTCGCGCTTTTGAACGGTAAAAATAAACTTAAAAGTTAGCAAAATTATGAAAAATGGTGCAACAATGTGTTGTGCGTGGCTGTGGAAGTGTGTGGTATCCAGGAAATCACATAATTTATCACACGTAAGTCCTTAAATTTGATTTTTATAAACACTAAAGTCTATTGAACAATTTCACTAAAATATCTCGAAAACATTATGAATAGTACGGTGATGAGGCCTTTTACTATCCTTAATTAGCATATATAATGAGTACAAATTGTTTTTACACATATTTTGAATACTATATCAATGTTTTGATTCAATCGTAAAAATCTGGTAGGGTGACCATATAGTTTTTTTTTAGAAGATATTTCACAAATTGTGTATGCCAAGCTCAACTAAATATTAGACTGTCGTACAGCCAATGTGTGTGTGTGTGTGTGTGTATCTATCAGTGAGCACTGATACTTGTCAAAATTGGTTTATAATGTCATATCATGTGAAATTATTATTCCTAGAGTAAATTTGTGTTCTGTTTTCAGATTTTCTAAAGGCAAATCTCAGATAACTTCATGGTTAGCAACTGTACCGTTGAAATCTCAATTTTACGAAAGTGCCAGGATTTGTAGCCTACACTTTAAGGCATCAGACTATGATTTATCAAGAAAACGATTGAAGCCAATGGCTGTACCATTTTTCAAAGAAAATGAGGCTGACCAATTTGGTGTGTCATCAATTAGCCAGGTAAATATTGATTAAAAGCTTACATAACAAAAAATAATTTTATCAAATGCTCAAAATTAGCTTGAACTAATCACATCCTTTCATTGTACCAACTCGGTATCTATAGTGTAGTTCTGGACCAAGACCAAAAATTAGTAGTAACATCCTTAATATGTTCAAAACCTAAATAAAGTAAAACATATACTTACCTAATAATCTATCAAATACGGTTATGGACTAGTTATAGATTTAGTCGATAGCTGATTGTTTTATATGAAATATACATAATATATTAAGTATTATGTATTCGCCTAGGAAAGCACATATATTCCATATTACATTATTAACTGACCCATCGTGTGAGTTGTGACTAAGCGCTAGCCTATTTTTGTTAAAAAATGTTAATTTACTAAGCAAATTTATGTCCGGAGTCTCAATTTGGCAAGAAATTTTGCTAAAATATAATATTTGGATTTCAGACAGGAGAACTACAACTATATTGAGTGAAATACCATCTGGTATCATAACGTTGCCTAGTACATTGTATTCTGCTGGATTGAGAGCTGCTCAAGATGCAGAAATAATGACCAGTGTTACTACACCCATCGGTGCGCCTTCACATTCATCCTCGAAGGATATGAAAGGAGTCAAACATTCCTACAATAAATTATGTAAATATATTGAAATACTACATTGTTTTTGATTTAGTATAGTATTTTCCTTAAATATTTTGAGAGTTAGCTACCCAATTTCAAGAAAACTGGTTAGAAACCAAACATTAGATCAACCATTGAGCTTCAATTTAGTATTTTAAATAGTACATAAACCTTGAAATAGTATTTCCCAATAACGCTATCTATTGGTCCCCGGAACAGTTATCAAAGCTAATCATACTACCTAGATCGATCTATCTAAAATAACATTTTTCTTTGCCTTGGTCTCCCCTTTCTTCGGGCTGTTTGCTATTGTTTTTTGTTGTTTTGCTAAACCGTGAGTCTTTTATTTGACAGCAGACGCATATTGCAATCCGTAAAGGATCTTATCCAATCTGTGGAAAGGTATTCCGTATTTATCATATAGCAGATAAATCCAGGGAAGATGTAGAGAAAAATAATACAGGTTAGGTTTCATTGTCATTACGATTAATATGATGCGTCCTGCTTATAAGCAAAAATGTTGGGTCACCCTATTAGAAAGAGACTTCGGACCACTGAGAGTGAGATAGCAATATTTAGGTATTTGACTCAGATAGGTATTCCAAGTGCGGCCTCCATCTTTACCTACAACTTCATGGAAGGAGGGCGTATGGTGTTTGAGTCTGTTTCGTATGATTGTTTGTCGATAACTTTAATTATTTTTTTACTGCTGATTTAAATCATATCTTCGCAATATCCTATCCATTTTTAGCTAACCACAAGTTACTTGGTTACCCCAGAGAAAAAGAAGGATCCAAATGAAAGTCCCAATGGTTTGTTTTTCTCAAATATATGTTAAAGATTTTCACACGTCACAATAATAATAGAACTAGATTCTTCTTCCACGTGTAATACATATCAAGATGTTATCAGCTGAGCATATTAACGTAGTTCGAAAGTCATTTTATTATAATTGACCGCAAAATTTACGTATATTCATATTAATTTTAAATATAAACATAACCTTACAGCATTTAAGCCAAACCGTCTATGTTTATTATATTACTAACTATTTAAACCTAGTATGGCAACTTGTACTTATGACAATAAATTGTAACAGAAAGTTGTTAAGTAACTGTATTAACAAAACACAACAATACTAAAAGTATAATATAAACCCCATTCATCATCTTTAACCCCATATATCATCTTTCAACCAGTTACAGATTGCTAATTTTTCAGTATAATTTAGGGTAATTTTTCTTTCATCTTCCACTTCAGTGAAAAAACTGAGTGTGGTTTGGTGGTAATAATGTCTGCTTTTCAATCAGACGGCCCCTGGGTCGATCCTAGCCAATTACTTGTTTGTCAAGTTATGTGTGGATTTGCACTGGCTTTACGGTGAAGGAAAACATAGTGAAAAAACGGGCATGTTTGAGGACCACAATATCCGAAGATGTTGTGTCTTTTGCCAACCCGCACTTGGCCAGCTTGGTGGATTATGGCCTATATCTCTCTCCTCATAAAAGGAGAAAAGGCCCTGAGTCTCAGCAGTGGGAACGTATAGTGGGCTGCTTATGCATGCCACTTCAGCAAAGAGGTCTATTTCTGAAGATAAATAAACTGAAAAAACATTTTGTGGCTAGCCACTGCTGCAACTTAGTTGATGTTTCATGGAATATTTATTCTACACATCCTCCCTACACACATCACATACTGGATATACTTTCTCATTCAAAGTCAAGAAAGAGTTCTCCTTGGTTTGGCTATTCTTTATCAGTATGTTTGACCCAATTTTTTTGTCAATTTGATGACCACAATTGCGTAATGGTTACCATGTTGGACTGCCAACCAGAAGGTTCTGGGTTCGATTCATGGCATGACCATTTCTTTGTGCTGAACTCAATTTGTTGGTTGTCAGTCTAGTTATCAGATGTGCTAGCAACCATAATGCAAACTAGAAATGGTTTAGTATGGGGCTAAACAGGTGTGAGTGTGAAATTTTTCATAATATTAATAAAAATAGAGTTCCCTGTCATTTTGCTAGTCTCCTCTGTACCTGTGACACACATGTGTCTTTTTACATATATATTTGTATATAGTTATATCTTTAAAATATATATGCAATATTTATAAAATATAATACTTATTCAAGATTTATTAGAAGATGATTTTTGCCTGTTCTGGATCTTTTCAGGAGTTGAAAACTTTTGCAGAAGATAATTTTGATGCAAAACAAGTCATTAACAAAGCCTGGAATGCAAGTGGAAGTCAAGAAAAAGAGGTATAATTATGTTAATTTACATGGTAGTGCCAGGCAACTTTTGGAATGATGACAGCTCAGTCTGGTTGTGGCAGTAAGCAAAGTCATCGGTTCGATCCCTGCTAATAAGCTTGTGCTTTTAGTAAGGAAACCATAGCATTGTGGTGAAAAATCTGTCGCTAAATATCTAATAAAAGTTGATTTGTTAGATGAAATCTAACAGTTTTCTAGCTGCCTCATTTAGAGCCAGTTATTCCAGAATATATATGGTATGCTACACCTTAGCCCACACAATAATTTGTGTGGTTATTCCGTATAAAATGCATTCACCATATCTTTGGTCAAACTTCTATTAAAATATACAAAGCCATTCTCATACATTTTCTAGTAACATGTATCTCATTTCTGCACATTTCTTTCATTAAAATAAATATTTGTCAATTCCACACACAGCTACTTATCAACTTAAAAATAGCAGCCTGAAAATCCACTTACTGAAATATATGTATAATAATTATATGAAATGGACCAAAAAAGCGAGTTAAGCTCGGTGACAAAAGTCTTGCTGTGCTTTTCAATCACACGGCCCCTGGTTCGATTCCAGCCCCACAGCAGGGACTTGATTTCAAAGTAGATGTGTGCTAACTTTATCAAGGAAAACATGACCAAACCAACATGTTTGAGGCCACAATAGAAGATGTTCGACAGAGCAGACAACAGGTCACAAAAGCACCTACGGGGATTCGCACCGTTGCATGCGCGGCCCCCGGAAATGACCCCAAGAAGGTGGCGCGCCCTTCCAAGGGGCCTCCTGCTGGACGAGGAGACCGATCATCCTGTAGCGACGGCGCTGTGGGCGCGGACGCCATCTTCCTTCACACCACCCCAAAGAGAGGTGTACCACAAGAATCATTATTACCGGAGACGGGACCAAGGAGTTTACACTGTTCTACGATGACGGAGGACATCGTCGAGTACATATGGGTGAAGACCAGCTGGATCTTGAGGGTGGAGAAGGTGGCGGTGGAGGCCTCTAGTTGCTTGAAATAAAGGAATAAATAAAATAAATATGCACATCTTAAAAATTTCAAAACTAAAGAAAACATATTATATAATATAATTTAATGTTGCAGGTGTTTGTAGCGAACGCTGTGAGCAGACTTCAGCTATATATGAAACAACTAACTAATTCACTGGATGAGACAACTACACAAGTAAGATTGGTTCTTTGGCTAGCTACTAGTTAGGGTTCTGCACCTAAAGGTATATCCCTAGGAGGACCCTACTAAGATACAGAGCTTAGTAGTAAGTTCTACCTACTAACCTCTGTATGTAAACCAGGCTGTACGTCATAAACTGTGATAGCTAGAAAGTTGAAACGTTCACAAATGAATTCTGGTGCCGCTATAACAACAAATACTAAAGATAAACAAATAGAAAATATTAACGTGGTGCCCATACAATAAACGTGTTTTTCGATGTTTTTTTTTATGATAATAGTACGGATCCATTCATGCATTTATTTGCGAGCTCGCAAATAAAAATATAAATAATAAAATTAAATAATATTATAAATAAAAATTCGCGAAAAAATATATTCCGTACTAAAAATCGCCGACGCACGTTATAATGTTTGGTGAAGTGAATTTTTCTTTCTTCTTCATCTTATGGTGCCTCTCCAACTAGTGAAGGTTGGCAATCAGCTTTCAAATTCACACCACACCCGGGGAGGTGGGTGGGGTATGTCGGGCTCGATGACGGGAGGGCATCACTACCGACTAAAACCTCACGATGACCTCCTCAAGGGTGAGGTTCCGCTCCTCGCGTTAACCCACCACCCCGCCCACAGAGATTACACCTGTGGGTTCTTTTCGTAAGTTAATCAATTCAATTTATTACGTATTATCTCATTTATAGCGTACTAGTCTCAAAGCGTGAGGTACATGCGCTGAACTACAATTCCAAGAAGAGAGAAGTCCTAATATTTTAAAGTGGAAATGGAAAGCCAACACATGTTCCACGGATTTACTGAAAGATGTGTCGCTGCACGGTGAACATATTTAAATATCTAGGGCAAATTGTAACAGAAAATTTAAGTGACGATAAATATACAGTGTAAACTCCATGTATGTAACGTCACTCAATTTAACGACAAACTCTCTAAAGCGTCGAAATCAATTGGCTTTAGTTTGTTTAGCTTGTATTCCATTCAATGATACATTCTCTTCATTTAACGACCACTTTCTATAACGCCATAAAATGCACAGTCTTTTCAGTGTCGTTATAATTATAGAGTTTACACTGTATAAAGATCGGAGCGCAGGACGCTGGAGGTTCGGGGGAAAATGGTTGCTCGCCAGCTTGCACGACGCTCGAGAGAAGTGAAAATAACTCTTTTTAATGCATACTGTCTGTTTTTCTACTTGAGCAGTTTGTGGCTAAATCATGCTGGTCTGGGTGACAGAGTCGTACATACCCAATGGTATACTTGAAAATTCAAAAATGGCTTTTTCATTAATTTCTGGAACATGCGAAAACTGCTTATAGTCCGCCTATTAAATTAAATGCAAGTTTAATATTGTCACAAACCTAAGATACGAGTATATAAAAACAAAGATACGTACACTGCTTATTCATTAAAATTTCATTTTGAACAAATTCCACGGAGGTGTGACTTCACAAGCCCTGACTCCTAAGTTTAATGCATCTTGCATGCATGCATGCATCTATTGTTTTGCTGAAACAAAGAGTTAATGAACAATATTTTTTTATAAAATCTAATTAGAATGACAAAGTGTAATCCTATCATTATGCTATTACAGATGGTAACATCCCTACCCCAAGTGATCCAAGATGCAACTCTTCTCCACGAAGAAGGAATGCAACTACAAGATAGACTCCTTGCACTGGAACTTAAGGTCCAGGGTGTTGAAGAACAGACGGGACATTCCATTGAGAGTCTGCAGAGAATAGATAAGCTTAAGAGCAAGTTGGAGGTGTGTGGACTAGTTTTCCCTTATAATATCTTCTTACTCGTAGCTTATTTATCATAGCATATATCATAGCTTTCTTATAATATTTATTATAATATTAGTAAATATTATAATAATACTAGCTGACCCGGCATACGTTGTTTTGCCTTAATAATTATTTCTAAATATACAGTAGCCGATTCTCAGACCTACTGAATACGTATATAAAATTTGGAAAAAATCGGTCAAGCCGTTTCGGAGGAGTACGGTAACAAACACTGTGACACGGAAATTTTATATATAAGATATAGTAAATATTATAATAACTTTGCTATAGTAAATTTAGTTTTTCTTAATTCATATACAAATTATATAATTAAGTTACAATCATTTGATAGTAAGTAAATAAGTATAACAGAGCAAAATTATAAAATACAATATAATGAATAAAATTATTCATCGTATAACGTCAATATAAATAATAATTAAAACTGAAAAGATTTCATCCAAGCCTGTCGCTTAAATGTGCCCATCAGACTTGCTGCATTCAGTTAGATATATTTTATTTATTGATATAATCTTCTTATACATAAAATTTACATGTCACAATGTTAGTTACTGTACTCCTCCGAAACGGCTTGACCTATTTTAACCAAATTTTATATGCGTATTCAGTAGGTCTGAGAATAGGCTACTATCTATTTTCCATACCCCTAAGTGATAAGGGTTGTTCACCCTTATTTTTTTTAATGAATAGTAATAATTTATTTGGCAAAACAACGTTTACCGGGTCAGCTAGTAATATATAGAATTACTAGCTGACCCGGCAAACATTGTTTTGCCTTAAAAAAAAAATAAAAAATCTAAATATACAGTAGCCGATTCTCAGACCTACTGAATACGCATATAAAATTTGGAAAAAATCGGTCAAGCCGTTTCGGAGGAGTACGGTAACAAACACTGTGACACGGAAATTTTATATATAAGAAGATGATCATACATAAGGTCCAAAAATGGTTTTTGTTCTCGACTGGCACCTTTCGTGAATCTAGTACGCGTAAGAGACTGATTTTAGGCAGAACCAAAAATGTCGTAAGCTAGAATTGTCGTACATCAACTGTTTTTTGACACAGAGCGCGGCGTCTACCCTCCACGAGGCGGACAAGTGGGCGGCTCTGACGTCATCGCTGGAGAATATTCTAGAAGCAGGCGTGCCCGCGGGAGGCGAGAAGCTGGTTGAGCTGGCGAAAAAGGTCGCAGCCATGACGCAGAGTTTAGAGGTAAATAAATAAAAAAAAGAACACATTTCACATACGGCTGGTCAGTCCCATACTAAACTATTTCTAGTTTGTATTATGGTTGCTAATAGACAACTGATATACTACGTAAATACATATATAAATACTTTATATCGATACATATTTAACATCCAGACCAACAGCCAACAAATTTAGTTTATAACAAAGATGTTGGCCGTACCGAGAATTGAATCCGGGACTCTCTGGTTAGTAAATCGGCGTAACTATTACGCCAACGAAGTTGTCACATCTCTCTGTCACTTGTCTTAAAAAGTTACTTTTGACCTTCAAAAGTAGCCCATATGTTCCCACTGCTGGGACTCGGGGCCTTATCCCACGAGGAGAGAGAGGTATAAGCCTAATTCATGATGCTGGACGACAAATGGCACACGTCTTCGGATATTGTGGTTCTGAGACATGCCGGTTTCCTCACGATGTTTTCTTTCACCGTAAAGCAAGTGCAAATCCGCGCATAACTTGAAAAACAAATGGTTGGTGTAGGGCGAGATTTTTTACTATTTTTTATATATCTGATCAGCCTATATACATATATGTATTGCCAGTTTTTTTATGGTACTGTAATATCACCAAGCTTTTTATACTTTATTTTCACAATATATGTAGGTATATATGTATGTATTCATATGTATTTTTAAATAAATTAATAATTAAAAATATCGGCTTACGTACAAAAAAGCCTGGTGACAGTACACTAGCATTCCAGCCCATTAAAAAAAAGTACGGAACACTAAAATAATTACTGGTCATGTTAAGTGAGCGGTTAGCGTGGTACAGACATGTAATGCCTAGAGAGGAGATGCATGTGACTAGAAGTATGGATATGATTGTCAGAAGTAGCGGAAGTAGAGGCTGACCAAAGAAGACGTGGATGAATTGTGTGAAGGAGGATAGAAGGAAGAGGAAGGGAGTGAATGTGGAGATGACGGCTGATAGAGACGCGTGGAAGAGAAAAACAGGCTGTGCCGACCCCACCTAGGGGAAATGGTAAAGGAGAAGAAGAAGAAGAAGAGTATTAAGTGAGGTTGTGTACGCAGGTTTTGAGCGACTCACCTGACTACGACGCGAAGCGCGTGCAGTTGGAGACGCTCTACAATCGGCTGGAAGCATCCATCAGTCCGCCCCTCATTGATGCTCTCACTCAAATGGATGCAGGTATGCACTGTGTCAGTATCTACTCACTGTGGATGTAGCTGAAAGCAAAAATCTAGGGCATCAGTTTGTTACCACCGGTGCTGTAGTCACATAGTGTTATAACGATAGTAGATTGCATGACCTGAGCGAAGTCGTTTCAATAAAATACAAATAGATGGCGCTACTTGAATCGCGTGACACGTAGTACGATTTTCAACAAGAAATCTATTACCGTAAAATGGGGTGGATTGATAAAATTTTGAATTTTGGCGATCAATATCACATCATATTTCACTATCGTTTTTAAGTTCGGTAGATTTTATATTGTTTCTTGTTTTATATTAGCAATTTCAATCATTCAAAACCGATTTATATTTGTAATTTGATCACAAAATCAAAAAAGTAGCAAACCCCTATTCCATTCCCTATAACCATGTATGTATATTACTTAATGGTGTAAGTAAGAGGAAGCCTGTCTACCAGTTCAACGTGGGCCCGTGATGACGCCTGTGTGTGGTTACAGAGCGTACGGCGCGCTACGTGTCGCTGTTCTCTGGCATGGGGCGAGGCAGCGCGACGAGCGGGTGCTGGCGGCGCGCCGCGGCCGCGCGCCTCGCCGCGCTCTGGCGCCGCCTGGACGCGCACAGCGTGCCGGCCCTCGCGCGCCTGCTCGCCACGCACGCGCACCCGCAGGTACACCATATCAAACGCCAAGGCGGCATCGGTTTACAGTTGAGGTGCCTAAGGCACGCACTAAGCGTTATGCCTCCACCTTTGTGGTCCGAACCGCCAAATTTTGGAACTCCTTGCCGAATTCCCTGTTCCCCAATGACTATAATCTAATTCCTTCTAGGTAAGCGCGTTTCACCGTAGACCTCAATGTCACCTACCACCAGGTGAATTGTGGTCAAGCGGTGACCTATCTAGAGTAAAAAAAAATATATTTGCAATGACTTTCTTATCCACTTGTATGTTGAAACACCGGCTCCCAGTATAAACACATTTTCGCCGCAACAGTTGACATACCGGGAGCCGGTGTGGGTAAAACTAAAACTTGGAACTTGGACTTTTTTTTTAACAGATAATACAAAATGGGCTAATGTCATTCAACATACGAACGGATATGATTGCTTTTTAAAATTTCACCTGAAACGCCACAATGTGGCGGTCACAGATGGGCAGAAATTAAACACAGTGCAGACGGGTGGAGTTACTACTAATAAGAGTTCCTCGTTGGATTACTAAATATGACTCCAAATAAAAAAAAATACAAATTTGATTGTTTGTTTGACGTGAATAGGCTCCGAAACTATTAGACCGATTTGAAAAATTGTTTCACTGTAGGGAAGCTATATTATCCCTGAGTAACATAGGCTATAGTTTGTTTCTCTTTGCAACTTAGATTATTTTAGAGACCGTTCGAAGTCTTGAAGGTATGCTAGTCTATAATAATATAACAAACACGTGTGTAACTGTCTGTTTGTAAAAATAACAAGAAGATCCCATTTTTAAAAGCAATCATTGCCAAACTCGTAAATGGTTCACCAAAAAAATTATAGATGGCGCGTCGCATAGTTTACTTAGACGAGAAAGAAGATGAGTGCGTCGCGATACTGAATCCGTTTTTTTTTATAAAATACACCTTTGTGTTTCAGCTCGAGTGGCTTACGAACGTGCTCCGATCGGCGACGCCAATAACGGAACTTATCAGGCTGTATACTGACCTGCTACTCTCCTTAGACCCCTCCCCTACCAAGGTGAGAAATACTGAAGGCGAATCCATTGCCAAAAATGTGAAAAATTGCAACTTTGAACTGGGGACGGGGGGACTTTAATTAAGACTTTAAGGTGGCTATGAGATAGGCGTCTCTTTCACTCTCGTCCTCTTTCTTCTCTCTCTCTCTCTCTCTCTCTCTCTCTCTCTCTCTTCTTCTCTTTCTTCTCTCTCTCTCTCTCTCTCTCTCTCTCTCGCTTTCGCTGTGTGAGTGTGTAGAACAATTTAAGATGGTACTGCATCGTTTACAAAACGATTTTGCTTCCTTTCGGATTGGATTTTTTATCTGTTTCAATATCTGTTTAGTCCTATAGTTGATATACATTGCATATGTGCACAACTCGTCCCGCGGGCCACATGTGGCCTGCCTTTGGGTTAGTACGGGCCCGCGAAAGTTACTTGAAAAAAAACCTTCATTTGGTTTCCAAATTTTTTTTTTCGAAATTGGTATATTATTATTTTCGATTTAAGCATGTTTTAGTCTAGTCTCATTTATTTTATTTCTTTATTTATTATGATTCACAAAACAGAAAATAATCAAAACTTAAACCAAAATTGATTAATTTACCAGGATCATAAGAATATTTTTTTCTAACTATGTACACATAGTTAGGTTGTGTTGTTGTGTACACACAACATGATCAAATAAAATTATTAGAAAGAAACAAAGAAACAATATAAAACTAGTTGGTGACAATTAGGTTAAGCTACAATTTAATTTAGTTTAGTATAAGTTCTAATAAAGTTGTAATAACTACAGTAATGTCATTCGTTTTAAAGGTTATGAGAGAGGACCTCTCGAGAGAATCTTGTAAATGTTTCGCGTTGTATTAATCTTCGTACATGTATGTTTCACAGATTGTCAACGCGAATCTAAAGCTGTCACCAAATGTGGAAGACGCGGTGCTTCAGCTGATCGATCTGAGACGAGATATAGATGAGTTTGTGACCGCCATCCAGGGCATTATCGATGCACCAAGACTTACCCAAGGTATAGTTTTGATCCTCTTCTTCGTATCTCTGATGTCGAGAGTAATCAAGTCGCTCGAAGGCCTCTGACTTGGCTTAACGATTAAGACTAACAGCCGGGACCTACAATTCAACGTGTCATGCGACCCTCGGCAGCTTGCAGATAGAAATGACACTTTTTAATTGACAGTCACAATACTTAAATGGCCCTGGTTTAATGCTTCTTTTTATCTTCTTAGTTATTAATGATCTGCCGGGTTCAAAGGAAGCATATTGTAAATTTTCGTTTTATTTGTATATTAAAATTATGTAATCAAAAAGTTCAATATTTTTATTGTAAGTTTTAGATAAGCCTTGTGTTTTAAAATGTTTTTAAAATCGTATGTATAACTGTTAAGTTAGGATATTACATACACTGGCATTGTTATTTATTGTATTTGTCATTTATCAATAAAGATATTTCGATATTTTTTTTATCATCTAGTTACCACGCCCCGAGGAGTAGCTAGTTATAAAGGTTTGAAAATCATCATCATCGACATATCTTTTTTATCGTATTGCCATCTTACAGATGTGCTGCCGGCGGCAGTCGAGCGTGACTTTGGACGCGCTGCGTACACGCCGCTCCGTGACGTACTGCCCAAGTACACCGAGCTCGCAACACAGCTACTCCTCGAGCACCTCAAAGGAAATGAACTAAAGCAGGTTACATAAGTAGTTTCTTCTTAGTCAGCGCTGTACATCGTAGCTTTAGGGGAATTCAGTATCAGGCTCAAGGGCTGTTAGAAGTGGGGTTCCAACAGTCCAGTCAAATTGGGCCCGAGAACGGTGGCAGATTATAAATAAAATAAAATCTGCCTCTGTGGAAGTTGCTCAAAGCAAACGCCAGGAGAGCTTTGGTGTGTTCCCACTGGAGAACCCGTAGCCCTCCATCAGGCATCGAGGCTGGCCCCCGAAGGGGTTTTAGTGGGTAAGAATCCCACATAACCCTGCTGCACCCCATTGCAGCTGGGTTTCTAATGGAAATTTCCCCCTCGTAAAAAAAAGGGGAATTCGTTAGGGAGGCTGACAAATTTTAATACAGATATTTTTTCTTTTGTAGCTAATCTAGGATTTTTAAAATCCTATTTCTTACTAATTTTATAAATATATACCTATGTTTTTACAATTTTTTTTCTGGTGTGCTGGGATGAAAACTCAGTGTTATGATATTTAAAATTCAGGTATCACTAGATATCCAATCTACACATGTCAAATGCTAGATAAAAGTGACTGATAGTTTTTTTTTAATGTGAAAATTGTGTTAGTATGTAACATACAAATATAAGTCAAAGATGTTTCGAATTCAAATTTAACGTGTCACTAGACAGACTAGATGATCAGATGAAAATGTGACTTAAAACTAAATTCTTGTGCAACCACCATGTCACCGTCCGCATCGACCGTTGCTTAGCTTCGATGATCGCGTCAGATCACCTTATCTATGAAAGCTTAGAGTAACATAGATGATGTATATACCTCAGTAAGACATTACTACATTACCCTTAATATAATGACAGTAATTTCTATGTATATCTCTAACTGTTCACTAGAAATATATGACGAAGAAGAAATATGGACGATAAATAAGAAGTACTCAATTAGAAACTTTGTCAACTTAAGAAAACCTGCAAACAGACTGGCTAAGGTTCGAAAACAAGGATTATTTACTAAAATATGTATGTTTAATAAGTTGCCGCGTAGAATTATAGAACTACCTTTGAATTACTTCAAACAAAAAATTAAACGCTTTTTCGAACAGAGCCCTTTTTACTCTCTCAATGATTTAATGTCACAGTCAATAACAGAATCTTCATTCTTGTAGCTTAGTTATAAAGCTTTCAAACGATTCCAGGTGGATGAAAAAATATAGATATAGATATTTATGTAATAATATTAAGAGTGTACTCGTTAATACGAGTAGGCATATAAATTTCAGAAATGGGCAGGGAGTTGTTAACAAGATTTTTGTTTTCATGTCTAATTTTAATACTGACGCTGAAAAAAATATAATCGATCTATGGGCATGATTTTAGTTTGATTTTACTTTTTTTTAATTTAAGAAATTAAGTAATTGTAAATTGACTTGCCCAGTACGGCGTGATGCCGTAAGGCCAATAAGTAATTTGTTTTTTTTTTTATGGTATATGGTTGTTTCGCAGGATGATCTGGTGGAGGGCTCGCGGGCGCTGCTGGTGGCCGGCGGGCGGTGCGGCGGCTGGCTCGACGCGGCCTACTCTCGCGCCTACAAGATTGCCGGCGCCGCCGCTTACCCTTACTACCTACCAGCTCTCGAGGTGAATGCACAGATACATCTTAATATATATAAATCTCGTGTCACAATGTTGGTCCTCGATGGACTCCTAAACCACTTAACCGATTTTAATAAAATTCGCACACCATGTGCAGTTCGATCCAACTTGAGAGATAGGATAGTTTAAATCTTAAATTATAGTCGCAATTTTAATTTATTGCTAATTATTGTCTGTTATTATTTGACGGTCACAATTACCTGTTAACTCCAAATGATTCTAACAGATGTTGATACCTTTCGACTGGGTTGAGTAAGTAATCAATAGATGGCGCTGTACCCCTGTGAGGCAAAACAACGTTTGCCGGGTCAGCTAGTACGATATAATACACACTATCATACTTTATATTACATATACCTACTAATATACTACTACATAAAATATACTAAACTTAAATATAACTACTAACCTAACCCTGACCGGGTTAGGTAAAGCAGAAAGATGATTAAGAGTTAAGTTTTTATCCTCATCTAACATCGAAGAAGAAGCAGAAAAATGCAAATTTAAGAGGTTGATAACAACTTCATTTGGAACTGTTGAATTATTAGACTTACCAACCCCCATGGACTTCAAAAATTTCCAGACTTTATCTGGGTTTTCATCTTCAACAGAAGCGTGAACGAAACGGCGTAAAGCGTCCCTATCAGCGATTACGAGCCCCTGGATATACTTTTCTTTCTTAGAGTCAGTTGGCCGCGATTTATACTGAGTCCTGGCTACACATTTATTGTGCTCTTCTATCATCGGTGAACCAAGGAGCAGGCAAATGTTCAATTTTAATGGAACGGAAAGGTATATGTTTTTCGTAGAGTTGAATAATAATAGAATTAAACAAAGCCACTTGGTCATCAATTGAAGCCGCATTGATAACTGGACTCTAGTCATTTTTTTCCGCATCTTCTAAAAGTGATTGACGATCTATGCGCTAAGTTGCGCTGAAGTATAATTGGGGGTTTTGGTTTAGGGGGGCGAATGTTGTAAGAAAGGAAGATCAGATCATGATAGGAGAAACCATTAGTGGTGGTAAAATCTGGTTCTCAAACGAAGAAAAGTAATTAACACTACGATCAGGGTTATAGTAGACTCCAAGAAGAATTTAAGTCTTTGAAAGAAGAACCTCTTATTTTAAAATGAAAATTAATAGAAAAAAAAAATTGCTACTAATACTAATAAAAATTGCATTTAAATTTTATGGATGGCTACAATATAACAGACACTTGGTGGCAATAAAATAAATAAATAAACAAGTACGTGCGATGCCACAAGATAATATGTCAGAAAGACTTTGACAGCTGAACCAAGCGACAGATGCGCCATTCTTGACATATATAACTGAAGTTGAACAACAACACAAACAAGTGAAAAAAAATATAATGGGGCTAAAAGAACTATACAAGGTATGTGCGCATGTCCAAATTGCAGTGAGATGTTACAAAACTGCGTAAATGACATGCTACAAACAAGTAAAATAAAGTTTTGTAACAAGCCCGATATGACGCAATTCTACTTCGGAGTTACACGACGCTTATCTTTTGTGTCCTCTGATTTGTATGTAGCCGTTGGCTTCTTGTTCCTAGGGGCTGCTATCTTAGGAGCCGAAACATCAGCTACGACCGGCGGACTGATCATTTCTAGCTCACTGATAGATGTAAATCGGTGTCGTTTCCCGTTCGCCGCCACTACGTGAACAAACCCGTCACGCGTCCAACACTTGTTGATGCCGAAACGCTGGCGGGCCGACATGAACGCATCATGACGCGGCTTTGTCAGTAATTCTGACATAGTAACACCGGTGCCTTTAAGAGCTGTCTCAGCCAGCCAAAGTTTGTGCTTCATGGAGATTTGCTTCATATAGGTGTGATAATACTTATACTACGCATACCTAGACATCTTTAGGATTCAGTTCACAAGGTCTTATTATTCTAAGTATCATATATTTCAAGTAATCGCAACTTGAACTTCAACGAAAAGTTTAAGAGTTTCAACCCTACAGATTGTCATTGAACAAAGACCTCGACTTACACAGACTAACTAACTAATGTCTGGAAGTACCACAAAATTACTATTATTTAAATTGTTACACGTCAGATGAAACATCAGATTGTCAAAAAGTTCTATTGAGGGTTACTAGCAATTAACCTCCACAAGGTTACTGAAGGTTAAATTTTATTTATTTCCATACCTACTTAAATCTGCATCGATGGCTTAGTGGTCTGTGCCCCAGACTGCAAAGCGCAAGATCCTGGGTTCGATTCCTGTAGCGAGACAGATTTTCTAATAATGAGTTCGAACGTCTGTCTTAAGAATGGGTGTTTGTGTATGTTGTGTGTATGTCCATGGCATCCCCGATACATTCATGGATTAGGATTTTATCCTAAGTAAAGAATCTATGAATGTGAAAGTGTTTGTTTTGTGTATTTGAGAGCTAAGATTACGTCTCCAACAACCAATCATTTTTGTGCTTGTGCTTTTTTTGCACAAATAAAGTAGCATAAGCAGCCCACTATACGTTCCCACTGCTGGGACTCGGGGTCTTCTCTCACGAGGAGAGAGATATAGGCCATAATCCACCAAGTGCGGGTTGGCGGATGACACACGTCTTCGGATATTGTGGTCCTCAAACATGCCGGATTCCTCACAATATTTTTCTTCACCGTAAAGCGAATGCAAATCCACACATAACTTGAAAATACAAGACATTGATGTAGGGCCGGGATCAAACTAAGGGCCGTCTGAATAAAAAGCAGACGTTTTTACCATCGAGCCACACTCGTTTTTTTTTAATAACAAATAAAGTAAAATGTTCAAAAACATAATTTTAATTTTACGTAATTAATAATGTAGCTCATCTCCAAAATATGACCAAAACCAATTGTCACATCTAGCTTTTTATAATTTATATGAATAAAACTGGCCCACGTGGACTGTCCGCAATTAACAAAGTTAAGCGCAGATAAACAAAGGTCCCGCAAACAAATAAAAAAATCCGCTAGCCAATAATAGCTCGGCGGTATTCTTTTGACCGTAACTCTGAGCGCGAGAGAGCGATACAGCATGTAGTCTTAAAGTTACTGCTAGAAAGAGATGTAAGGATGTGTGCGAGATTGGTTTCAGATCGGCTTATTCAAAGCATAAGGCTAGTTGCAAACTGATTTTTCTGTTCTCTTAATTATTAGACCTGTTAACGGAAATTACTTCATAAGTGCGCCAGCGACGTGACAAAGATTTTAATTCTGATAGATTTTTAAACCCCGACGAAAAACAACGGGATCTTATAAGTTTGACGCGTCTCTCTGTGTGGGTGTATTTGAATGTGGCACTGTACTTCCGATCGGATGAACCGATTGCAATTTAGTTTTTTTTGTCTGAAAGTTATGGGTATCAGGAGTGTTCTTTAACTATGTTTGATAAATATCGGTCCAATATGGCCGCTGCTACAAAATGGCGGAAGACATATTTGTTCGCAACATGCCCCAATATGTGTATCAAATAAGAGGTCTTGACTAGTAGAATACAAAAATTACAATACATTTCAGATCCAAGATGGCATTTTTAATAAAAACATGATATTCACGTTAATCCAGGATAAAAAGTAGTCTATGTGTAGGCACTTCTTGCACTCTCACTTGCGCTTTGATCAGGTTGTTAATATAGCGACAGACCCCTGCAAAATCGAAAGTGTAAAAATATTTTACATTTTATCCGAAGATTTTACACTGTTCTAAATCGAAATTTGAATAAAATAATCGATAAATAAAACCGTGTGTATGAAACTGCCCTTATTATTTTTCACATTTCATTTATTATTTTAAGTAGGTCAGTCAGTTGCTCTCTGACCTTCCGGGCGTGATATATCATATATATCATTTAATTGTACGCTATCGGTATCTATCGAGTTCGCTATGCCTAGTACGAGTGCGTCAACATTCTCAAACGCGAAGTATTATGATACCTACTGTGCGTGGGCGCTTCGTGAGGCGCGCGTGATAACTATCGCCAACGCGTAAACGTTTCGTCGACGGTAGAATACCTGCTGCGCAGCGGAGGCTTCCTACCTACGGGTGCTTGCACGTTTGGGCTCACACCAACCCACACGTATCGACTGAGTACAGCTTCCAGCATCAGTGGCGCATCAATGTTTGGGCGGGAATACTCGGGGGCGGCCTAATCTGCACAAAGATTTTATCAGCAAGCATGAAGGCGGACGCATATACGGAGCTGCTTGCTGGTGAACTTGAAGATGAGTTGGAGTGCCTGCTATTGGCCACGTACCGCAGCATATGGTTCCAGCACGACGGCGCGCCGCGTTCGCGAGTTTCTGAACGAGCGGTTCCCGGGACCAGGCCTGTGTCACTGCGCGTGTAGGTGTTAAAAACATACCTACGGGCGGCGGCCACTCCGGAGTGGCCAATCTAGTAGGCTGCCACAAGCGAACGAAAACACACGCGTGCGCGCTGGGTATATGTTCGACCACGTTCAACTTAATTATTTGCGAAGTACTAGTTATTATTCTGTGTTATTTGATTGATTCATTATATAATTGCAAGATGGACACAAAACGAAAAAAAGCAAAAAAATACTGTGCAGTATTTAATTGTTTAAATACGGATCGTGATCGAAATTAAACTTTTTTTTTGTTACCTAAAGACGCTGACAGGTAAGGGTAAAATCTATTTTGACTGTATTACATAATGTTCCTATATGAAATGAAATTAATTCAAACTACAAACCGTTTCTCCCCGTACTATTCCAATATCCAAAAAGTACAATAAAAAAGATAGTTGCATTTCATTTGTCGTACATTTACGAAATTAGACTAAGAGCCCAACGCAAAATATTTTCGGTGATACTATAGATGATACCTATGGAATTCTATTCGCGCTAGATGGCATATGAATTAGTTTCTCGAAGTAAGCAACCATAGTCCGTGGCTCTTTCAATACCACAGAATAATAACTAGTACTACGTATAACCATGTACAATGTATTATGAACCGTAGCATAGTGTATTAAGGCCCATATTCCTTTGAAAAGAAATTGGTAGGTAGAAAACTAATCACGTGATCGACTGGACCGCGAGCTAAATTAAATCATATTGTTTATCAGATTGAGTTCATATTTCTTTGAAAACCATTGCGAAGTGAAGCTTCTGTACGAAGTACAAGTTATTATTCTGTGCCGGGACGTTGGATCGGACACGGGGGCCCGTTACGTTGGCCGCCGACATCTCCGGATTAGACCCAACTGGATTTTTTCTTGTGACGTGAAAAAATTACGTTTATCCTGTGCCGTGCAATTAAACAGAGGAATTCAATTCAGATGCTCAATAATATGAATCGGTACTTGGATCGTCGTGCTCGGTTATGTACCTTTATTTTTTCCTTCCCCCTAAATTTAAATAAAATTTAAATAATTTATAAAAGTTGCTTATTTTATACCTATCACACCAGTCTGCTCGGATAGGTAGGTAATAAGTACAAGTAAGTTATGTTAGACTTACGTTTTCAATGTAGTTTATAACTACATACCTAATGATAGGAAATGTTAACTTAAAAATATCTATGTTCTGTTTTACTCGTATATCAAACCAGACTGCTCAGATTGGTAGGTGGTATAGTGGCCGGCAAATAACTTGAGCAAAAGTCGACGTAGAGGGGGTAAGTCCGCGCATGTACACTTCCGGACATATTTTATTGGTCATTGTTGATACCAATAGAAACATAAAAAAAATAATATTGTGAAACATTATTCGTAAAAACAAAATTTATATGCAAAAAATATTAATTTTACAACATTAAATTATTAAACAATTACAATTTAATCTTGAGGAAGAAACGATACTCCTTCTACTAGGTCGAAACTAGCAGAAGCACTAGTACTGGGGTCAATAAATCATTAGCATCGTCGCTGCCATCATCTTCATCATCATCTGAGGTATCATCTTTTTTTGCCTGGTGTCCTAAATACGGTAAGCAACTCCGAGTCTTTGCTTTCTTTTACTATTCATTTTACGGTACTAACAGACGTTTTAGTTGCTTCTGCAGTCTTTTTTATAGTTTACATTTGTTTTGTAGATTCCTGTTTAAGGAAGCAATACACATCATACACCATTTTTCTAGCTTGTCTCTTCAGAACTGTGTTATGTTTTCGCGGCATAGTCAGAAAAGTTTTATGGTATAGGTATAAACACAATATAACAAAAAACAAAGTAACAATAATATAAATTAATATAAAACTTTAACAACAAAACTTCTTAACTCGAAATAGGCTATTCAAACTGCACGCAAGTGTAATCGATGCCAGTACAGATGCTAGCGGGACGTATGTTCGGCGCGGGGGACAGCGGCAAACTGATCGGCCAATCGCGGGGCCGCGTGCCGACAGAATGCCCCCGCGCACCTCTCCTACCACCAATGATACCTTAAAATCGTCTACTGCGCACTCAAGGTCATTGCTCAAGATGTTTGCCGAATATTATAGTAGGTTATTACATTAGTACAAGTAGGTATGTGAGACTTAAGTTTTTAATCTAGTTTATAACTAAATACCTACCTACCTAATGAAAGTAAATGGCTCAGATAGGTAATTACAAGTACAAGTAAGTTATGTTAGAATTAAGTTTTCAATCTAGTTTATAAACAAAAGGAAATGTTAACATAAAAATACCAAGGTTCCGTGGGTTGGCTTGGCTAGCTAGAGTTTAAATAACCGGTTAGTTAGGTACTTAGTTTTTCTCCTAAAGATGAAGCTTCGAGTTTTAAGTGCTAGGCTACCATTCAATTATGTCGTAGGTAGGTACCTACCGGAATGGTGGAGCCGGTAGGTATGAAGTCGGTACAAAGGTACCTTTGCAATAAAGAATAGGTACTGACAAGCGCGAGAGTGCGGGGAGGTGGGAGGAACACGGGCGCAAGGGAGGGGCTTATAGGCTCGCTTGGGCTTGTGTGCGTGCTTTCTGATAAGCGGTCAGTGATCACTCGTTGAGGCTTCCACGAAAACAAATGAAAAAATAATATTTAATTTTTGTGTGGTAAAAAATCATGTGATTTTTACTTTCATATTCTGGTATATGATTCCATGTATGATATGTATGAAGACTCTTTAATATTGTCACACGTATGTGAAGCACCTTGTATATATTGTCATATCATATTAATTTGTCACAATAAATCATTTTCTTTCTTTCTTTCTTTAAAAATGGCCTTTTTTCTTACGAGTCATTGTTTTATGAGACATAACAATTCCAAAAGTTATAAAATTTGTTACTGTCGTAATATACACACGTTTCCATGCCACCTGAGACATATAGTATTCTCTCTTTATTTGATCTTCATTTACCGGACTATTTAAGAGTTTAATGAATGATATAAAAATGATACAAAATAAAAATAAAACCTATTCCATTTTGTTAACGTTAATGCTAGTATATTATTTAGATTTGCATTGTATTATTTATGTCATGCTGTAAATTAATGTATTTATTGCCTTTTCTTAATACAGTTATGTCATCAGCAATAGTATGCATTGTGAGTCGTTATGTTAGGGAAGTCATTTATATCTAAAAGAAATAGAAGGGAGACAAGTATACTACCCTGGGGCACACTACTTCTGTTTACTCTATATTCCGACCTGTAGACTTGTTTCTCGTTGGAATAAAATTTTACAATTTCAGTGCATTGTTTCCTGTTATTTAGGTATGTTTCGATGCAGATAAGAGCAATCCCTCGTATCCCATATTTCTTATAGTTTTATTAATAAATTTCTGTAATTGACATAACTTTGCTCATATCAAGAAAGGCTGAGACAATTGGCGTTTTGTCATTATGACATTCTGTAATTGTTTTTACTAGATGAAAGCACGCTAGCGTAGTTGATTTTTTTTTCGGAATCCGAATTGTTCCGATTTCAAAATTTTGTTTATTTCTAGAAATTTATAGATTCTGTTATACATTGCTTTTTCTATTACTTTCGTTAATATTGGAAAAAGCGTAATAGGACGATAATTATACATATCTGCGTCATCTCCTTTTTTGAAAATAAGTTTTTAAACTAAAACTTAAGTTTTGTTAGGAAAATACCTTATTCAAATGAGAGATTTATTATATAGCTAAGGGCATGGCTCAAATATATGAATATGGAGCTTGCACAATCGTTATTTATGTGTAAAAAGTAGTTTTGGTATTTTAAGTTTAAATGATATTAAAAACATGCTATTATGTGTAGTATTCAATGGTGTAGAATATTTATTTAATGAAATGTGTAAGTTTAATTATTCTAACTAGCATTATAAGTATTTAAAATAAAGTTCTGTGTTTCTGATTTTGCAGAGTTTCATATCAGCAATATCATCTATGATATCAAGTCACGGCCGCCGCATAGAGACCCAGTTTCTGTCAACTGTTTCGTATGGTGCCGCGACGGGCGTCCTCTCCGATGCCTTCGCCGCTTCGCTCTTACTCGAGGCGGCAGTGACTGCTGTTATCAAATCTGTTGCCGATAGAGTCAAAAATGAAGAAGGTATGTCTATTTGTGTCGAAAGCAAATGAATTAGCGTAGGTAGAAGAAAAATATATATATTTTGTGTATTCTAATCTGAAACCAATTTAAGATAAGCAAAGGAAACATCACAATATTTATAAAAAACTAGCTGAACCGGCAAACGTTGTTTTGCCTCACTTAGGGGTATGAAAAATAGATAGTGTAGCTTATATGACACGTTCGTAGATTTTCCATAGCAGCGCCATCTATTGATTACTTACTCAACCCAGCGAAAGGTGTCGCCATCTGTTAGAATAATTTGGAGTTAACAGATAATTGTGACTGTCAAATAATAACAGACAATAATTAGCAATAAATTAAAATTGCGACTATAATTTGAGATTTAAACTATCCTATCTCTCAAGTTGGATCGAACTGCACATGGTGTGCGAATTTTATTATAATCGGTTAAGTGGTTTAGGAGTCCATTGAGGACAAGCATTGTGACACGAGATTTATATATATTAAGATAAGATGTGTATTCCTCCGACCGACCACCACACCTCCACTCAACTCACACCAGTATACCTAATCTTCCTTTCTACACACAACGAAGTTTCTCTCCCCTCGGCTGGAATCCTCACTCGCCGGACTAAGCTGAAACAAAATACCTAATATAGCTGTTCCACTCCACGTGGAACCACTCCTCTTCGAAAGATGGATCGAAATTGAATTTGCATATGCCACACTCCAAATAAAACCGAACCACTATCCAAGGCAAGACATAGAATGGATCCCCCAAGCAAATTATGTCGTCGGAAGCGATCTGAAGGGCGTAACTCAAATTCAACTCAATGTAACTCAATTTTACAGTGATATAGGCACATCAGCTTAGTACATAAATCAAATAAAATAAAATAAAAACTTTTGTGCGCGATAGTATTTTAGACCTTGCTTGTACTTAAAATACGGCTGGCAAAAAAAAATACACAATTTTCAATTGTGTTCCTCTCAAGTATTGTTTTTTGTTTAAATGGATGTAATAATTGCAAATAAACTATTTATTAATTTACGGTAGATAGTAATTTAAGTAATTCAGTATTAGAATATAATAAAAAAAAAATATATTTTTATTATTCTGTATTTATATTAAGTATGTCTTTTATAATGAATGTTTCATTAAGACGACCTCGTTAGCGTAAAGGTTACCATGTCGGACTGCTAATCAGAAGGTTACGGGTTCGATTCCCGGCCCGGTCAACATCTTTGTGCTTAACTAAATTTGTTGGCTGTGGGTCTGGGTGTTAAATATGTATGTATTTATATATAATATGTATGTATGTATATGTAGTATATCAGTTGTGTTAGCAACCATAATACGAACTAGAAATGGTTCAGTGTGGGGCTAACCAGCCGTGTGTGAAAGAAAAAAAAATATTAGATAATGGTGGCGATTCAGCAGCACACACGACTTAACTAAATTTAAAGAAGCCACGTCTCTTTTCATCTTAGGTGGCCAGAAAAGGACGGCACGTTCTGAACCACACACCAAACAACTAAAATCACGTCAAATATGAAAAATGTAAGCGATTTTAGAGCGCACCCAATTGTATCAGCTCTAAATCTGACGTGTTTGACGTGATTTTAGATGCTTTGTCTATGGTTTAGATCGTACCATCTCTTTTTGGTCATTTATGACGAAAAGAGACAGAGCTACTTTAAATTTAGTTTAGTCGTGTGTGCCGCTGAATCGACACCACTTATAATATGACTAGGTAACCCGAGTCCAATGACATGTTACAGAAGACAAAGAGCAGCCACCCCTCAGAGATCTACCCAGTTTGCTCTTGGATACAGAGACCAAGCGTCGGCTGCCGAAACTACGGGTTACGCCCATCCAGGCGATGGCAGCGCTCAATCGTGCCAAGGAACATCTGGCTACATTGTCCAGGAATATACTTAAAGAGCCAGTGGAGACTCAACTCGGTTAGTATAAACATGTTTATACATGTGAACCTCCCACTAAAAATATTCTCTTGAAATGGTCAAGCCATAGACACCTGGACGACCTCGTTGGCGTAATGGTTACCATGCCGGACTGCCAATCAGAAGGTTCCGGGTTCGATTCCCGGCACAGACAACATTTTTGTGCTGAACTAAATTTGTTGGCTGTCGGACTGGGTGTTAAATATGTATCTATATAAAATATGTATGTATGTATATGTAGTATATCAGTTGTATAATATTTAGTTATACATTAATTTTAGTTGCCCTGAGAATAGACAGATAGATTACAGATCTATGTTCTGAATAGAAATTAACATCTATTTCGACTGGTCAAGTTATAGCTCACGTTTTAAGTTGTCGCACCTTATTGGGCTGGACGTATATAACTGTCTGCCGGAAATCATAAAAAACGCATCCAATCATAATACATGTGAAAGCAAATTGTAAAATTAGCCAAGTGCGAGTTAGACTCGTACATGAAAGGTTCGTACCATTGTTGAATGGCAGGTCTTACAAAAATGTCACTCTTTTTAGGGTTCCGTACCTAAAAGGTAAAAACGGGACCCTATTACTTAGACTCCGCTGTCTGTCTCCAGGCTACATCTCAGAAACCGTAATAGCTAGAAAGCTGAAACTTTCACAAGATATTTATTTCTCGTGCCGCTATAACAACAAATAAAAAAAAATATTAAGGGTATATAGTAAACGTGTTTTTTTCGTATTTTTTGCTATATATCAATAACGATAGCTGCTAGATACTTAAAATTTTCACAAAATATATAAATGTATATTAGCTATCAAATTAAATTATAAAATTTAAATAAAATACATATTTGCGGAGGGCTCCTATACAACAAACATACGAGAGTGGATTAAAAACTTCGCAGCCTAATACATAAATACTTAAACTATTTTAATGTAACCATGACAACCGTGTTACAACTCTGGTTGTCAAATTGTCAATTTCTATCCCATTGAATTGAATTGTATTTAAATTAGGCTGAATTTTGTGAGCCTTTGTGCAGCGTTTATAAATAATTTAGTAAAAAAATAATATTTAAGGGGAGCTCCCATACGACAATGGAACGGAACCCTTTATGTGCAAGTCCAACTTGCACTTGGCTATTTATATATCTAATATTAATAATATATTAGTACACAGACCCTTGTCCAGTGCTTTAAATACACCTCCAGTAAAAATATACCTATCATTTAGTGAATTACTTAAATACAATTCTGTAGTATTAATTAATTTTATGAACAAAAAATGCACCCCTGGAGAATGTTTTCATATTAATATTTTAAATTACTACTTTCTAGATATTACTAGATATTATTATTTACTTGATAATTGAAGAACTTGCTTACAAAGTCTCATTATACACCCTTCATTCACTTCTAGCATAAAAATGTGATACCATTTTCTTTTTTTTTTCAAAATATATTTTTTTATCCCCATCCAGTTTGGTAATTAAATCACGTTCGCGGGAATCATGCATTAGGCGGTAAATAAATTCTCGCAAAAACTCTTAAAACTAATTTAAATATGCCCAGTAATCGTAGCCTGACAAGCAAGTGGCGGCATAGATTACCAAATAGTTAGTATGGCGTTGATTCACACGATATCCACTAGATGTCGCTACAATAACAAAACACAATTGCTAGCTCGCGGTGGCACGATTTTCCTGCGTTTTATGAGTATATATCAGTCGATGTTTCTCAACTGAAACTTACTCATCGAAGAGAGACAATGTAGTTTTTCTCTCCTCACTTCAAATTTTTGAATGGCGATCCATCTGAAGATGGGTCCTGTAAAACTGTAAGCCGCACAGGCGCTCAGCAATTCTGCACCGGGGTGTCCACGGTGAGTTTTGCTCTGCGTACCTACTAATTAAAACTTAAACGTCAGAAAACTTTTAAACAATTTTAATGTAATTTCACATTAGTATTTATTATTCTTGATTTATATGTAAAATTTATTAATTTCATTTGGTTTAAGCTGTAAATCTATACTATAAGAATCTTTGTCCTGATCTATATTATATAGGCAATGCAGAGCCCAAACGGCTGGTCTAGGGGTATGAAATTTGAAGGGAGTATTTGTTTTAGTATGAGGCGTACTAAGAACGTATTTTTGGAAATTTAACCTCTAAACAGTTTGTATGAAACTTCTATGTTTTATGAACTTCCAGCAATGAAATTTGGAATATGTATAGTTTATGTAAAATTAAAAATAATAGTATATAGTTTTTTTGCCAGGGGTGAACTAAGGGTTTGTAATGGGGGCTGAAAGGTTCTATGGAAAATTCTTTATTTAATTATTTATATATCTAATATTAATAATATATTAGTATACAGACCCTGCTCTAAGTAAACTACTGTCTGTGTTCCCTCAATGACACCAAGTATATGTGTGTGTGATAGCGGGTGTGTGTGTGAAGTGGTTAATTTATTACATTTATTAGGCAATTTAGTTATTATCCATAATAGCTAATTAATTTGACGACCTCGTTGGCGTAATGGTTACCACACCGGACTGCCAATCAGAAGGTCCAGGGTTCGATTCCCGGCACGGCCAACATCTTTGTGCTTAACTAAATTTGTTGCCTGTCGGTCTGGGTGTTAAATATGTATCTATATAAAATATGTATGTACATATGTATAATGTAGTATATCAGTTGTGTTAGCAACCATATTACGAACTAGAAATGGTTCAATATGATGTTTACCAGCCGTTAGTAAAATGCGTCCTAATATAAAAAAAAAAATTACACGGACTGTAACATATACAGTGTAAACTCTATATAACGACACTAAAGGGACTGTGCATTTTACGTCGTTATAGAGAGTGGTCGTTAAATGGAGAGAATGTATCATTTATGGAATACAAGCTAAACCAAGTAAAGCCAATATTAATTGTTTTCGACACTTTAGAGAGTTTGTCGTTAATCGTTAAAACGTGTCGAGTTACGTTACATGGATTTTACACTGTATACGGTCGTACATATGTGAACATTAACTTTCGCCTCTATAATGTTGTTATGATGTGTTGTTCAGAGACAATACCGACGCTGCCTGTGTGGAGCAACAACGACGCCCTGATCACAGAGTTACCGGACTTCGCGCTATCTCCACAGGAATATATAACGGAGGTAAATACATCCAACCATATATAACTTGCCTTAAACCTTATAAGCCTTGAACATAGGCGCAAGGTTGCCAGTCTGTCTGTATTTTATCGGATACATTTTGGAGAGTGTGCCATGGAGCTGCACAATTTTATTCCCGCTTCTCCATTCCACTACAGAACGAGCAGGGGTACAGCTCTTAGTTACAGATCTTAGTTAATTAGTCTTAGTTAATTAAGCTTGGTTAATTGATCTTAGTTGATTTTTCCTTTACTTGTCTTAATTTGGATTTCGGATCACAGCAGAAGTACACTAAATATTTAATTTTGTCATCTATTTATAAATTTTATTCATTTCGTTTCGTTTATTTTAAGCTGTAAATCTATACTATAAGAATCTTTGTCCTGAGCTATATATAGGCAACGCAGAGCCCAAACGGCTGGTCTTAGGGGTATGAAATTTGTAGGGTGTATTTGTTTTAGTATGAGGCGTACTAAGAAAGGATTTTTGGAAATTTAACCTCTAAAACAGTTTGAATGAAACTTCTATGTTTTTGAACTTCCAGCAATGAAATTTGGAATATGTATAGATTAAATAAAATAAAAAAAATAATGGTATAGTTTTTTTGTCAGGGGTGAACTGGTGTGAAGGGTTTGTAATGGGGGTAGAAGGTTCTATGGAAAATTCTTTATTTATCATGTTTAAGTTTTAAAAATTATTATGATAGTAGTTTATTATTAAATAATAAAAAACTTGAGAGGTGTCAAGTGACACCCGGATGGAACGAAGTTCCTTTCGATTAATTAGTGAAAGTAATATTTTTTATTATTAACAAATATAATGTAATATAAACTTAATCAGTAGCCTCAATCGCAACTCCACCTGAAACGAATGGCGCTGTTGTCAATTAGTGAATATTTTCATTGATAGCCGCATTTGACTTTCGAACAAATTATGGAGATGCGACGTTGCCATTCCGTGCGCAAAAAGTGCCGTGACAACTTTTCGTAAGATTTTTTTCCGTCTAGCCCCCTTTCACAACGCGCGATAAGGAACTTTGTTCCAATAAATTGGCCAAATGCGTATCGGGCTCGCGCTATGAGGTTCCATTATCTTAGATAAATGGCAAAAAAACACGTTTTTGGTATGGGAACTGTAATATTATTTTTATTTTATTTATAATTAATTTTTAAAGTAGACAATGCAGCAAGCTTGATGGGCACGTTGGGCTAAAAAAAGAAAATACAAATGTAAGCCACCCTTAGATTTGTCTTTTTTACCTATACCTATTATTAATAATAATTTTAAACAATTTTGTGAATTTTGCTTCATGTAATTAAATAATACTTTTCACAGTAAATAATACAGATATATTTGATTTAAAGTGGCAATGTATTTATTTAGTTCGGCTAATCGTATAATTCTAGCCCGTTTCACAATCGTTAGCATAAATCCAGTTTATTTCATCATCGATTAATTTTGTCAGTTGCATAAATCTAGACCGTTTCCAAGTGGATATATGTATTTTTTATATATTAAACCGTCGATTGGTCGTCATCGATTTTACTCAATATTGTAATAAAAATAATCAAATACAAATACAAATCATTTATTGATACCACCAAAGTTACAAGTCACCAAAGTTAAAAGTCTACTTCTTTTTTAGGCCGATAGCATAAATATATGCCGATAGCCGGCATAATATAAATATAATATACATATATAAATATACTCTTTGTTCCAAGCCGTAACGTAAATCTATTTTTTTATAGAACAAACGATCACGTAACTGTCTGAGCGTACTATAGGTATGAGGTCTGTTCGAAAGTATTGTCGTATTGTTCACGCAAAGGAAAATATTTTTTAAGTATTCGCGTAGTCTTTGTTTATCCTACTTATAAAATAAATGTGTAAGTTTATTACTTCTTCACGCTCAAACGGCTGGACCGATTAATAATAATAATAATATTGGTGTAGATAAGTTAGTAGCAGTCAGTCGGCTTCACACGGACTCTAAAATAATCCAAGTCGTAAAGAGAAACAAAATTAATAATAGCCTATGCTACTAGGGGATAATGTAGTTTCCCAACAGTGAAGGAATTTTTCAAATCGGTCCAGTAGTTTCGGAGACATCGCGTCACACAATAAAATAAAATAGTCTTTATTTGCCCAATTTTTTGTACAGATATATATTTTTTTTTAAGGATAAAGTTAATTAATCAAGTCTATGTCGCACAAACAAACAAATAATCAAACTTTTCCTCTTTATAATATTGGTATATATTTATATATTCACATTAAAAATTAATACGTATTAAAAAATCCCTTAGAAAAACCGTTAGCGCGCGAGTCCGCGTCATGTCTCAATATAAGAGCAGTCCGTGCCCTTGACCGACTGAATCGGTAGAGACGAAATCAATACAATCAGCTGACGCGCGAGGTCGTTACCCCCTCACGAGATAAACGGCATCGAACGTTCCGAGCGCGGGGGAGCCGAGATGTTTTCCGCATTAGATTTTAACTCTTAGCTATATGTTATTTTGTTTTTAGCTATTTTGGAATAATAATAATCTTATATCTTTAAATGAGCAATTCTTGTACACACACATATATATATATATATAAATATTTAGTTGAAATCTCGGAATCGGCTCCAACGATTTTCATGAAATTTAGTATATAGGTGGTTTCGGGGGCGATAAATCAATCTAGCTAGGAACCATTTTTAGAAAATGTCATAAAAATCCAGGTACTAATAATATTAAGTCATTTATTTATAAACAAAGACAAAAAACAAATACTTTTGCCTATATTGTATTAATCCGTACGAAAAATTCTGAGTTTGCTATTTTCGGCAACCATAAAACATTATATAACAGACCAAAAAATATTATATAGCTCAAAATTAAATAAATTTAATTATTCTATATTTATAAATAGTATAATTTTGTCGCAGTTTAACACTGCCAGTTTGGTGCCGACCCTACCCTACCCTATTTAGGGAACAATTATTGGGGGTGGGTTATTTATTTAGATTTAGTTTATATTTAAAATACATTTGATTTAATTTTGACATATAAAAAAGTACTAGAAACTAATATTTTTGTTATGTTTAATTTGTTCTATATTATATATAGCAAATTAAATAATAGGGAACAAAACACGTTTATTGTATGGGGACCCCCCTTTATATTTTTATTTATTGTATTTGTTGTTATAGCGGCACGGGAAATACATATTTTGAGAATGTTTCAGCTTTCTAGCTATTACGGTTTCTGAGATACAGCCTGGAGACAGACAGACAGACAGTGGAGTCTTAGTAATAGGGTTTCGTTTTTCCTTTTAGGTACGGAACCTTAAAAAAGGAATGACAGGCAGACAGAATATACGCGTTTGGCGAGATTTAAGGCCTTAAGTCTTGGTGCCTCAAAATCAAACATCTCAATTATACAGAGGGTGCAAAATACCATACTTAGAACTATTAGTGCAGTGTCATGGTGTACAACTAATGCAGAAATTCACGAACACCTAAAAGTAGAAACAGTAGGCCAAGAAATAAAGAAACACAAGGAAGCATACAGGACCCGCCTGGCAATACACTCAAACCAACTTGCCCTAAGTCTGCAAACAGCACTATACAAGCCAAGACTAAAGAGAAAATTGGTAGCCAGTGAGTGATCTCTAGGCACCATTAAAAAGCATAAGGAGATGTACTCGTTGGGGTGCACACTGTACGACGACAACTACACTGACCACATCTGCTTATAGCAATATAAGAGCTGATCGCAGATGGAGTAAAAAAAAAAAAAAGTCTTAGTTTAATAGGGTCCCGTTGGTTTCATGTGATATTTATTTTGATCCTTTTCGTTTCAGATTGGTCAGTACTTGATGACATTGCCGCAACACTTGGAGATGCATATTCCGGAGAAGCAGGCACCATGGCAGTACCTATCAGAGGTGAGTTTCCAAACCTTTATATACAGCCTTACTGAACTAAATCCTATTTTTACTACTGAAATTAAATACTGTATAATTAAATAATGTAAAATGGAAGTGGTTTACGAAACTATATTGAGAAGGCACCCTGAAGAAAACAGGACTTACGGCACGAGACTAGTTCTCAGTGTAAGTGTTGGTCGCCATATCATATCATAATTAATGCTCATTTTTTAAATATTTGTTTTGTATTGATCTGTAATATTTTTCTGTAATAAAGAAATTTGAATTTGTCAAAGTCAAATACATTTATTTCTCCATTATGACATAATTATGATGTTATTTATGAGCCGGTTTATTTGCATGCAAAAAATAAATGCTTATCGTTTAGAAATTCGTCAATAGAGTAATAGCATTTATGCAACAATAATAGTTTTAATTTATTCTCAAAAGTACTATCTTTGTCAATTTCCTTTAACTTTTCTGTTTGAATTACTAGTAACTAATATCAGGCCTGTGTCACTCCGCGTGTAGGTGTTAAAAACATACCTACGGGCGGCGGCCACTGCGCAAAGGGCCAATCTATGTGGCTCTTTCAATACCACAGAATAATAACTAGTACTACGTATAACCATGTACAATGTATTATGAACCGTAGCTTAGTGAATTAAGGCCCATATTCCTTTGAAAAGAAATTGGTAGGTAACAAAATGATCACGAGCTCGACTGGACCGCGAGCTAAATTAAATCATATTGTTTATCAGATTGAGTTCATATTTCTTTGAAAACCATTGCGAAGTGAAGCTTCTGTACGAAGTACAAGTTATTATTCTGTGCTAATATGAACCCTCTGAAGTATTGCTTACCAGCTGCTGCCCGTTTAAGAAAAGACAGCTTCTGTCATTGTATAAGCACGCATGTTTGTTTGTGCAGGTGTGTAACCACACATGCGAGGTGTATGCGGAGAAAATCCTCGCCATTCGCAACATGGACGAGCTGGGAACGAAGCGGTGTCTCACAGACATCGGTATGTATACGATCAACCTCTTTGGGTTTTTTCCGTGGCTTTCCACCAAAATTCCTCACGAGGACTGAGACCTTTTCTATCGTCGCTCTCTTTTTTTACTCTCTCTCATTGCTCTATGTTACACAAACAAATAAATTATTATAAGTAATAAGTTAACATTTTAAGCAGCCAACTGACTGGCTAACAGTTTTAAATAATTATTTCCACGAACGTCTGAAAATATCACTGTTTATCAATCTATAAATTATTATAATAAGTTTATATTTTAAGCAGCCAACTGACTGGCTAACAGTTTTAATTAATTATTTCCACGAACGTCTGAAAATATCACTGTTTATCCATCTATAAATTATTATAATAAGTTTACATTTTAAGCAGCCAACTGACTGACTTACAGTTTGAAATAATTATTTCCACGGACGTCTGAAAATATCACTGTTTATCCATCTATAAATTATTATAATAAGTTTACATTTTAAGCAGCCAACTGACTGGCTAACAGTTTTAAATAATTATTTTCACGAACGTCTGAAAATATCACTGTTTATTAATCTATAAATATATGTACTTATCTAAATCTAAATCTAAATATATGTACTTATCTAATCTAGTGGCAACCCTGGCGTTCAGGTATAACAACAAAAATTACACAAAGGACAGTGTTATCTCTGTAAAATAATCGTGAATTACAAAGATATTTACGTTGATAACTGTTGCAATGTTTCGGGCCTATAGCGGGCCTAATTCATTGCAAAGTTCTAAATAAACTAGAAAATATCCCGTGTAAACGGAACAGTGATATAAACGTGTGGCTAAAACAGTGAAAACAGTGCTAAATTAGTTATATTTTGCAAAAACAACAAAAGCAAAACAGCTACGCGTCACTTTGAAATAAATGGACTTTGACCCCGCGAGTTAAACGGTCAAAACCGTCAAAACAAGTGACGTAATTAAAAAGAGACAGTACTATTCAACGTGTGAAAAGAATCACCACGAACATAAGTTGCATACGATAGCTGATTTCGCAACATTGGCTAACGACTTGGTGGCGCGGCGGTATTGATAGTTGCTTTCAGTACGCCGTATAGCAGAGATCGCGGATTCGAATCTCAAGGTGCTGAAATATTTTTGCACGAGAAATTTTGAGAGCCTGGACCCGCCGCCTGCTACCACTATACTACGTCTGCAGATAGCTGCGTGAATCACCTCCGCCGCCCGATAACGCCTTACTAAAAATGAATTGCTCTGCATGTTTCGGTAACATTAATGGAAGCGACGAACTTGTAAAGTGTAGCCTTCTGAACTGTGGTAAAACATACCACTTAATATGTGGTGGAGCAAAAAATATAAGTACAGAGTTATTTGAAAGCTGGGTCTGTCCGGAATGCCGTTGCTCGTTAAAAAAAGGCGGCGACAACACCTCAACTCCTGTAGGTGCTAATAAAAAACCGCGAGATCATTGTGTGACACCGAGAGATCAGTATGTCACGCTGAGGTCGAAAAAAGTAACAAAAAACTTGGACGACACGATGAGCAACGATAATACTGCGCAGTTCGTTACTTTGATGCAAAACTTATGCCTCGAAATGAAAACGATGCCAGAACAATTTAGCTTAGAAGTGGCATGCTATGAGGCTAAGTTAAAGCAGTCTACAGTCGCGATCGAAAACTGCGAATCAAAGCTAAGTGAGGCTGTGAGTGTTATAGCAGTTTATGAAGCAAAGCTTGAGAAGTATGCGACGCAGAATGAGTTGGTCCTAGACATGTTGAGTAAGCGTGAACACGTGAACGCTGTATGCCGTGTACTAGATGCTTCGCTGCCTTTACCAACACCCGAGACACCAGTCGTGAGTACTGCAGCGTCGGCACCACCCAGAGCTCCGTATCATCAACAACGCAAACGCATGAGACCACGCAATAAAATTGTAGTGCCAACCTCCCAGACAAGTTCTGTTGAAGCGGAGTCTCTGGGGCTTCTATCTATCGAGCCTTCTACTTCCGAGTCAAGGCAAAGCACCACCCCTATGCATCAGACCGCTCCAGTGACGCCTAATGAACACCAGCTCGTCCCGGAAATAGGAGAGGTAAGCACCAAAGATGATGGATGGGAGAGGGTCGTGAGGCACAAGAAGAAAACTCTACACCGGCGGACAGTGGTACAGGGAAGCGGAGCTAACGACGATGAGCTGAAAACCGTGGAGAGGGCGCGTAAAATTCACGCATGTTTCTTCACACCGGACACCACTACTGAAACGATAAGAGAGTATATGAGAAAGAAGAAACCAGGTGACTGTTACGTTGTCGAAAAACTGAGACTTACGCACAGTTACTACTCGTCGTTCTGCATCTCAGTACCCGCTAGCAAATTTGACTTTTTTATGTCTGCTGAAACCTGGCCCAAAAGCACACAAGTCAGCGAGTGGTTTCGGGCGGGCGGCGGGCGCGCAGGAGGTGCGCCCCGCCGTTTCTCCGCGCCGCACCGGCGTCAGCCGGGCCCGCTGCGTGGCGCCGCCCTCGGACCAGCTGCCGCGAGCATCACTGTCGCCGCCAGCGCCGGCCCGCGCCCCGCCGCTGGCCCGCGCTCCGCCGCCAGCCTCTTCGGGACCAGCGGGATATCGAGACCAGCGTCGTACGCCAGCGCTACCCGCGCTACTTCCCCCGCGACAAATTAAACCGCCCTCTTTGACCCTCTGTCACCAAAATATTCGTTGTATAATGAATAAGACGAAATCGTTAGAGGTGTTAATGACAAAGGAACTTTCCTGCGATGTAATTATTTTGACCGAACACTGGTTACGTAAACACGAATTGATTTCCGTTACACTATGTAACTTTGATTTATTGTCTTTTAGCTGTAGAGATCAAATAGCTCACGGTGGAAGCTGCATCTACGTGCGGTCGGGTATGTTGGCCGTTAATAGACCAGACTATTGCGAATTGACTAAAGAACAAATTTTTGATGTATGCGCCGTGCATTTATTAGACGATAACATCCTCGTTGTAGCGGTATACCACTCCAATGCCACGAGCGTCGCCGAGTACTTAGACTTATTCGAAGAGCTCTTGTGTAAGATCACTGACGAGGGCATAGATTGCGTAATTATGGGAGATGTAAATATTGATTTCCTAGAGAGCTCTACCGCGCAAAAACAACTATTAGATTTGCTTGAAAGTTTCAAATTTGTGCAACTTGTTGAAGAGTACACACGGGAAGACACAGGTGGTCGGAAATCACTACTCGATCACGTATATACAAATATTTCGGTGAAACGTGTATCTGAGATTAGGAATGTAGACACGCGACCGCTCAGCGACCATAAAGCGCAGCGCCTCACGCTCGCTACGCTCGCTGCGCCGCAGCCCGCGCCTGCGCACCGGCTCGCTAGGTGCTTTTCGGAAGCTAATGAGCTTAACTTTGTTAATACTCTAGATTCAGTGGATTGGGAGAGTGTCGTTAAGAACAGCAGTGGATGTTGTCACGCCTTGTCATCCGGTATTATTAACATTCTTTCCAACAAATTCAGTATTTGTTTTCCACTGAAAAAACAACTTGTCCGCAAAAAACATTGGGTCGACGCGGAAGTGCACAACTTTAAGTACCTATTACAGGAGACTATAAGTCTAAAAAAGAGATGTCCTTCAGACGACGTACTGCGCGCTAAGTGCGACGAGCTTACAATTAAATACCATTCTCTACTTAAAGAAAAGCGAGTTGGCTACTATTGTAAAATTATACAAAATAACCCGAGTAATATGTGGCGCGTGATTAATACCGAGTTAGGCCGCGGGACACGCGAGAGAGTTCACTTTACCGACCAATTAAAAGACACAAACGGCCAGTCTTTCGCGACGAAAAAACAGGCTGTTGACGCACTGAACAATGAGTTCATAACCGCGGCTAGTAATTGCGGAGCGCCAGCCGCTAATACCGCTAGCGCGCTCTCCGCGCTTGGAGGTGTAGTGACCGATAGCGACGTGTCAGTTAGACTAGAGCCGTTCTCTCCGCTCGAGGTATACACGATAGTGACAAAACGTGTCGCTCCCAAGAAGAGTACTGATATATACGGCCTATCCGCGAACATACTCAAAACAGCTATAGGACCGGTAGCGCCAAGTTTATGCTATTTATTTAATCTTTGCGTGCGCGAGGGAGTTTATCCGGCAGCCTTAAAGAAGGTGAAGATAAGCCCTTTGTATAAAGGAAAGGGCAAAAAATCGGAGCCCAAATCGTATCGGCCTATTTCGCTCGTCCCTGCGATTAGTAAAGTGTTTGAAGTTGGTCTGAATAGGAGGCTTCTGAACTTCGTAATGGACCGAAACATTTTGTCGGAAAGACAGTATGCGTACAGAGCCGGGCGCGCGACTACCGACTTGGTGCGCGAGGTGCTGTGGAGAGTGCTGAGTGCGCGCGAGTCGAGACTGCAGGTAGCGCTGCTGTGTTGCGACTTGTCGCGCGCATTTGACACTGCAGATCACGGCCTCATTGCAAACAAGCTGAAACACTACGGTATCCGTGGTCCGGCGCTGTCCATACTGACTTCCTTCATGTCCAAACGTACGCAGATGGTCGTAGGTGATAGAGGCCGCGCTATATCATCCGAGCTAGAGAATGCAATGGGCGTTCCCCAAGGCTCCTGCTTATCCAATACCCTGTTCAGCCTTCTTCTTAACGACTTGCCTGGCGCAATAGGCGGTGCTGAGATTTTCTTGTATGCAGACGACGTCGCGGCTGTAGTTACGGCGCCGACACACACGCAGCTAGAGCAGAAGCTTAACTCGGTGGCGAATGATCTTGACGGGTGGTTTAGATCGAACGGCTTGGCATTAAATAAAGATAAAACTTGTTTTCTGAGCTTCAATTTAAATGGTCACGCAACAAAATCCTATTCGGTAGTAGTAGGCCAAACTGCACTCCAGCAGGTGTCCTGTACAAAGCTTCTCGGGTTTTATCTCGATAGTGGGCTAACGTGGGAGACGCACATACACGAAATGTGCGGGAAGCTGTCGAGCTCATGCTTCGCGCTTCGGAGGCTCGCGAGCACCGCCACCCGCAGCGTCGTGCGCTCCTGCTACTTCGCGACTGTCCATAGCGTAATCACGTACGGGTTAGAGTTGTGGGGCAGCGCTGCCGATAGAGATAGAGTTTTTCGCATGCAGAAACGCGCCATACGTGCCATTTGCGGGGTTCAGAGCGACGTCTCCTGCGTTGAACTCTTTCGAGACCTTGATATATTGCCTCTACCATGTGAATTCATATATCAAGTTGCACTTTTCACACACACGCACCTTGAATTATTTCAACGCAGGGGTGCAAATAAAACGTGGGATCTACGTAGCAACGTGAAGAAGATGCAACTGAAAACGCCGGTTCATCGACTTGTGAAATTGGAGAGGTCCGTTTACGTGTTGGGGCCCGCGATCTACAACCGCGTACCTGCGACTGTCCGGGATGCACCTTCCACCGCCAGCTTTAAGACTAGACTCAGGGTTTGGCTATTAGATAAAACTTTGTATAATATAAATGATTATCTAAATTTGAAAATTGACATTTAAATTGACAATTTGACATTTGATTCATATCATATACTTTTGTATTGATATTATATTAGATACTAGAATTAGTAGTGAAAACTGACATTATGATTAATATCATATACTATTGTAATGATATTATAGTACTAGAATATAATTGAAAATTGACATGGATACATATCATATACTTTTGTAATGATATCATATTATTTGACTTGTAACTTTGGTGTTATCAATAAATGATTTGTATTTGTATTTGTATTTGTATTTGTATAAATGACTGGAAGGCACTAGCCTCCATGGCACGGGCGCGAATTCGTCCAGTTTGAGGGTTCGTGAATAAGTTTGTATTGTACATGTGAATTCGTATAAAAACATTTTGAATTTAAATTTACTTTTGATACTTTGCTGTCTGTTTTAGTTTCTTTTTAGTTTTTTTATACTATGATGGGTTTGCGCTTGATCAGAATTCACCTGATGGCAAGCGACATTGTGATCCAATGTGGAACGCGCTTACCCAGAAGAAACCGGTTCGCTCGTGCCTTTAAAACCACAAGATTATTGTTTTCGGGAAACAGGGAATTTGGCAAGGAGTTCCACACCTTGGCAGTACGTACTTAGCGATGAAGAGTATCGATATAAATGATTATATAAAGCAAGAATTTGGCCATAAAGCTTTTTTAAGGCAGTCCACAAAGTTTGTACGGAGTTGCCTCTTAAAGTGAAATTATTTTTGTTTCCAGCATACCTGGCAAGCGTAGTCGAGGACCTCGGGTCAAACATCACGCCGACCCTTAAGAGTCTGGAGTCTTCTCTCCGCGCTGCAGCGCCCGCGCACCCCGGCCCCTCCACCAGTCACTTTGCAGAGTGACCCTCTCTTACTGAGTTGCGACCGTTTATTATATTCTACGGACAGCTTGATGATGAATTATAGACACATTGCTTAATAAAGCAAGCTCATTGCTTATTAAAGCAGTGCTTAATAAAGCAAGCTCATTGCTTATTAAAGCAGTGCTTAATAAAGCAGTGCTTAATAAAGCAAACTCATTGCTTATTAAAGCAGTGCTTAATAAAGCAAGCTCATTGCTTATTAAGCTGTGCTTAATAAAGCAAACGCATTGCTTATTAAAGCAGTGCTTAATAAAGCAAGCTCATTGCTTATTAAGCTGTGCTTAATAAAGCAAACGCATTGCTTATTAAAGCAGTGCTTAATAAAGCAAGCTCATTGCTTATTAAAGCAGTGCTTAATAAAGCAGTGCTTAATAAAGCAGTGCTTAATAAAGCAAACTCATTGCTTATTAAAGCAGTGCTTAATAAAGCAAGCTCATTGCTTATTAAGCTGTGCTTAATAAAGCAAACGCATTGCTTATTAAAGCAGTGCTTAATAAAGCAAGCTCATTGCTTATTAAGCTGTGCTTAATAAAGCAAACGCATTGCTTATTAAAGCAGTGCTTAATAAAGCAATTACATCGCTTTATAAAGCAACACGTTTCTTAATAAAGACATTGCTTAATAAAGCAATCACGTTGCTTAATACAAATACAAAATATCTTTATTTGACACAGTAAATAAAAACCAACAAAATTATATGGAATTCAAAAGCTTCCAAACTAGTTGTATAAACTGTTGGAAGCCAATGTCTTCTCCCAAAAAAATTAAAGTATCCATATACATATTTATACATAATTCATTAATATATTAATTAATCTACTAGTTGTTCAGAAATTAAACATTACAGTTTTGAAAATTGAGAATACATAGTTAGGTTATATTACTATTCATCAAAGTACTAATAAGTTACATTTGATTTGAATACGTAGTTATTTGAGACTTTAAGATGTTGACATCTTTCGAAAAAAAAAGTATATATATAAATCCAAACAAAAACAAATTTGAAATTTAAAATTAATATAAAATATTAATGATATGCTATACATAGGTTACAGATAATATGCACGCATAATTTGTGTTTGTAATAGTAAGTGCCAATGTGTAAGTACATATACATAATAGTAGGAATTAATACAATCAGACATTAAATCAGGTGTGACAGTCCTACACTCAGTGTGTGTATTTGTGTGTGTGCACGTGTATATATGTATGTGTGTTGTGTATGTGCATAGTGTGTGTGTGTGTGTGTGTGTGTGTGTGTGTGTGTGTGTGTGGGTGTGTGGGTGGGTATGTGTGTGAGCTATAAAGTGTATGTTAGTATAGTGTCTTAGCTTAACCGTAAATCCTAAAGGAGTCATGAATAAGCGCAAAAAGAAATTAGATGGAGACATTTATAGCATACTAGCTGACCTGGCAAACGTTATTTTGCCTCACTTAGGGGTATGAAAAATAGATAGTGTAGCTTATATGACACGTTCGTAGATTTACCATAGCAGCGCCATTTATTGATTACTTACTCAACCCAGTCGAAAGGTATCGACATCTGTTAGAATCATTTCGAGTTAACAGATAATTGTGACTGTCAAATAATAACAGACAATAATTAGCAATAAATTAAAATTTTGACTATAATTTGAGATTTAAACTATCCTATCTCTCAAGTTGGATTGAGGACAAACATTGTGACATGAGATTTATATAATATATTAAGATAAGATGAGTATACAGGCAGGCTTGAAGAAAATCTAGTAATATGATAAATTGTTTGTTTTTACTTATTTATAAAGGCTTTCAATAGTTTTCTCAAGCTGTTCGTAGTCCAATGATTTAAGCCAGTTGTACATGTATTTTTTGAGTTCCCTGTCCGTTAACTTATCAATCTTACCATCTTTATTTATCAAATTGTGTATGTATAAGAGGCACTAACGCCATATATTACTTTTTGTAATGATTCTTTTTTAAAGATTAAATGAAATGTAGTTTGCTGTAAGTATAATCTATTGATTGATAAAGAAATAAAATGTTATTTTTATCCGCACTTTTTTTCTTACTCCTTACAGGAGACATGCTCCGGCTTAGTCCGGAGTGTTGCTAAGTCGTGTGGTTACCGACCTACATGGCTTGGTGTGTAGAATAAACATGAATATATTATACTAGCAGCCAGTCCCGGCTTCACACGGGCTATCCAAGTTGTAAAGAGAGACAAAATAAAGCCTATGTTACTCGGGATAATGTAGCTTCCCAACGGTGAAAGAATTTTTCAAATCGGCCCAGTAGTTTCGGAGCCTATTCGCGTTAAGCAAACAAATAATCGAACTTTTCCTCTTTGTAATATTGGTATGGAAAACAAAGATATTGTAGTTACTATGCGTGCCAACTAAGAATAGGACTGTCAAAACCGCCATCTTGCTCAATCATACGCGTAAACTTCATAACCAAAGTGTATGGTGTGCAAAAAATTTTATGAACAAATTATATTCAGTTTATATGTTTAAAGTACGCTGTTTTGCTATTACTTATACATTTTGCGGCAAATTAATTATAAATGAGTAGGATTTGAAAGTAAAAGCATATTTATAAAAATATAATTTCTTTTTCATTGTTGTCACTTCTCGTGATTTTTTTTAGGTGTTGTTAATTTGCCTTGGGTACTTCTTACCTGTAGAATTAATTAATCCAAAATTATCCAATAATAAAATCAAGAATAATTAAAGATAGCGCGATCCTATTCTTAGTTGGCGCGCATAGTACGATTGAAACAGAAAAACCAAGACAGAACCACTAAAAAACAGATTTTTTTTACGGTCGAAACAACCTTAAGGCGAAGACAAGGCCATAATCTTGATTATACGGATTTTTCACTATAAATCGTAAACGGTTTAAAAAAAGCTTAGACTTATTTTATTTTCAAAAAAACTTGTCTGAAAGTTTAATTTTAGATTTTTGAACCAGCCTTATTTCCGATTCATAGGTCTGACTGGTACCAAAATTATAAATAGTCTGGGTGGTTCTTAAAACGGTCTGTAAGCTATTTAAATTATTTAATATTTTTTACAGTTTATGATTTATAGTAAAAAACTGAAAATCAAGATTTCCACCTTGTCTCAGAAGAATCATCCAAAACTTTTGGCGTGATATTAAGCTGTCCATCAAAATTTAAAACCTTCTTTTTTTGAAGTCTTGAAGAAGGTAGCAAACTTGTATTTATCTTAGACTTTTTTTTATACTTGTAATGGGCTTGCGCTTGACCACAATTCACCTGATGGTAAGCGATATTGCAATCTAAGGTGGAGCGCGCTTGCCCAGAAGAAACCGGTTCACTCTTGCCTTGAAAACCGCTAGATTATAGTTATCGGGGAACAGAGAATTTGGCAAGGAATTCCACACTTTGGCGGTACGCACAATGAAGGTGGAGGCAAACCGCTTAGTACGCGACTTAGGCACCTCCACAGTATAACGATGCCGCCTTGGTTTTCCCTACTCGTCCGATGGTGACTTCTGTACTTGTTTGTTATTGTACTTACAACGCAGCTTCAATGCTATGCAACTTGGACCGTGACGTCACCAGTAGCGTTTTCTTCTTCTTTGTATGAGCTAAGTGGCCAAGCTCTGGTGTCTAGTTTTTATGCAGCCCGAAGGCCTCTGACTTGGCTTAACGACTGCTTGTACTAACAGCCGGGACCTACAATTTAACGTATCACCCGAGTCACGTTAGCGCCCAGATGTAAAATGCCATTTGAAACACGATAGTCTTGAGCATGGTCACCCATCCAAACATCGTGTTTAACCCCCAACAAATAAACCTGTCGCACCATAGCTCCCAAACGGATGGACCGATTTCAATAGTTTTTTTGGTTTGTTTAAAGGTGAATTAGTCGAGAGTGTAAGATGAAAATCGGTCGAAGCGAATTACAGTTGTAAACTCCATGTAACGTCACTCGATTTAACGACAAACTCTCTAAAGCATCGAAATCAATTGGCTTTACCTGGTTTATCTTATGTATTCCATACAATGATACATTCTCTCACTCTGCACAGTCCCTTCAGTGTCGTTATATAGAGTTTACACTGTACTTATTCCTTTACAACTCACTTAATATGGGTATCAAATGAAAGAAATTGACTAATAATAAACACTTTATTTTGACACATGTCAAATACAACATAGCCGCCTCTATATAATGGCGTTATATACATTTTATTCCCAACACCAAAAATATTTATGAATCAAATATAAGGTAACACTAGCAAAAAATATATTCAAAACATCAACATAGCCTCAGACACCAAAAGAAGTTTGTCGGAAACTTTCTAAGAAATTACACTGGTGAATATACACAAATACTTAAACTAAAAATTGGTAGGACAAAGGGTAATTTTCCCAGATGTATAAAGGTTTTGCGTTAATTTATAGCACTCATAACTTACATTTGTTATCTGAGATAGCCGCTGCCTATAAAAGTAACCGTCACCATTGGTTCTTACCGTACCTAATACTAATACTAAATAAGTGGCCAAGTGTTTGTCGGGCTCGCGCAGAGTCAGTACCATATTTTTTAAAGAATTCCAAAAAAGAACCTTTGATTTTAGAAATAACAAAATTCATTTACAAGGGGAAGGGGGACTCTAATACAACAAACCTAATTTTTAAGCAATTTTAAACTCGATTTTTATAACGAAATTTGGTACACCCTTAAAACATTCAGCGAATATTTATGTAATTATGCATTAACTTTACTAAAATTAGTAAGTATCTATTTTATTTTACATAAAACAAAACATGTTTTTCTGCCCCTTTTTAAAGATAAAATAGTAGGAAACCCACCATGCGCAAGCCCTTAATTAATGATTTAACAATAATGACGCCAATCAACAATGGCCAGATCGTTCATGCTGAAGGACTGCTGGCAGTTAGTGCAAGTCCACATCGGCTCGTCCCCATGGTACATGTCATAGTGGACTTTCAGATTGTACACTATATTCTGCATTCCAAACTTAACCTTACATTTCATACATTCCGCCGTCAACCATTCCTCTGTCCCCATCCCTTTCAGAGTCCATGGTTCCAACAACATTCTATGCAGATCAACATAATGCATAGGAGCCAACACTTCCATATTAAAATCACCTTTGATCGTAGCCGGCGCTGGCGGACCTTGTTTCCTCAACTTTCTGTAATACGGGTATTTATTCATATACCTTCTATACAAGCAGGGGATGGGCAACTCACGCGCCGATTTAAAATCCTCGATCAACGAATGCATTATTTGATTAAAGAATGTGTACAACGAACTTTCCACTGACGTTTCAGAGAATATGAGTAATTTCCGAAGTAAAATGATTACATTCTGCGTGTCGACTAAGGTTGTTTTATCTACTTTTCTGTACTGCAGTCCCGTAAATAATTCTTGTTTCAGATCCCTGGCTCCGCGGTTACCGTTCACCAGCGCGTGTTTCAGGCGATGGCCGGTGTATCTGGTCAAGCGGATGTATTTGCAGTCGATGGTAATACGAAAGTCCCACCAGTTGAGTATGGAGGCCGAGGGCACTTTGTTTAATAGGCATGCCGACGAGGGATGAGAGTTTAATGAGTTATTAATATTTCGATCAGGTTGGCTTATTATAACTTCATTCAAGTTTTTTATCTTTAGAACCATGTTTCTTATGCCATTTGCCTTCATGCTTGCGTTTAACTCGATTAATTTCGAAACAGCTTTTTGTATTTCCGGTGCCATTGTATCCAGCACCACTTTGATATAATATTTCAAATCTATGTATGTAATTTCTAAAAACGTTTGAATAGATTTGCAGTCTTTCTTCCTTTTCAGAAAATTTATCCGTTGGTTGACTACGTTCCAGTCGGGCCAGTCCTTGAATACCCTGAAAAATAAGATATCACAGATTTTCATAAAATTACGATAACTCATCAAAACTTGAGTTGACTCAATATTTTGCTTTTCTTACTACGGTGCATATGTACAGTAGAAACTCGATTGTCCGGCCCTCAGTTATACGGATCCGCGATTATCCGGACTACACTCCAATTGCCTAAGTTGTATTACTACCGGCTTTTCAGAGGAAAATATAAAAAACCCGATTTTCTTCATACGTTCGATTATCCGGATTTTCAATTATCCGATTGCCTAACAACAACTATTCGTTGGGTTAATCGAGTTTCTACTTTTTATAATGGGTAGTCTGTAGTTGTTTTTTGTCATAAGTAATGGGAGAAATCTTTATTTAGATACCCAACTGCAATGGGGTTTAAAAAACAAAGCAAGGGGTTTAGCTGCGGTGCCCAGAGCCAATGTCTAATGATGGGTTCCAGTTTCTTGGATGGAAACACACTGAAGCCCTGCTAGCGTTTGCTTTGAGCTACATCCTCAGCAGCACAGAACTCCCACCCCTAGACAGATAGACAGACCCTAGGCTGTCATTGGTAACAGTAAGACTGAAAATCTAGATAACCTAGGTATCTTTAAGAGCAGAGTGAATTGGTGTCTTCTAGGTCAGAGTTTTTAATCTTCTACCACAACATCACTTCTCATCAACTCGCACTGCTCTGATTGCAAGTAAAAAAAAATAGTTATGTATAAGCAAGCTGGTACATCCTAATAGACTTCAGTAAGTAAGATCCATACTGAGTGGTCCGCTTTCACTTTTACAGTACAAAGGGAGTTTTATAGTGTAGGCAACTCGTTAAACTCCTTTTTGGAATCCTTGTTCTCACTTTACACCCTGACTGTCTTCAAGACGAGACTGAAACAGTTCCCTGAAGACAATTGCGTTTTATCTAGACTGCAATATCACTTAACATCAGATTTGCCACAGGTAAGTTCTGAATATTACCTTATTCTGCATAATAAATATTTAAAAATTGTACTTACATTTGCACCAAATAAACATAAATATTTGATGCTAGTTCATGCGATGTCGTAAGATCTATATCAAACTCCTTCAGTAGAATTTTCAGAGCCTTAGCTTTTGTCACGGATGCTTTGTTGGCACCCATTACCACACATAGTATCATCATCATCAGTGGACGACCTGGAATCACAATCAATTCAAAATTATCTTAAAAAGAGTGAGCGTGGGTTACCCTTTGCTTTGCAATCTGACATCCCCAGGTTCCATCCTGGACCAAAGACTTGTTTTTCAAGTTATGTTTGGATTAGCACTCACTTTACGGTGAAGGGAAACATTGTGAGGAAATTATGTAATAGTGTAAGAGTTAAATTTTAATAAGCAAATCAAGTTAAATTCAATAAGTAATACTAAGACAAACTTTGAAACTTCTGTAATAGTGCATGAGTTTAATTTAATTAAGTAAAGAATAATAAGATATACTTAGACAAAACTTGTAAGTTCTGTAAAGGTTTAAGCAAAGGAAATTGAGTGAAGGGTATGGAACCCTTTATACGCGAGCCCAACTCGCACTTGGCCAATTATTTACCACTGTCAACTTTTTATTTTTAATTTGGCCTTTCATATTTCAAGTTTTCCTCATATCAAAATCATTCCACAAGAAAATGTATTTTATTTAATTGGCGACGAAGTAAAAAGGCAAATCAAGTAAACATAGTTACATGTCAAGTATGACGCATAACAAGTACTTACTGGACCAAACAAGTTTAGCATAAGGAAAAATGTGGAATGAGTACTAGACCGTCTTGAAGACGAAGGAATCTTAAACGAGTGTTTTTTTTTTGTTTTGACTTGTAATAATTTATTATGTACCAATAAATCTCTGTATTCTGTATTCTGATCCAAAATGATGCCTTTAGAGTGGGCTAACCCAACTGTTATTATTATTATTATTTATCTGGTTCCATCCCACTGCTGGACACAGGCCTCTCTATCCTCTTTCCACTCATCCCGGTTTGGAGCTTTTAACCCAACTGTAAATATTTTAAAACCTTCAGGCGAAGTCAGAATTAGCAGAGACTACAGAACAACACTCAACCCAGTTCTAACAAAAATATTTACATCCAGTTCCTGGTTTTGACCACTTATGACAGAAACTAGCAAAGGTTAAAATATAAAAAAAAATAGACTAAAAAGATATGTAAATACAATAATTTGAAGCAGCTCCAGAATCAAGAAAATTCTTAACAATATCAACCCACAAAGGAATATCACCAGTACAACAGAATACCTTTCAGGATTTTAACATCCATCAGTATTCCATAATTTTCTTGACCAATCACTTGGAGACGTACCTAATGTTGCAGTATATTTTCATGACATCGCATTGACAGGACAAAATTTATAGCAGCTTTAACAAACTTTATATGCTGTTTTGAATCAATTGAAACAAACGGGACTCAAAGAAAACTTGAAAAATTGTAACTTTTTAATGGAAATAAATTAATATTTGGGACACATTAATGTCAAAAATGAAATATGCCCAACAAAAGGGAAAATAGATGATATAAGTAATGCTATGGAACCAAGAAATTCGAAAGAATTACTGGATGAATGGATGGATGAAGACATACAAAATTTTGTTGATTATTTGTAAAAGATGCCACAGATGCCAAGAAAATAGACTATCAAACCCTGAATTTCCAATCTTTTCCTGGTTCTCAATACCTGAACAAATATGGGAAGGAGTTCATTTAGATTTTGTGATGTATTATCTAAATGGTGCAAATTAAAACCAATGAAAAATATAATATAAAATCTTTAGCTCTTTTGGAATTCCCCAGATGATTGGTCTCAGATAATAGACCTCAGCAAGTTTCACAGGAGTTCAAAGATTTTTGTAGAAAACAAGGAATAGTTATTGTATGTCACTGAAACTCCCTATCATCCTGGTACAAATGGACTGGCCATATGCTTTGAGAGAATGCTTTTTTACTAATGGAATGTCATTCAATCAGTTGATGGAACTTGAATTAAAAGTCAAATACAAGATATTTATTTAGCTATCGGAATACATACTCCACAACTACAGGAAGTCACCGTCACAGATGATGTCAGAAGACAATTGAACTGTTTATTGTCTAACATTAGACCAAATAAAAGGAGGATACTACAATCAACCAACAACGGAAATCAAATATCATATCTGCAGTTGAATATCAAACCGGTGATACCTAAAGTATATGTTAAGACACTGGAGGAAAAGAAATGGTAACCTGCAACTTTTGCAACGAAGCATAAGTACTCTTATGTTTTTTAGACAACCTTTGAGCTATTATTTCGATATATTTTTCTGTTCACTATTTATAATGAAAAAATCTGTAAAATCAAGATTAGATTAGATACGCCTAAAGTTTTAGTTTGATTTGAAAAAACTGTAAAATCAAGATTATATTATATTATAACTCCTTAAGTTTTCGTTTGATTTTCTCTAGTTGTGTGTATCTCATACATATGTTAAAAAATTTACACTAGATATTTAAAATATTCTACGAAATTATGTTCAGAATTGACTTACTTTTTTTCAGTCCTGGTGCATCCCCGGTAGAACCAGACTTGCGTCTGATGGTGCCGGTCTCGTTCAAAACTACGACGTCGGGATAAGCCGCAGCCATTGCGATATAAACGCGTCACTTCGCTAAGTAAACTGTAACTTGACTATAATTATTAAAACATTGCGTGAAGTTCACTCCTAGCTCGTCGGAAACCGATAGAAAGGGAACTGAGAAGATCTACAATTTATAAGCCGGTATAAATAAACAAACAAAAATGACCATGAAATCCAGTTTGACTTTGACACATTTTACAGTATTGACATTTAAAACATGAAACGAAACCAGGAAAATGAAAGGAAACCTGTTTAACTGAAACGTGAGCAAAAAAATAGAGCAGTTTTTTTTTGCTACGGCACGGTCAAGGTTTCGCACATTCCTGAGATTCTTGGGTTTGCAATGATTCGTGAAAATGAAAATTCAAATACTGTTTATTTATTTATATAAATGACACTTACCAAACGCCTAACTAAAACGCCTGCTCAAATCATGAAATGGTTTTGCTGTAATAGTTTTGCCCACGGTGTCTCTGTGACACATGTGGTATTGCTTATGATGAACAAAAATCTAGCGTTATCAAATATTACTGAAATTACATCCAGAATACACAAACTAATCGTAGATAATATTGTACAACTGCGAAAAAATAGCCGATTTATGTCTAAGAGTGTATTAAAATGTATACGTTGAGGGCGTCGATACCACTCTTTCCGATATAACGCAGATAAGGCTACATCATCTCAATATAGCCATTAACTGTACTTTTGAAGGCCCTCGGATGATAACTCTCAGGAAACAGAGACTCAGGTAGTGAGTTCCAAAGCTTCGCAGTCCTCACAATAAAGGTCGACGCAAGGCGTTTTGTACGAAAGTTTGGAACTTCAACTCTGTATCGGTGACTCTTCACTGACTCTCTGCTCGTTCTGTAGTAGAACGGAGATGGTGGAATCAAATTATGATGGTGGAATCAAATTAAAAAAAAGCCGATTTTCTTCATACTTTCGATTACCCGAATTTTCGATTATCCGAATGGCTGACAACAATTAGTCCGGTTACTCGAGGTTGTACTGTAATTACAATAGTTGAATACATAACAATATGACGTAAATGACGATCTCGTTGCCGTAATGGTAATCATTACGGCACACATGCCGGACGACCAATCAGAAGGTTCCGCGTTCGATTCCCGGCACGGCCAACATCTTTAAGCTTTAATAAATTTGTCAGCCTGGGTGCTAATTATATATTTTATCTATATAAAATATGTATGTATTCATATGTAGTATACCAGTTGTCTTAGCTACTATAATACAAACTAGAAATGGTTCAGTATGGGGTTAACCAGCCGTTTGTGAAATGTCCTAATATTTATTTAGTTTACCCATCAGTTTTGCAATAAGATCTTAGAACAGGTCATTATTAATTAGGGTTCCGCAGGGTAATAAAAAGATCTAGAATTTTTGTGTTCACACTATTTTCACATAACCTCAAAATTTAGGTGAAAAACAAGGAAATCTCACAAAAAAAATAATTATTTCTAAAAACTACCCTTAATTTCAATAAAACCATAGTAAATGTTCTCTAATCCGAAGACGTGTGTCATCCGCCAACCCGCACTTGGCCAGGGTGGAGGATTAAGGCCTATATCTCTCTCCTCGTGAGAGAAGGCCTCGAGTCCCAGCAGTGGGAACGTGTAGTGGGCTGCTTATGCTGAATGTTCTCTAAAAAAAGCCAAAAATCTTAAACCTCGACTAATTTTTTAAACATTTCACAATGCTTAACTTACAATGTAGAACTACGTATTTAAAATAATAACACTCCTTTTATTTTGTTTCCTTGGACCTTGAGCCAACCTTTGCAGAGTTAAAAATAAACTACATATTTCAATGCAGTTGTTAACCAAGAGAAGAAATAAAAATCTTTTGTTTTTATTGTGTTTTATTTTACTACAATAAAGTTAAACGTCCAATACGGAAGAACTACAACATTCGTTCTGATACCACTCAAGTACATGTGGTCGTAAGTCTAATACTAGCGTGAAAAAAAAGGAAATACAAGAATACAAAAGATATAAAAAGGAATAGAAAAATGAAGGGGAAAAAAATTATAATAATAATTGGGAGCCTATGTTACAAGCGCCCTTTGTTTAAGGCGCTTGTGCATTAGGTTCCATTCTGTGGAGCTAACTGATAGATCTAATAACTTGGGGGCCACTGAGTGAACCCCCAATTATGACGACCCTTCAGTTAGCAGGCATTCGTTCCTAACTTGTTTAATATAATGTCAATTTATAATAATAATAAAATAGGTGAATCATTTACCGACCATTCCAACAAAAAGTAAAATGCGTAAGCAATATGTTTGGTCTAATAATGTCTCTGACAGCAATGGGCAGAAGAAGTATAGACGGAACAACAAAAAACGAATAAAAAGTACTAGCGTGGTTACAGCTTAAATGACCACGCATTCGTGAGGAAACACCAGGCCGCCATACATCGGGCTTGTTGGGCATGCTGAAACAAAGAGAAACAAGTACTTGTTATGGTTTTAGCGTACAAGGAAGGCCTGCGAGGATAACTAAGACCTTTTTTTTTTCGTGAGGAAATGCATTTACGCATCTCCCGCTACAAGCCTGGGGGAGGCGAGCGGGGTATGTCGGACTCGACGGCCGGAAGGGCCGTCACTACCGACTGAAACCTCACGGTGTCCCATCTCACGACGGGGGCAGGGATTCAGGACCGCTTCGGGCATTGCCGCTGCTCTCCCCGCCCAGAATGAGGCTAAGACCTGGCGCGATCATCGAGGTTAAGCAACGGTAGCTTTTGGATGGGTGACCAGTTCCTACTTATTACTATTGTAAAATCCTCATTCATTTAATATTTAAGAGCTGGGCTCTTGTCTGTGGAGTTTTTTCCAGGTAGTTCTATCTTCGGCCAAATCCTTGACCTCCCTATACGACATGACTTTCGCCTTCTCCTTAATTTGGTCTAAATATGATCTTCTAAGTCTTCTTCTTCCTCTCCTGGCTTCTATCTTTCCTTCTTCGATATTTTTAATGAAATTGTCATGTCGTATAAGGTGGCCTACCATCTTTCCTCTTCTGTTGTCTATTGTATTTAATATGGTTCTTGGTTCTTGTACTAAGCAGAGTACCTTTTCATTCGTTTTCTTTGTAAAATCCTAGTTTAAATACAACTATTTTTTTTTGTTTTATGTACATTTATGTATTACAAAAAAGTGACATTTTTATTTCGGCGCTACCTTGGGACGTTTGATACACAAAATTGTGGGTCCTAACTGTTTAGTCTCAGTCAGCCTTCGGGCGGCTCAAAAACTTTTGCCACCAGATCTCGGGCATTTGGCTCATATGAAGATGAAGAAAAAGACCGCCGCCTTCTTCTTGATCACCATTATGATCATCATGATCCGCATTGGGCGGGAATAGGGTAAAAATGACGACGATCGTTTTAAAGGGTTAATTATACCTAGTGTCTTTAATATGTCTTTTTTCTGATACGTGGTCTGGACTAACTAGTATTGTTTAAAGTTCTTAAGAATTGCGAAAACTTTATTCGTTGACGAGATAATCCAAGGCCGAAGCATTCTACATACCAAACATCATCTCGATTTCCTCAGTGGATAAAATGTCAAAGAGTTAAAGCCAAGCAACTTCAGCGTTTATGTGTATTTATGTGTAATGTGTGGTAAAAAGGTGGCCGGTGTTTTACCAGCGGTATTCAGCTCTCCATTTTAACAAATTTGTCTCAAAAGTAATCCCGCCGTTTAAACTTACACTCATAAACAAACAAACGTGTTGAGTAAGTAAAAGTCAACTTTATACTAATTAGTTAAACCTACAAAGTTAGTTGTTAACAGTTTATGCTATGGAAGTCTAGGAATTGTAATCTGTGATCTCTCTGCTGCTCTGCAGCAATGCCCAGTCCTTAGAGGAACCTAGCACAGCGACTTCCCCAGGTACGACACAGTTCTCCACTCACATAACTATAAGTTGTTTTATATTTGAATTGCCCAACCATTGAATCATAATACTAGCGTATAGTAATACCTCAGTGGTCCTAATCTATTGATTTTGAATTTGAATTGAATTTTCGGACGTTCGCTTATATAGTATTGCTACTCGTTTGTATTCAGTTCTTCTTCTTCGAATGAGCTGAGTAGAGCAAAGCTTGTATTTTATTAAGACTGACAACCAGGACTTACAATTTAACGTGTCATCCGACTCACGGTCTTGTGCATCCCACAAGAACACAACGGGTCCAACAAGTCTACCCCAAAGACTGTCCACATCGACCGTTGCTTAACTTCATTGATCGCGCCAGCTGGCAATCTTAAAAAAAAGCCATTCGCAATGGATGCTATTTATGCATAATAAGAATGACCTACATTCTTTGTCTCAACGGATACGAAAATACCTTACTGGTCTCATAATAATAATAAGGTATGGTTTGTGTATCAACTGGTTTGTGTTTAACAATCACTTACAAGTAAATACCGTAAAAGTAATACTTATACACAAACGAGACCTTATTGAGACCAGTAAGGTATTTTTTAACCAGTTGCGACTAAGAATGGAGGTCATTCTTATTATTGACGACCTCGTTGGCGTAAAGGTTACCATGCCGGTCTGCTAAACAGAAGGTTCCGGGTTCGATTCCCGGCCCGGTCAACATCTTTGTGCTTAACTAAATTTGTTGGCTGTGGGTGGGGTGTAAAATATATATTTATATATAATGTATGTATATATATGTAGTATATCAGCTGCGTTAGCTACCATAATACGAGCTAGAAATGGTTCACTATGGGGCTAACCAGCCGTGTGTGAATGTGTAAAAAAATAGCATCCATTGTGAATGGCTTTTATGAGACTCGGCCAGCAAATCACCTAAGTTAACCGAGCTACAGTACTTGTAACTAAGTGATTGTTAAACAGTAGTTGAAATTGAAATGACAGTCTATTTCTGTTACCTTTCTCACAGCGGTGGCCGTAGAAGCCGGTACCCTCGCACTTGCAGGTGAAGCCTGGTTCGTTGGAGGTCTGTAGACAGTACCCTCTCAGACAAGGCAGGTTCGAGCAGATGTTGGGGGTGCGGAGTGGCGTCGGCGGTGCCGTCGGGGCTTGCAGACCTACAAATACATCTTATATATACAAATTCCATATCACAATGTTAGTTACCGGTCTCCTCCGAAACGGCTTCACTGATATTTTTCCAAATTTTATATGCGTATTCAGTAGGTCTGATGGTCTAAGAGCCGTGGAAGGTCGGTATAAAGTAGTTAAAATTCTAAAAGTTTTTAGGCTGGCAATAGTACTTTAAGTACGATTTTTCGCAGGCAAGTATATATTTCTGATTTTGAAATAAAATAATCTAAAATTTTAGATAACTTTCGATAAGTTATCAGATCGGTGGAGTCACCTATTTTGACTTACCTGTTTACACCTGCTTGCCAGGTAGTTACACACTGAAATGAGTAGGCAAGCATACCGAGGCATATTCTGTGTATTAAAAACTATCAGTGAAATAAATTTCATTTGGTTATCAAAAGGATGAAGGTGATGAAAAAAAAATCGATAAAAGTTTATTTAATTAAAAATAGCCATGAGCACTTTTCGATAGGCAAGCCGTTTTAGGCATATTTGTTTATAAAAAATGTTTGATAAAAAATACGTCTCATCTGGTTATCAGATCGGTGAAGGACGATCTTCCACGGCTCTTCTACTATGAGAATCGGCTACTACATATCTATTTTTCATACCCCTAATTAAGTGAGGAAAAACAACGTTTGCCGGGTCAGCTAGCTTTATATAAAATTCACATCGTGAAGTAAGTTTACGCTCGTTCGCTTTTGTTTTTAAAGTTTATATATATTGTAAGTTAGTTATAGTAAATTTACTGTTTTGTGAATTCACAATAAAAGAATAAAAAAAAAAACTTTAGTAGAAACATTTATACTTTCAAATCGGAATAAACTCGTAGCATTGTTTGCAACTAATAAAATGGAAGGGTATAACTTAAATACGAGTAATAAATAAATAAAATTAATTAATTTATTTATTTCAGGCTTATTGGCTCATAGAAAGCACATTATATTAAATAACAATCACAATTCAAATATACTTGTAACTGACATTGATATTAAGAGACAATTTAGAATAAAGATTCAAATATTACATTTTTATTTATATAGGTATTGCTAATGTGTACATAAATAAAGATTAATTGGTCAAACTATGGTAGTTTAACGAGTGCTTGTACTAAAATTAACAGTTGGGACCGACGGTAGCGCTCAGATGAAAATGCCACTTTTAAATGTCAGTCGCTCATGAGCACAAATTACTCGTATTTATAGAAACATTGTTTACACCAAAACATTACAAAAAAACATGTGAAACATCGACATACTTTTGTAAAAGTAATATTCAGAAACGAACATATTGTGATAGGAAATAAATATGTCATAATGATAAAATAAAATATTTCGATTTTTTTTCAGATAACGATGACTACAATATAAACAATTGAATAAACATTTATTTTCATGATATACAAAAATTTACGAATTTATTCCAAATCGTGACTACTTAATTAGTCACAATCGATTGCGCATGGCGACACGTCGCCACACCGTACACACCACTGTAACATACATCGAAGCGACTCGGCGCCACGGCAAGCGTCGCCACGCTAGAAATCGGTTTTACGTATATATATAGATGGTTAGAGAGGCTATAGATGTTTCACACCAACTTTCAGTAGAGCGATTATTCAACTAGATATCAAGTTACATACTTTTATTTATTAACTTACCTCTCAGGACATTAATACACTCCCGCCTAGTCGGGTATATGTACTCATAGCGGCAACCGAAGGTGCACTTGCAAGTGTTGCCATATATCTTGCACCCGTTCTGGTACTCCTCCGGCTTGCAGGACCAGCATCCCACTGCATGTGGAAATAAAACATTAAAAAAAAGCGAGTGTGGCTCGGTGGTAAAAACGTCTGCTTTTCAATCAGACGGCCCCCTAGTTCGATCCTAGCCCTACACAAATGACTTGTTTTTCAAATTATGTGTGGGTTTGCACTCGCTTTACGGCAAAGGAAAACATCGTGAGGAAACCAGCATTTTTGAGGACCACAATATCCGAAGACGTGTGTTATTCGCCAACCCGCACTTGGCCAGCGTGGTGGATTATGGCTTATAAATCTCTCCTCGTGAGAGATAGCCCCGAGTCCCAGCAGTAGGAACGTATAGTGGGCTGCTTATGCTATGCTATGCATTGAATTTACACTGAATTAACAACAAAAAAATGTGTTTCTGAAAGTAACAAAGATTTTATAACAAATCTTACTCCTTTTGTAGGTGATGATAATCCCTAATGATATAACCATAGACGAAATATTATAAAATTTGTCTATGATATTAGCTAGAATCGTTAGAACTTAAAATTTTAATAATGTCAGTTGTTGATTTTATATGAATTTGCAAATGCCGCTAGCAGGCTTTGCTCAAATATTATGTATGACGCGGATAAACGTGGTACAATAGCGCCATTATAAATTAGATAATTAACATTAAATTTTCCCCCTGGGTGGGATCGGCACAGCCAACTTTTCTCTTCCCCCCTTCCTTCCACTCTACTCTATCAGCCGTTATATCTACACTCACTCCTTTCTCTCTCATTCACACACTCCATGGAAGAAATAGGTCTATTTTATTATTATTTTCAATGTTTGTTATGTTTTATTTGTTATATATATTTTACGTATTCTCTGTTTTTTTTTAATAATTGTAAATGGTTCACGTAATCTTAATGTAGCATTTAAGTCTAGTCAAATAATAGTTCTTAATATTGAAATTTAATTTTATAATAGTCTAAGTGATACGTTTGGTTTATTTGTAAGTGTTATTTATATAAATAAACAGAATATGAATTTGAATGTCTTTTTCGGTCACATTAAGTAATTTATAATAATATAAACAAATGTATAGGTACATACATAGTTTCAGTTATAGATAGTAGGTTACAATATTATCAAATAGATGACAGTCGTCTTTGTGTACGCGCATAATTATAATATGTGGCAAATAGCTCATGTTATGTTAATTTATCTAACTTTGCTTCCGGTCGTGTAAACTCAATTCATTGTTCGAACAGGCCTGTTCCTGTTTTTATGTAATGTACTCACACTCGACTAACAGCTTTAGTACCTACCTAAAGTTTTGTTTCTAGAACTTTAGAGAATTTGCGAGCAAAGCAAGGCGCTGAATTTTCTTCTGCGAATTTTCAAAAACGAACGATCTTTTCAACTTGACCGAAAGTAAGCAAGGCGCTGTTTTTTTTTTCTGCGAATTTTCAAAAACCGTAGTTGCGATATAGCCACAAATCTTTTGTGATGGCGGTTTCCTAATTACTAGAAGGTCTTTATTTTTGTTTTCTGTCATTTTTTAAATTCTTTTTTTATGTATTACACGATTTATTTACGTAACGGTTAAGGTACAACATCGTTTTCGCTTAAGAAGAATGAATCAATACTAATCTAAAACTAAGCTACAAATTAAGTACATCATATTGTAAAATGCTCAAAACAAAATAAGCAGCCAGAGGCAAACGTGCAAAGACAACGCTGCCAAAACGCAGGCAGCATTGCCACGTTGACTAGAAATGCTTAATTTTTGCTGAAATAAAAACCTGTGTTTGCTTCAAGAAAGTTCATTCAATCGGTAGGTACTGCTATATCATAAAATTTCCATGTCACAATGTTAGTTACCTTACTCTTCCGAAACGGCTTAACCGATTTTTACCAAATTTTATATGCGTATTCAGTAGGTCTAAGAATCGGCTACCATCTATTTTCCATACACTATTTATTTATTTTTATTAATAGAAATAATTTATAAGGCAAAACAACGTTTGCTGGGTCAGCTAGTTTGTTCACGATATTACATGCATATATTCTATACGTATATAAGACGATAAGTCAATGATTCGTTTATGTTATGTGCTTATCTACAACTAAACGCCTGCACGTTATTATCTGATGCGTTCGAAAACAAAAATAAATAATATTTTGACGAATAGAAAACGCCATGCGGTGAATACATTTTCTAAAGGTATTGCTTAGTACGCTAGTAGTTCAATGGTTTATACTGATGATTCTTCGGTGATTCATACGTTGATCCAGCCATAAGTGTCTAAGATGGATGTACTAAATGTTATAAGCAAAGGGTTCAGTCGTTAGACCGTAAAAGAGAACAAAACTACAAACATCTATTCTCGCAAGGTTTCGCATTTATATTATGTAGTAAAATAAGCAAAAATATCAAAGAAATTTGTATTTTTTGTTTAATTATTCCAATTACCTAGTAAACATTTATATTAAATGTATGCACATAAAAATATCATATTATAAGTGCCTATAGTAATCGCTCAGCTTTCTGTAATATTTATGTATTCAAATATACATTTATACAAGCTTTTAAAGGTCATTGAACTCAAACCAAGTGCAAACAGTTCAATACGCTTACAGCTATATTCATGTTTGATATGTATCTAAATCAGTTCGACTGTTAGTTAAATAAATGTTAAAGGAAGGTAATATTATATTTACAAATAACATTAAATAAATTGAGTTAGCTGTATAAAAAACAAACTATAACTATAATAATACTTAAGTGTTAGACTTTTCTGTTTTTACAATACAATACAAAAAGTTTATTCACTGATAAATTTTAATGTTTAGTTTTAGTAAACGGTTCTTGCTATTATTATTCATGCAAGGTATATCTAAAAACCAAGTGTAAAGAAGTGTAAATGTTGAATCAAAAAGGTAAAGAAAACGAAAAAGAAGATCTTTAAAATTAGTGAATCAGTATCTTCTAGTTCAGTCATCTTCCCTTTGACCACTTGCGCCCTTATATTTTTCCCTTATCAATGGTTGCACCGCATAGGGAGTGGTGCGGAGGTTGTCTAAGAATCTAAACATATAAAAAAAAACTTACTGATACATTTATTCTAAATAACTTTCCACACACTTTCCACCCAATACAAATACTTAATTCAACCCTCGCAAAAAAATGGTACCATCATTTTTTATTTGAAATAAAGACTCATATTTTTTTTACACGCTACCTAGAAAATACCCATTAACTCTAGATTCGAAGACCCCCCTTTTCATTTCATAAATTAATAGTTCAATATGTTTCATTCAATTGTAATAAATTTAGAAACAAGGTTCACATAATGGACCCGTCAGTGTATCGCAACATAAGAATAACTGGCAAATAAATGAAACACAAAAGTAATAACTGACCGCTGGCTGGAGGTGTATCAACGTCTTTTTAATATCTTTAGCTTTCTAGGTATTTTATAATACTCACGAATAACCGAGAAGAGAGTGAAGAGAAGCAGATACCGTCCCATGTTGGCAGACGTACGACCCCGCGGCAGAGCGACTGTAGTGTGAGATAGGGTTTCCTCCCGGGCGATGTGAACGCTCGCCTATCTCTACCAGATACCGACACAGAACAAACAATACTATTATATATACCTACTTGCATTATGAATATTATAATAGTACCATGATATCGTGTTATTTTTTAACATCAACATAAAAACTTGCGATAACGCGGGGCTATTGCTCCGGCGTATAATTTGAACGATAAATACAGCTTTAAGCTCTCTTGTTGCATTATATTTAGAAATAGATGTGCGTTCGGTTTCTTATTAAATATAAAATAATTGGCCAAGTGCGAGTTGGACTCGCGCATGAAGGTTTCCGTACCATTGTTGTATGGGAGTCCTCTTTATATATATAATTTATTTAAATTTTGTATTTTTTTTGTTAAAGAAAAAAAATAATAATTAAAACATAAAAAAATTGAATAAGTAAAATACTTTCAAACTTGTGAAGTTAAAAGAATTTTTTACATTTTAATGTTTCTACTACTTACCGCTAGTGCCAGGACTGTATTTAATTTGATAGCTAATAATAATACATTTATAATATAATTATTTTGTAAAAAATTTAATTGTCTAGCAACTAACGTTATTGATATATATATAAAAAGAAAGAACATGCTTATTGTTTGGGGACCCCCATTAATTTTTTAATTTTTAGTATTTGTTGTTATAGCGGTAGGATATACACATAACATATTTTGTGAAAGTTTCAGCTTTCTTCTTATTACGGTTTCTGTTAAACAGCCTGGAGACAGACAGACAGAGGAGGCTTAGTAATAGGGTCCAGTTTTTACCTTTTAGGTAGGGAACCCTAGTAAAAAGGTCAATACATACGTATATATTTTATTTTTAGTATGTAAATGCGAGTGTAAAAGGAGAGTGAAGCTCGTTGGAAATCGTCTGCTTTTCAATCTGACGGCCCCTGATTCGATCCCAGCCCTATTATCTATGACTTGTTTTTTAATTAAAGGTGATCTCGATTTACGTTGAAGGAAAACATCGTGATGAAATTGGCATGTCTGAGGACCACAATATCTGAACACGTGTGTCATCCGCCATTCCGCACTTGGCCAGCATTGTGGTTTATGGTCTACTAGAGGTTGCCCGCGGCTCCACTCGTGTAGTTCGCTTTTCGCGTAACCTATGGAAAAATTCTTTTGTATCCTATTCCCGTGCCAATTTTATACAAACATTACATTGCTACGATATCAAACTGCTTATGATATAATTATAGTAATTCTGGTAATTTTCTTATAAGCCTCGTAAAATGCTGCGTGGTGTGTAAAGGGTACAAGTACAGTAAAAATTAGTACCTATCTAGGGTAAAAGGTAATAAAATATATTGTGCCATCTTTACTTTTTTATTCAATTACCAATCTACAAATAAATACATTTTGTACACTGGCAATTTAAAACATTTATTTTTAATCGCCTAACATACATATTATACTAAATCCTAAAACTTGACCTTTGGTTTTAAAGTTTACAAATCTATGCTTTCGTTATTATAAGTATCACCTAAAATCGATAGACAAATATACCTCAATCGATATAAACTATCGGTATTGTATACCTATCGAAAAGAGATTTTTTACATTTCCTACTGACACTTTAAAACAATTATTTTATTATAAATAATATAAATCATTATTTCTAATAAATAAGTAGTGACTATTCATTTAAAAACGTAAACAATTTGTCTACTTAATTAATTTTAAAAACTGCCATATTAGCAGCGAACTAGAATAAACGGAAGAGTAACTACTCCATACAATTGCCGCTTAGAATTTGAATCCATCTATGCACACAATTATACTGCTATCCCAACGAAAAACACACAAAAACACTCAAAGCTCGCACGTGATTGGTCGCATCAAGGTCACGCCACCGATGCTAGCCGCGCGGGTAGGTGTTTTGCTCCGCCCACCGCGGTATTTTACGCGTGGACCGGTGGAACCATCTTATCGGCCAAGTCACTATTCTATTTATTGTAGTTCGCTGCATGTTAGATATTTTTAACTTCACTGGCTTTCGCACACCTTTAAATAAATAGTAATTATTAATTTGAATCAGTCTGGCAATAGATTTGTGTAATCCAATTAAAATAAATAACATCACATTCAAGAGAAACAAAATATAAGTATAAAAATAAATTATAACAAAATATGTCATACATTATTATTATTATAATAATAAAATTTAGTACTCGTTATTTTGACTGGTGTTTGGAAATAAATTAACAATAATACATTTAAATTTTCCAAGTACACAATTCCATTTTTTTCAAAATATCGTTCTTTAAATTTTCCAAACTATACAGAAGAAATCACTAAAACATTCTCAACTTTTTGAAAGTTACATTTAATTTAATGGACACATCCATGAATAACTTTGCCACAATATTCTAATTGTTTTTACTAAATTTTAAATTTTTCTTAAACATATTTTTTTATTTATAAAAAAAATTGCTGCTGCTGTACTGGTTTGCTAATTATTTATTCGTGCTTTGAGTAGGTAGTATACAAATATTCATAAACACAATTGAATTATAGAAAAAAAAACAATATCATTTAAACTTCAGTTCATATTTACCTATTAAGTTGTTCAACGGGGTTTTTTTAATAGAACAGCGATTTTTCTAAAATGTTACTATAAAATTGGTAATTAAGTCTTCCTTAAAATAGCGGCCTTAGTTAGGAACAACCTTGTTTATTTACAGTAAGAATTGTCACAAATATATTTAGACCTGATTTGTTTTAGCAAAACAAAGTCAAAGAGTACCAATAAAAATAATCGATAGTGCGAGTTGGACTCGCGCACGATGAATAAAAAAATGGCAAAAACATGTTTGCTGTATGAGAGCCGTTCTTGAATATTAATTTAATTCTGTTTGCATTTATTGTTATAGCGGCAGCAGAAATACACACTCTGTGAAAATTTTAACTGTATTGCTATCACGGTTGATAAGATACATCCTGGTGACAGACTGACGGATAGCGAGGTCTTATAGTACTTAAACGCGGTCCCGTTAGTTCTCTTATTGCACGGAACCCTATAAAATTACTTGGTTTATTCAATCAATTAAGGAATAGACAAGACTATGCGTTATTCCTTTGTGTAAAATAACATTTCTACGTATATTTCCAGAATTCTTTTAAATAGCATGATATAAATAATTACAATAAAACATATGATTAATATAATTAATAAACATAAGTAAATTACCTAAAAATATATAATAATACTATTTATAGACATCTATGTAAATAAATAATGTAATATCTTTCTTTCATATTCATTTTAGAACACTGAGAATTAATTACCAACTAAATACAAGACGGCAAATATTTTATGCCTAATATATAGAAGTAGATCCAACAGTTTATTTTCTTTTTTTACAACACTGATAGATCGTAACAGCGTCATGTTACGCAAAAGTTTACTTTATATGCGAGGGTTTAAAATTATGACAACTGCCTCTAGGCAAGCGCGCTCCACCCTAGATTGCAACATCACTTAACATCAGCGAAGTATAAGTTATTATTCTGTGACATCAGGTGAGTTTCGATCAAGCGCTTGCCTATCCATCATAAAAAAAAGAAAACGTGTTCGCTCCTTGATTCCATATATAAATCATCTTTGACAAATTGAATTACATATCGCTGTTTCTACGACTGTTCTCTTTCTGCACAGGCTCGATGGAAAAATGAATCGATATCGTGTCCACTATAATAACTTTTTTAATTTCGTCAATAATGTTCAGCTACTTTCAAAGCAAACATATTGCAAATTATTATTAGCATTGTTCTTTAAAAAACATGTAGTTAGTTCTTAATTTCATTCTTGTAAGTTTTATATAAGCCTTGCGTTTAAAAATGTTCTAGTATTTATGTTAATAGCAGCTAGGATATCATGTACACTGGCACTGTTGTTTAAGTTAATGCATATTGAATTAATAAAGAAATTTTGAAATAAAATTAATAATACTATAATCACTTGGACACAACACTACAACTGTCAAACTAGATCTGTCAAAAAGAAAATAAACTGGTTACATCTATTATTGTAGGCAAAATTATAAAATAAGCCTTGTGTTTGAAAATGTTCTAATGTTTATGTTAATAGCAGCTAGGATATCATGTACACTGGCACTGTTGTTTAAGTTAATGCATATTGAATCAATAAAGAAATTTTGAAATAAAATTAATACCATAATCACTTGGTCACAACACTACAACTGTCAAACTAGATCTGTCAAAAAGAAAATAAACGGTTGGATCTATTATAGTAGGCCAAATGTTACTTTAGCGTTGCTAGTTAATTAGATACAGCCCAAAAGTATGAATCCGTTTCTCGTTAGCGGGTTATGGTTATGGGACAAGACTGACAGCCCCACAAAGATGAACTAAGGAATATCCTCCTCATTTCATCGTATTCGTTTTTACTGAAGGTCATGACTCTTCCACGCTGAATTTATTCATTGGGGGAGTTCTATTGGGCAAGCTCAAGTGGGTCCTTCTTCCTTAAGCTTATACTGACCTTGTATAATATGCAAAGATATAAAAAAGAATAATTCACACTAAGGCCTACAAAGGTAACCTGAAAAGGTTTTTTTTTATACGCTTTACGTTATAACACAAAAGTTAAGCCTTTAAGTAAATTAACTTAAAGAGAAGAGCACTGCTAAGCAGCGAAACCATTTAGTATCACATTGTTAATATACTCGTACGTCAATAATAATAACTTGTAGTTTTATATCCGCTACACATCTTACGAATCTTACCAAGTCTTAGTAGTAACGACTTTTCGTATATGTGTTGCGGCTTTAAGAAGGAATGTATTTTCAAATGATCTTACCATGATGCAAGTAATAATAATAATAAGGGAATCAAATCATGTAATTCCGTTGCATACTCTCCGAAATATAATATTTGTTTTTGAATATTATTGTATTCGTCTTGTTATTAATATACGTTTTGGTATGTTCATTTTGTGTTTTAACAATATTCATAATTATAATAATTACAATGAACGATATATATCTATATTTTTCACCAAATGGAGATTTAATTCCTCGCTTTTCCTGACGCTCAAAGTTGATTCCACTTTAGTCACTCAGGGCTGCTGTATCGATCGTTCAGATCACCAATTTACTCAGCCGTTTACTGTACCCTTGGGATGGACCCTTGTTACATAAACTTTCTTCCGCACAAAAATGAGACAGCGCCATGAAAATATGACAATAACCAGCGAACTAGAACAAACGGAAGAGTAACTACCATACAATTGCCGCTTAGAATTTGAATCCACTACGCACACACTTATTTTGCTATCCCAATGAAACACAGACACACAAAGCTCGCACGCGATTGGTCGCATCAAGGTCACGCCACCGTTACTAGCCGCGCTGGTAGCTGTTTGCCCCGCCCTCCGCGGTATTTTGGTGCGCGTGGACGGTGGAATCATTTTATCGGCCAAGTTACAATTCTATTTATTCTAGTTCGCTGACAATAACATAATATATAAGAACGATTACATAATCGTTCTAGTTAATTTTTATCTAAGCCGAAGCCTTATTAGGCCTGCTGATTATGACGAGCACATATACTTAATACCAAATATAATTAAAGTACGGAATACTGCGTATTTTATCGACAACAAGCGCTAACTACTTATTTAAACAACTTCTACTAAATTAACAATGTTTTCATTTGGCTTTTTTATATACCTACGCAAATATTTACACGACACAAATTTACAAACTGGATTGTTTATGTTCTTATAAAATACTTAAAGTTATTAACAGGAAACTAAAAGTTAATACTTTATAGTATAACTCTCGTGGATACAGAAAACATTTGAAATTTTACTCGTATCTCCACTCGCCCATTAATCACGTGACATTTTTCACTCCCCCTCCTCTTTGGTGAGAAGTTTAAGTCTATTCCCCACCTTCTTTCCTATATCACGTGTATTTTTTAGTTACTACACAATTTCGTATAAATATTTAAAAAATACAGCTTTGTATATAATACCATCTAATTGTACTAGTATAATATAAAATAAGTTAGCTAGAAACTATAGGTATAAAACGAACACCGCTTTTCGGTTCAATATCCTGAAAAAATAAATACACATGATATATTATTACAAACCCCCTACCCCTCTGTGATATTTAGTGATTTTATATATATTTCCCCCCTTTTGAACCTCACGTGATTAATGGGCGGCCCCCAAGTTGAAACGAGCTTTCAAATGTTTTCTTTTTTGAACTGAGCCTATAAGTAAATATTAGTCAGTAATTTTGACAAAATAATATTTCATACAACGTGGCATTTAAATTATAATGCGGACTTGTAAAATTGTACATGTTAAACTTTCACCTTTAAAACTGTTAAATTTACATTTTTACAAGTCTTCATCGTCGTTCTACCTACTAACGTACATTTCGCCTTTTTTTTACAGAAAATATCATATATTATGATATAATTTAATTTAGTAAATTTATGGCAGTTATATGTATCTGTTTCACTAGCAATCCGTTTGTGGTAATTTTATACCATTAACGGACAGACTTATAAAAGTCGAAATGTTTTTTTAATAGCTTACAAGCAATGTACGTTTTATACTTAAATTATTTTAAATATACGTGTTAAAATAAGTTTTTACATTACAACGTTAATTTTAGACGTTGTATCATTTATGGGAACAAGAGATACTTTTCTACTGGAGACTAGCATTCTATTTGGAAGGTAACAGGTTCGATTAGAAAAACATAAATTAAAATTTACAAATCTATAGTCAAAGTTTCAATACACTTATAAATAAGCATATTATGTTATACAAAACACGACATTAAAATAATTAACAAAAGCAGTTAAAATATGAAGAATGCAGTAATATTACATTCATTCGCAAATGTCACAATATAATATTGTCAAAAAAATCTACGCGTACCAACTCGACTTACATTCTAAATTTTCATTTCTCACTTTATGTATGTACTTACATATAATTTTTTTTATATCTTTTTATATTACTGGTACACAACAATATCAATTTTTGTCTGTCTCTTAGAAAAACAAACTAACAATATTGTAGTAGTAATATTTTTCGTTATTATATTTTTTTCCAATGAGGTTAAAATCTTGGTCGTTCGTTTGGTCTTACTATTGTGCGATTGCGTTATTTTATCTATTGACTGAGTCGGGGCAGTCTGTCAGGCATCTGAGCGACTACTTCATAATAATATAATGCATGTTCCTTAACACCTAACCATTTCAATCGTCATTTTACGATCTCTCGCTCTAACGACATCGAAGGCTCACTTTTCTTGTTTTACTGTTAAACATCGGGACAAATGTACTTAACTACCCAATTGGGATAAACGCTTTATAATTAATAAACTAGAGTACCTATTCGATAGAAATAATGAAACTAGTGAGACCGCAAGAATTGCTTCTCAAGTCCGCTATTTAAGACACTGACAACTGGCGCCAATGCCAATGATAATAGCCAGCGCTATTAGTAGTAAAAGATACAACAATTACTTACGTAGTCTAAGATCTTATTAATTTTTGTTTAGACAGACAGACTGATACTAACAGCAAAAAAAAAATATATAATTTTACATTTTAGACTACTGTCGCGTCGGCTATCGGAGTAATTGTTGTATCTATATCACTGGTAGCAGTGGATTAGCTTGCCGGTGTCTTCAATACCAGACTTAGGGGCCAATTTCGACAGGGACGAATCGATACTCGATTCTTAGTTCGTTTAACATTCAAAGCTAAACTTATCTGAGACACTGAAAGCAAAGCGCTCTATCTATCGTTAAATATAATATAGGTACTTCTTACATAAATGGTAACTAAATAGTAGGAGTGGCTTACGAAAATCGGGGCGTCCCACCTTATTGGAAACATTTATTTATTATCCTAAACACTGCCTCTACTAAGTTTCAAATTCTTAGGCCGGCTGTGGAAACTAAATACACAGACTAGAGCTTTCACAATTTTGGCACGAACTTTTAAAAGAAGCAAATCCAAACAGCCAAAATCCCATAGAGGAAAACCTGTACAACGCTGTTTAAATGCTATGCAACTTGCGCCTTAACGTTATTAGTAACGTTATGTACAATTTAAACAAAAGTTTGAAAGTTCGCTTGCTGACACACCTTTGGGCTTTGCGAGTGTCATGAACTTTCATAATTCTTTATTGACTCCATTTATACGCGGAATTGTACCTCATGTTAATAATTTAAACGACTATAGAATAATAAAATAAATATTATAATTTCGCGCATTTGTTTGCTAACAGCACTGCCTCAATCGCATAGCATTTGAAACTGTTTGTACTAATACGTCTTACAGCCAATAAATAATCTTTAATTTACGTTTAAATAAACTATGTAATCAGTAACAAAATTATAAATCTACACATTCTACGAACAAAACGTAAACACCTTGTGTCTGGTCCAAAACCATTTCCATAAAGCTGAGTCGAACACCGAATAATCGAATTCGGTAGTCAATAAATACGAAATAGCTACGTCCCTAATCTAAGCAATAAGTACATGAAAAACGATTTAACAATAACATCGTAAAGTTGGAATTTGGTTTTGTTATTTGGTATTAAAATGTGGGGTACAAATGCGAACATCCGAAAGTGCCGGTGAAGCTTAGGCAAAACCGTGGACGATTGGTGGCGAGCGCCTGGCCGAGTCACGTAAAACCCATTCGCATTGTATGCCACATACATTAAGGTAAGACCACAGACCAGTTAGGTCAGATCTCTGACTCACGTTTCAGGATGGTATTTTTGTATCAGCTGAGACTAAGACTGGAGGTCATCCTTACTATAATTGGCATCCATTGCGAATGGATTTGAGACTCTGCCAACTGCCCCTCTGTCACGTATTGTATCCAATTGTCGCAGCTCTCATTGATTCTATCAGTTGCGTTAGATAAAGCAATTACAGTGCGACGCGACAATACTCTACAATCGTATTTATTACTAGCTCTTGCCCGCGGCTCCGATCGGTGTAGGTCAATTTTCGAGTAAGCTGTGGAAGCTACAATTATTCAGACCTTCAGAATCATTATATACCTAACTCTATAGTATTATAATCCCGTGCCTTTTTTAAATATCCATTACATTCCTAAGATATCAAATTGAATGGTTTCTAAAGACGGAGGCAATGCATAGCGTGCCGTTCTTAACTGAGTTGCGTTTGTCTTTCCACATTAGATACCTTCTGCTTATAGCTTTTGGAATAATGCGACAGATTAGAACCGTTTTCGTCTAGGCATTATTTAAATTTAAATAGAAATTAGAATACGTAACGGCACGATCATATTTTCCGTCAAACAGCAATTGAAATGACTAGCTGATTATTCGTTTTTTATCAATTTTACTTTTATTAGCAATGCATCTCCAGCAAAAACCAAACTTAATTTGGTTCCTACTAATAATTGAATGATGACACACTGACCGAATAATAAATAAGATAGGCTAAAAGTACTATCACGTCGCAGTATTTTTCTATTGATTCCATTGATAGAGCAGATCATTACCAATGAGGGAAAGAGAGAGTAGCGATAGTTACCATTGGTTTAAATACGTGACTTGGGGGGCTGTTGTTCTCTACGAGCTTTTTAGTGACGTGTTTTCACTATATGTATTTGTCCTCTGATTGGTCGGTCACCGCGACCGCCACCGCAGACGTCTGGCCAGTTTGACCTAGGCTTAAGATGAACTTCACATCATGGGCTGGCTTCCAACGGAGGTTTCACGGCGGATTGTTAGGCTCCTTAGAGTTTGGTGGTGGTTGGACGCTGATGCTTACTGCACCGGTGGGACCCACCACGATCTTCACCTGCCACGAAAAAAAAGTCAATTAAACATTTAGGATGCACCTAAGATTATTTTTTTATTACTCATACTCTGAAAGTAGCTCTGAAGTTGCCTGAGGAGCGGGATGAAAGTAATACATTGCATCCCCCTAGGGAGAATCGCTTTGCAACTGACTTAAATTGAAATAACTTAAAGCTAAGTATTGATTAAAGAATATATATTTTTAAAATAATTTAGTTTCTACTATTTCTTTAAAATAACTTACATTTGGGCAAAATATTTACTATTTTTGCAATGATGATTAATTAACAATGGCTGAATATTTGGCCAGCCTCAGAAAAATAAAGGATTACGAGTAAACATTGTGTGTGTATGTTTTTGTGTGTGTGTATTCGTAATGAAAAGCACAGTGTTTACCGGTTAAAGACTTATTTAGTCCCTCGAACTATTGGCGGGCCAAACCCCGTCTCGGGACTAAATAAGTTATTTTCATCCCTATTGTAAGAATATACTATTATGGTGGCAGTCTTATTAGATTTAAAATGTATCACAGTGTATGTATATTATTAATACTACTACGCAAAAACGACGGGGTGTTATAAGTTTGATATTGTTTTTGTATGTGTGTGTGTAGCTCCCACGAACAGATGCACCGGTTTGTTTTTGAGGGTTCCGTACCTAAAAGTTAAAAACGTTGGTACCCTTTGGGTACGGAACCCTGAAAACGGGTAGCGTGGTTCACATATCTACAGGCGAAATTGAATTGGAAACGGACTGGAAAGAACTGTTAAGGAAAGTACCGTATTACTTGTTGAAAAGGAGGCCTACACGCAGCAGTGGAGTGAAACAAGCTGATGTTGATGATTGTTCTTCTTCTTCGTATTAGCTTAGTGGCCAAGCTCTGGTGTCGAGAGTTTTCAAGCCGCCCGAAGGCCTCATACTTGGTTTAACGACTGTTTCTATTAGACTAACAGTCGGGACCTACAATTTAACGTGTGATCCGACCCACGGTAGCACCTAGATGAAAAAACCCACTGGAAAAATGACAGTCTTGTGCATGGTCACCCATCCAAACACATTCTGCATCCAACGTTGCTTAGCTTCGATGATCGCGTCAAATCGCTAGCCGATGTTGATGATGCTAATGAAATATTCATTTCGCTTGCATCAGACACTCAAACGGGTTTTGCAACTAAATACACATATTTATAAACAGTAGGTAGTAACCATACTCGTGAAGTTATTTGTGCAACATTGTATGCACTGATCTGTTTATTATTCTGTGACTGTGCACATTCTCTTTGTGAACTCAGTCAAGGCTGAAAGTACCAGGGCGACATAAAACGCAGGAGGCTGTCTTATTGGCTTCTCTGTCTGACAAAGTATTGCTGTACGTTTTGCACAGTTCAGGGTCGCTTCGGATCGGTATATTTATGCAGAGCACGGAGCTGCACAGGTTTATTAAACGACGTAGGTAGGACATAAATAACGAACAAGTTTAAATTAAATATTTACGAAACTTGCGAATTTATTTTTTGTGGCACCGAATAATTGGGATTTTAAATGTGTCTTAGCGTATTTTACTAGTCAAGCCCTTTCATTTGAAGGAAATTGTAGCGCCTGTAGCTCGTCTAGCTAAGGTGAACTGACGCGATCATTGAAACTAAGCAACGGTCGATGCGGTCGGTGTTTGGATGGGTGACCATGCACAAAACTGCCGTTTTAAAAAGTGGCAATTTCATCTGGACGCTACCGTAGGTTGGATGACATGTTACATTGTAGGACCCGGCTTTATCTTGGACAAGCAGTCGGTAAACCGAGTCAGAGGCTTTCGGGTGGCTTGAAAAATCTCGACACCAGAGCTTGGCCGCTTAACTTATACGAAGAAGAATTTAAACGTTAATCGCACTTTACCTAGCTAATATTATATCATTTATTTTTTATTCATTTACTATTCACATAATTGATATTGTATATTCAGTGCTTAAATTGCTATAAATGTCGTAAATGACGTACCTAAAATAGCGAATTTTATTACGAGTATCTACCATATAGGTACCAATATATACCAATATTATAAAAAGGAAAAGTTTGATTATTTGTTTGACGCGTATAGGCTCCGAAGCTACTGAACCGATTTGAAAAATTCTTTCACCGTTGCGAAGCTACATTATTCTCGAGTAACATAGGCTATATTTTGTTTCTCTTTGCTTCTCAGATTATTTTAGAGCCTGTGCGAAGCCGGGACGGGATGTTAGTGGCCAATAAAGTATTTTATAGTAAATTTAGTAGTATTTTTAAAGTATTTTTTTTACTTTTAATGGGCTTGCGCTTGATCGTAATTCACCTGATGCTAAGCGATATTACAATCTAAGGTGGAGCGCGCTTGCCCAGAAGAACGTGCCCGTAGACCTCAATATCACTTACCATCAGGTGAATTGTGGTCAAGCGCTGGCCTAATCGGGTAAAAAAAAAGAAGCCGGTTCACTCTTGCCTTGAAAACTGCTAGATTATAGTTATCGGGGAACAGGGAATTAGGCAAAGAATTCAAAAAAAAAAATAATTGCAAAACGCTTAGTACGCGATTTAGGTACCTCCACGGTATAACGATACCGCCTTGGTGTTTCCCTATTCGTCCGATGGTGGAATGGGGCGGGGGGAAACTTAGAATATCTAGGTACTTAGAAAATTAGTAAGTACCTAGTCTCCTCGTCAGACGTTCATGGCGTAGTAGACGGGGTTCTGCGGCGGGGCCATTGGCGAGGTGGCGGCTCCAGCCGGGGCTCCAGCTGGAGCACCTTCGGGGGCTCCGCGGGCCGCGCGCGCCGGCGACCCCGGCGCCGGCTGGTACAGCGGTGCGGCAACCTGCCGACAAGCATACAACATCGTGACGACACTGCGACTTCTCCTGACCTCCTATTCTCTGAGAAGTACGAGTACCATATAAATCTAGAGTAAGGTTTGGCGCCATACGATTTTGATTGAAGCGCCTGCCGCTCTGTTTGCAGCGAAAGTGGCTCAGTGGTACAAACGAATGCTTGCAATTCAAGGTCAACAAGGAAATTACAAGAATACAAAGAATTAGAAACGAACTTTTGAGAAGAAAATAAGCTGTCCTTATTTTATTATTTCATTAGTAAAAACAAGTTCAGAGCAAGAGTAAGGGATGATTTATATTAGAACGGGCCGGGCCGCACACGTGGCCCGGACGGGGCACGGATTTGAAACGTTACATACATTTTATATCACGCTAAAGGGAGACGAGCGTCGTCCGGGCCCGGACGGGTCACGGATCATGCACGATGCAATATAAAATGTATGTAACGTTTCAAATCCGTGCCCCGTCCGGGCCACGTGTGCGGCCCGGCCCGTTCTAATATAAATCATCCCTAAGAGCAAGCTTTAATCAGATGATAAAAAAGCAGACGCTTTTACCATCACGTCACACGGCCCCTGGTTCGATCCCGGCCCTATCTACCCAAAGACTTGTTTTTCAACTTATGTGTGGATTTGCACTCGCTTTGCGGTGAAGAAAAACAGCGCGCGGAAACCGACATGTATGAGGACCATAATATCCGAAGTATTATGTCATTCGCCAATGCGCACTTGGCCAGCGCGGTCGTTTATGGCTTATATCTCTATCCTCATGAGAGAAGGCCTCGAGTCTTAGCAGTGGGAACGTATAATGGCCTGCTTATGCTTATGTGTATACCTGCGGCCCAGCAGTGGAAATTTCACGAAATAAATTTATAATAAAATTGTGATATACAAGTACTAACTGGCACTTTTTCAATTATGACCATTTTTTAAAGATATTTTGCAACTCCGTCGCTATTTTATTACAGAAAAAGAATTAAAATACTATGCACAAACTCAAAGACAAAAGAAGAACCAAAAAATTAAAATACTACAATTTAAATTAAGATAAGCTCACCATGAATTTTGAATCAACAGTTAACAATATTGAAATTATTAGCTCTGGCGATTCCAGATAATTATCTACAGTAAAAAAGTAAGATTTGCTTTAATTTTTTTATGACATATACAAAATCGCAACATGTTTAAATTTAAAATCGCCTTCTTTAAAAAAAAAACAAAACGATCGAGCTCTTTTTACTTAATCGTGTTTTGGAACTCAAGTGTACATTTTATTTTAAATATAATAAAATAGGCATTTTCATTTAAGCGATTGTTTTATATTAAACGCCACTAGTGACGTCATAGCCCAGCTCACTCAGCATTTGAATCGAGTTGTACTTTCAAAGACAAGCCAAGTCCAAACGTTTGCTTTTTGCGCTTTTGCGTTACGTCGCGTTAGCTTTTTTAACTGTAAGGTCGTACTTATATTATAAATACATCCATAATTTAGCGCTTCACAGCTAGAATATATGTATTTAGCAAAATAGATAGGAAGGTAAAATTGCAGAAGCTTGAGCATCGCTAGCCTTTCAGTTTTTTTATAGGTTCCGTGAGTTTGCGACGGAATTACTTGATTTAATTCCACTATCGGACGAGCAGGGCAACGCCAAAGCGGCATCGTTATAAGCGGAGGTTCCAGAGGCGCGTACTAAGCGGTTTGCCTCCACCTTCATTGTGCGAATCGCGTTTGATTCCCCGCGCCCCATTCCACTATCGGACTAGCAGGGAAACACCAAAGCGGCATCGTTATACCGTGGAGGTTCCAAAGGCGCGTACTAAGCGGTTTGCCTACACCTTCATTGTGCCAATCGCGAAGGTGTGGAATTCTTTGCCTATTCCCCGAAAGCTACGATCTGGCGGTTTTCAAAGCAAGCAAGAGGGAACCGGTTTTTCCTTGTTAAGCGCGCTCCACCTTAGAGCTTAATGTCGCTTACCATCAGGTGAATTTTGTACAAGTGCAAGCCCATTTATTGTAAGAAAAAAATATGGGTTGGAATTATTTCTAGTCGTTAGCTAATTTGAGGATAAAATACTTCGTCAAGTTTGTTAAATAAATTAGGAATTATACGCGATCTTTAAGTTTAAAAAAAAGCTATCAAAGGTATTAATTACACGCTCGCTTCATTCGCTTAAGTAGTAAGTTAAATTGATGAATTAATAATTAATCAATTATTGATTCAGTTATAGATTTCTATTATATAATTAATCAATTATTGATTCAATTATAGATTTCTATTATTCAATTATAGATTTCTAGTCGTTAGCTAATTTGAGGATGAAATACTTCGTCAAGTTTGTTAAATAAATTAGGAATTATCCTACGCGATCTTTAAGTTTAAAAAAAAGCTAGCAAAGGTACTAACTACGCGCTCGCTTCGTTCGCTTAGTAAGTTAAATTGATGAATTAATACTTAATCAATTATTGGTAATTAGAAAGAAAAACTAATTCTAGGGTTACCGAAGGTAATTCACATATTTACGCAGCAGCTTATTCGCATTGCTATAATACGAGACAAAAAGATGGGAAAGCACATGATTCGCCAAAGCACAATAACATACATATTTTGAAACATTGCAGGTTATAAGAAAATCGGCTCAATAAATAGCTGTGTTAAATATACTCGTAGATGTCCCGTAACTTACCATGGTCATGCCCGGTCTTTGTCCGGCCATAAATAAATACATACATACAACCTCCTCCTTTATTGAAGATTTTATTGCACTTTTTCTTCGCTCTATATAAATTTTATCTAAATTGATTGTGTATACACAGAACCAATTTCAATTTTCCATAGACTCGGATTTTCCCTCTTTACTTTCATTTTTTACTCGTGCACTCTTTGTTTTGTTTTCACTGGAATACAAACCTTTTTTCTATAAGTACTAGAAATATTTTTTCCATACTGACCTTTAGTATTATAGGTATATTTGAGTGTCTGCTTTTTCGTCCTGTTTCAGATGGTCTTCTTTATTTGTATTCTGTTTATTGTGTTTATTATTGTCGAATGCTGTGGTCCAATAATGTGGCAGGTAGGTATGACATAAGTTAATGTCACTTCCTTATTGATTTTTGATTTAATTTTTATATGTGTCTTGATGATAGTCAAAATATCAATTCAATCGAAATCGAATCGAATCAATTCGGGTTAGAATCGAATGCTGTTTTTTTTACCATTAATGGGCTTGCGCTTGATCGCAATTCACCTGATGGTAAGCGATATTGCGATCTAAGGTGGAGCGCGCTTGCCCAGAAGAAACCGGTTCACTCTTGCCGTGAAAACCGCAAGATTATAGTTATTGGAGACCAGGGAATTTGGCAAAGAATAAACCTTGGCGGTACGCACAATGAAGGTGGAGGCAAACCGCTTAGTACGCGACTTAGGCACCTCCACAGTATAACGATGCCGCCTTGGTGTTTCCCTACTCATCCGATGGTGGAATGGGGCGGCGGGGATCAAATCATGCAATCCCGTTGGACACTCTCTCTTTGCTAGATGCACTCATAAGACTCCATATGCAGACAGTATATTATTATAATATCTGTTACCTTTTCCGAATAGCTGATCATCTGTTTGCCTCCGCCGGGCTGTACCGCGGGAACCGGCCGGTAGCGCGCGGGGGCCGGACATAACGCCTGGAAATATATACATGGCAATATTACATTCACATTCTGTTAACACCACAAAAGATTTGCATTGTAATTTGTAATTTGAATCGCCCTATTGACATTGTAATTCATTATTTGACATTGTAATTCGTTATTTGACTTAGTAATTTGTAATTTGACTTGCCCTATTGACATTGTAATTTATTATTTGACATTGTAATTCGCAATTTGACATAGTAATTTGACTTGTTCCATTGACATTGTAATTTATTATTTGACACTGTAATTCGTAATTTGGCATAGTAATTTGTAATTTGAATTGCCCTATATGATGCGATGTCATAAGGTAACTAAATATCTATTCTATCTATTCTTTTCTAGGCATGGGTGTACCTAAATTCAATTTTGATATTGAATGATTGTAAATTGACTTGCCCAATACGGCGCACTGCCGTAAGGTTTATTTTCTATTTTCTCTTTGTTTATTTTCTCGTCAAACTTACTTACTTTGACATAATTTAAACATATTATGTTCAAATTATGTCAAAGTAAGAGAGATTCAGATTCTTTTGTTGTTAAATCAATAATTTTATTAATCAAATCACTTCGATCTTCCTTGTGCAAAGTGAAAATTTTTTAAATTCTCTTCCTGCGTCTCTGTTTCCTGAGAAGTACTAATCTTCAAGGGGTTCTTTAAATATAGAGTTTATAGGTAATTTTAGGTAAGCATCTTAGACCATATCATTGTGGTAAACTGTGGTCAAAAGCAAATCTATCAGTTTTAAAAGTAGGTATATTTAAGTAGGTTAAAGGTAACTGACAAAGATAGTACTTTTGAGAATAAATTAAAACTATTATAAAATAAATAAAAATAAAATAAAATAAAATAAGCCTTTATTTCTGATTACATACACATTAACTAAAAAAAATGATACACTATTAACTAAAAAAAAAACTAACTATTTACATGCTTATATTACAGCTTGTCTTGCGACAAAGGCCTCCTCCAAACACTTCCATTTTCCTCTCTCTCTAGCTACTCTCGTCCATGTGGTTCCTGATATCCTCATTATGTCGTCTTCCCAACGTTTACGTTGCCTTCCTCTACTTCTTACGCCATCTCTAGGGTACCATTCGGTTATTATTTTTGTCCACTTTTCTTGACTTTCTCTAATCATATGTCCCGTCCATCTCCATTTTAGCTTTCTCCAAGTATGTATGACATTTTTGAATTTAGTTACAGACTTGATCTTCTGCAAACTTACTTTATCTTTTATTTTTATTCCCAGTACGCTTCTTTCTATACTATTCTGGCACACTGACACTTTATTTTCTAGATTTTCTGTTAATGCCCAGGTCTGACATCCATATGTTAAGCATGGAAGAATGCATGAGTCGTAAACTTTCTTTTTTTCTTTCAAAGGCATTTCATTATTTTTCATTACTTCACTGAGTGACCAGAATCTTTTCCATGTATTGGCAATCCTTCTTTCTATCTCTTTTTGCATGGTTCCCTCTATAGAGATCAGTTGTCCCAAGTATATATATTCTTTGACACATTCTATCTTTTCTTTATTGATCATAATATTTATTTCATTGGGAGCATTTGTCATTACCTACCTTTGTTTTTGATGTATTCATTGTGAGACCAGTTTTAGCGCTTTCGTTTGCTAGATCTTGAAGCATCTGTTGTAGCTTTTCGGGATTTTCTGAAAACAGCACTAGATCGTCAGCAAAACGCAAGTGACTCAGTCTCACTCCATCTATGTTTAGTCCGTCTTTGGTCCAATCTATATTTCTTATTATCATCTCCAGTACCGCTGTAAACAGTTTGGGTGATATTGGATCTCCTTGGCGTACACCTCTTCCAATTTTGAATTCCTCACCGGATGTTTCTAGTTTGATTTGCACTGTGCTGTTTGAGTAGATATTTCTTAATATGTTAATATATTTATGATGTATTCCTTGTTCTTCTAGGGCTTTCCATATAGCCTGATGTTCTAATGAATCAAATGCTTTATTATAATCGACGAACCCGAGGTAGAATATTTTGTTGTATTCGTAGTATTTCTGCAGGATTTGCCTAATTAAAACTATTATTGTTGCATAAATGCTATTGCACTATTGACGAACTTCTAAACGATGAGAATTTTATGTAAAAAAATCAATTTAAACCGGCTAACTCCTCTTGTGTTGCAATACCCGAACGATGGACGAATGGACCCTCCATTATGAAATACCTACCTTTTAAATGTATAACATCATAATTATGCCATAATGAAGCAATAAATGTATTTGACTTTGACTTAAGGTAACATTGGACACGCCGTACACCTTCATCCTTTTCGTAGCTCGTAGGTATTATTTACCTGTATTTGTAGAGGATGCGCGTAGTGTGCACGCGCCTGCGTGGTGGCTACGGCGGGTTGCGGCGTGCTGGCTCCGCTCCGCGTTTGCTGGTAGTACGTCGGCAGCCGCGAGTCTGGGGACCACCACCAGACAAATTAAAGTCAAGACTTTTTATTTAAATCTTCATAGATCCCCAACTACCTATTCTGTTTCAGTTTCAAAAGGTCTTTATCTTATATATAAAATTTCCGTGTCACAGTGTTTGTTACCGTACTCCTCCGAAACGGCTTGACCGATTTTTTCCAAATTTTATATGCGTATTCAGTAGGTCTGAGAATCGGCTACTGTATATTTAGAAATAATTATTAAGGCAAAACAACGTTTGCCAGGTCAGCTAGTTTCAATATAAAAATATACAGTAACAATACCAATAACCAGCCGTGTCTGTAAAAAAAAATATTTAAAACAAAACACTACAGCTCAGGGACTGGTGAAGACAGGAGCAACGGAACAACGAATACTATGCTGCCATTTAGATAAGACCTCGCAAAGATACGTAATATCCGTCCAAGTCGCATCCTGTAGTGCTGAACATAATATTAGTGTAAATTATTCCTAGCATGTTACATCATACGAGTGAATAATGTTTCACGAGCTACAAGCCCATTTAGAAACTTACAACATCATATTTAGTTTAGGTACACGAGCATCAGAATTATTGTGAGACACTTCATCACGAGATTTTTCTCATCATCTCATGCCTTGGGCTTTCAAAAGGAGGTTCTGGGCTCGAAGTTCGACTATTGCCGTAATAAACATAAGCTATCTTGCTATAACAGCTATACAATTTTATGACCGTACGGAGTGAGCGTTAGAAAATTAAACTGTATCTATTACTATACTAATCACAAATTAGAATTAGAATCCTACTCATTTATAATTAATTTACGTAAAATGTATAAGAAATAGCAAAACAGCGTACATTAAACATATAAACTGAATAATTTTTTAGCACACCAATACACTTTGGTAATTACTTTAGCGCGTATTATTGAGCAAGATGGCGGTTTGACAGTCCTATTCTTAGAAGGCACGCACGGTACATTTTTGATGGAAGACTTACAGTCGTGAATCATAAGTACTCGTAAGCGTTAAACGTAGCCACAAGCGGTCTATCCAGGGAGACAGATATAAAAATAAAGCTCTTTTTTATGCATATTAAAACTATTTTAATACAGTGATTATAAAATATAAAATACTTTCTCAATTGGCTTAACTCTTGCTTGACAAATAAATAACCTTCTTTTTATGTAAATAATTTTTGATGGAAGACTTACAGTCGTGGTGCGCGTGCGCGGGCGGCTGCGCGGTTTGCGCGGGCGCCGGCCAGTGGTGGTACTCGTGCGCGTAGTGGTAATGCGTGGGGTACGGCACGTACAGCAGCTGGTGGTGCGAGCGGATGGGCGGCGGGGACTCGGGCCGTCGGCACCGCCCGCGCACCGGCGACGCCTGCTCAGAGCTCGTCTGCGAGCTGTACAACTCCTGGCTGCTGTCAGAGCATCTGACAACCAAACAATTAATAATAATAAAGCAGCCTATTGCCGTGGAGACCCTGGGCTGTTGGAGCAATGATGCTAGGGCTTTGCTCAAAGAAATTGGGCAAAGACTTAACAAAACGACCGGTGACTCCCGCTCCGGATCTTTCCTGGTGCAAAGGATAGCGATTGCCATTCAGCGCGGGAACGCTGCAAGTCTGATGGGCACCTTTGCACCGGGAACTATCAGGGGCGGGTTATTTAATTAGATTTAAGTTATTTGTATTTGTCATTATATTGTAATCTGACATTTATTTTCCATAATAAAGCATTTATTTGACCAGTAAACACATATAATATTATGACAATAATAATACAACCTTATTTTTTTTTATACTAATAAGCGATATTGTGATCTAAGGTGGAACGCGCTTACCCAGAAGAAACCGGTTCATTCGTGCTTTGAAAACCGCAAGATTATAGTTTTCGGGGAACAGGGCATTTGGCAAAGAGTTCCACACCTTGGCAGTACGTACAATGAAGGTGGAGGCAAAACGCTTAGTGCGCATTTTAGGTATCTCCACAGTGAAACGATGCCGCCTTGGTATTTCCCTGCTCGTCCGATGATGAAAGAGGGCGGGGGGAATTAAATCGTGCAATTCGGTCGCACACTCTCCGAAATGTAACCTATTCAATATTCAATATTTACAAATGTATGTTCCCATTTTAATTTGATCCCTATGTCCCACACTAGAGAAAACCCTGTGTTGTGGGACACAGTTCCTTCGCCGCCAAATAATATAAGTTTGCATGAACATAAAGTGAAGACAAAGAAAGATGATGATGATTATTAGTAGATGGCGTCCCATAAATAATTGACCAAGGGCGAGGTAGGCTTGCGCAGGGTTCCATACCGTTGTTGTATGGGAGCCCCCCTTAAATATATTTTTTTACGCAATTTATCATTCGTTTTTAATTTATTACAGAATTCAATATTCTGTAATTGTAAAGGATATCTTAAATAGATATCGTTATAAAGATCGAGTAAAAAACTACTTAAAAATTACGTTTATTGTATAGGGACCCCTTTAATTTAATTTAATTTAAGTATTATATTTTTAGTATTTGTTGTCTATTTTTGTTATAACGGCAAGAGAAGTAAAAAAAAAAATTGAATCATCTTGTGAAAATTTCAGCTTTCTAGCTATTACGGTTTCTGAGATACAGCCTGGAGACAGACAGACAGACAGCGGAGTCTTAGTAATAGGGTCCCGTTTTTACCCTTTAGGTGTGGAAACCTAAAAAAGCGCGTGTGGCTCGATGGAAAAATGTGTGCGAAAAGAAAATGCCATATTAAAAAACCGGTACCGATCAACCAGGTACTAAATAATAAAATGGCGTATATTAAATAATAATAATTCATATAGTGTTTTTAGTTTTATTCATAATCTTTGGGCTTGAAAACTCACAACAGACCTTGACCTCTTAGCTCAAACGAAGACAAAGGATTTTTTCTTTTTTCCATATTCTTTTTATGTTTCGTTTTATGTAATTTATAATAATGTATATGTATGTGTCTTTTGTGTCTGAAATAAATGTGTTCTTTCTTTCTTTCTTTCCATTTTTATTTACATACCCGACGTTGGCGTATAGCGAACAGTTCCTATAAGCATTGTCCTGTCGTTGGTAATGCGCGTACACCGCGTTCTGCGCGTGCCCAAAACAAGCGTCTGCGTGCTGCGAGCCCGCGCCGCGAGCCGTCACGTAGTCTGATGATTTTGTTGACCTTACCAAAAAATTCCAAACATATTAATGAAATCAAATCAAATTGGTTTATTTTCAAAAAGATTACAACCCTCTTATCTAAGCATTACAAATATGTATAACTAAAATAAACTTATTAGAATAACGTAGGATAATGTTCCAGCGCTCGTTAGCGTGAACACTTCTAATTGAAATTGAATTTTACTAATATAATAAATGCGTAAGTTTGTGTGTGTATATGTTTGTTACTTTTTCGCGCTCAAACGGCTGAACCGATTTTATGAAACTTGGGATGGAAATATCACGAAAATAGGCTACTTTTGTAAGCGTAAATAACTTATTGACTCAGTTACTTTGCGGAAATCCATTGTAAATAGAGGACAATATTAAATATTAAGTGTATTTCCGCTGTGATCTGAAATTCAAATTAAGATAGGCAAAGGAAAAATTAAAATATTTTAAAAGTATTTATTTTTGTTTTTGTGTTTTTGTTCGGAGTTTGATGTGAAGACTAAATAGTACATGAAATGAAAGGGATGAAACTAACTTATTTAGGCCCGCGCGCGCGCACACACAATGTTTACTCGTAATACTTTTTTTCTGGGGCCAGCCAACTATTCAGCCATTATTAATTAATCATCATTGCAAAGATGGTTAATATTTTCCCCAAAGCTAAGTTAGTTATTTTAAAGACATTTTTTAACTACATTATAACTAAGTTATTTTAAAAATATACATATATTAGCTTTAAGTTATTTCAATTTCAGTCAGTTGCAAAGCGATTCACCCTTTTTTTTCACACCGAAGCTCTCCTGGCGTTTGCTTTGAGCCACTTCCACAGAGGTAGATTTTATTTTATTTATAATCTGCCACCGTTCTCGGGCCCAATTTGGCTGGACTGTCGGAACCCCACTTCCAACAGCCCTTGAGCCTGAGGTCCCCGTCTAATCTCCCCCATGACAGCCATTGGACTGTCATTGATAGCGATCAGACGGAGAAAAAAAGCGATTCTACCTAGGGGTGCGACGTATTATTATTATACTTTCATCCCGCTCCTCAGGCAATTTCAGACCTACTTTCAGCGTATGAGTAATGAAAGTTAATTACCAATTCGAGTTAGCGCTGGCTCTGCTTTGTGGCCGCGAGTTGGCCGTGGCTTCAGAGTAGTACTGCCAGGAATAGTTGGCGTTGTTCCTGGTGCAGGCGTGCGCGGGCGCAGGCTGCGTCGGCTGCAGCTCGCTCTGCATCTGAGCGAGCATGTCATCCGCTGCACCGAGTTGCTGCTTCACGGCAATACCGCGAACCGCCGGCCGCCGGTGGAACCCTAAAGTGCCAGAAATTCCTGAGTTATAATTTGAAGCTATGACAATTCAGTCAGGCGCGTCCGTCTTGCTATCAGCATGGCGTAGGCTCAATGAGTTTCCGGTGTAGGAAAACCAATTGAAGAATTCATGGACAATTGAGAAATCCATAAAATGATAGCGGAGCATTTTCTGAAATAGCCTTCCGCCCTCAAGTTGAAATTCTGACGCCTCACTTTGAATTCATGGACAATTCAATGATAGCGGAGCATTTTCTGAAATAGCCTTATCAAGTTGAAATTCTGACGCCTTACTGTGATTATTATTATTGTTACGTAAAATTATTTGTAAATTTTCCTATATAATATATTTGTTTAAATAGTATAAGTAATTAGTTGAAAAACATTGAAATGAGAAATACAAATTAAAGCTAAATAAAGTACATAATTATATAATAGTGTCGTGTATTGTTATTATTAAGCGTGTGTAAGAAATGCTTGCACCAATGTTTGAGTCAGATTTGACAGCAGCTTTGCGATTTAGGTTCTAGCCAAATAGGATATTTTATTCACTGTGTTTTTTTGTTTTTTGCAGCGAGCGTGATGGGCACCTTTGCACCGGGGGCGAGCAGTGGCGGGTTATTTGATTAGTAAGTATTAGTTTTTAATATCTGACATGTATAAAACCAATATTGACATAAATAATAATATACTTTTATTTTATATAAAGCTACAGCGAGGTGCAGTGCTCGTGTTACGCTCGGCCACTAGCCACTGCTTACCTGAAAATTTATGACCTATATCTATCATGGCAGGTCGTGATCCTCACCATAATCATCATGTTCGTCGTCGCTGCTGGCTGGCTGCGAGTCTTGGCCGTACCGCTGCCGCAAGCGCTCGGTGCGCGGCGCGGCGGCGCGGGCGAACGCTGCCAGGCCGTCGTCACCCTCGCCCGATCCCAGCGTATTGTGGTGGTAATCTACACATGGAAATCACCACCATCAAGATAAACAAGATAAACCATTTATTGATAATCTAATATCTTTAAAAGAGCAATTCTTGTATATATAATTGGAATCTCGAAATCGGCTCCAACGATTTTCATGAAATTTAGTATATACGGGGTTCCAGAGGCGATAAATCGATCTAGCTAGGAATTATAAAAGAGATCGGGCTTTTTTCGCGTAGAAAACGGTCACACTTACTTATTATTAAAAGTTGGAATGAGTCCAACTTCTAATAATGAGTAAGTGTGACCGTTTTCTACGCGACAATATTAAGATGCCTTACGTGAACAGTTTACAAAATTTAATAGAGACGCCCCGTTCTTTAAATTTAGTTTAGTCGTGTGTACGGCAGAATCGCCACCAGTGACAGTTCAACTCTAAGTCCCTGTTAGCGGTGGTGGTAAATCGGGGGGTTACCAGGTGTTCCAGCAACGACATCAGGCGCGGGCGCGTCGCTGTGCTCGTGTTCGGCGGCGGAGGCCTGGCCGCGATCTCCGGGGGGCACGTAGTAGAACCCCTCATGGTGCGCCGCACTCCCCACGCAAGCCGTCAGCGGCGCCAGAGTCGAGAGAAACTGACGACGCGGCTCCGACTTAACCTGTACATGTAGAATAGAAGAATAGAATAGAACTAGCTGACCCAGCAAACGTTGTTTTGCCTTAATAATTATTTCTAAATATACAGTAGCCGATTCTCAGACCTACTGAATACGCATATAAAATTTGGAAAAAATCGGTCAAGCCGTTTCGGAGGAGTACGGTAACAAACACTGTGACACGGAAATTTTATATATAAGAAGATATAAGATGCATATTGCACAACCAAAAAATTAACATATCGATTCCTTAATTTGAAAACCTACTAACTCCTCTGCTGTGTTTTTACGGGAGATGCACGAGACTTCATTGTATTTTTTATTTTACGTAACAAAGAAAAACCTGAATCCAGTGAAATCTATGCTTAATTTGTATTATAATAATAAAAATAAAGTTATATTACTTTTTATTTATCTAAATAAAATACAATGACTTTTTGAGCCTCTCCCGTAAAAAATCTGCAGAGGAGTTAGTAGGTTTGCAAATTAAAGGTATCGATATTTAAAATTAAAAACTAAAAAGTAAAGTACAATGGCGGCCTTATCACCTATGGTGATTTTTACCAGGCAACCGGGAATGGATAAATAATCATACAAAAGAAAAAAATATTAATCAATGGATAGAAACTGATTAAATAATTTAGTTTTGAAAATATGAAGAGATTCAGCCTGCCTTATAGACAAAGGCAGAGCGTTTCACAGTCTAACAGCTCGCGCAGTGAAAGAAGAGTGAAAGTAAACATATGATGGTACATATTTTATTTTGAATCCAATGTATATCTGAATGTAATGACTTGCCAAATGCGACGGATGTTGTAAGGCCTATAAATTATTTATCTTATTTTTAATGCGTTTGTATTGTTACTAACAGACAGCCCCGGCTTCGCACGGGTTATATCTTAATATATATAAATCTCGTGTCACAATGTTTGTCCTCAATGGACTCCTAAACCACATTACTGATTATAATAAAATTCGCACACCATGTGCAGTTCGATCCAACTTGAGAGATAGGATAGTTTAAATCTCAAATTATAGTAGCAATTTTAATTTATTGCTAATTATTGTCTGTTATTATTTGACAGTCACAATTATCTGTTAACTCCAAATGATTCTACCAGATGTCGATACCTTTCGACTGGGTTGAGTAAGTAAATCTATGCTGCTATGATAAATCTACGAACGTGTCATATAAGCTACACTATCTATTTTTGATACCCCTAAGTGAGGCAAAACAACGTTTGCCGGGTCAGCTAGTAAGCTTTATATAAATATAGATGATATCCCACATGAAGTGGGATAAGGTAAAGAAGAAGAAGAAGATAGATATAGATATGTTTAGCCATTCAGCGCGGCAACAAGGCCACTATAATGGGCACGTTTAGACAGAGAGCTTTTCGGGGTGGCATTTTTGACAACGCGTAGGCTTACGGTACGTTTTGTTCCAGACTTGGGTTCAACCCGTGTATTGTAGTTATTGATTTGAATAATTTTATTTATCTCTATTAATCTTATAATAATATAAATTAAAGAAAAAAGATTAAAATACTCAAAGGTAATAAGAAAAGAACAAGAAAAATCAATACACTCTACCATAATTAAGTTTGTGTAAATAAATTATATAAATATGAATATTGTTATATTGTATGACTATTTTAAAAGTATATTGTATGTATAATTGAGAAGGCACTGGCTTCTGTAAAACAGTTCATACAAGCACAGAAGCTAGGGCTTGAGTTTACAATTTTATTTGTACATATTTTTAAAAATATATATTTTAACTTCAAGAGAAAATATGGATCGCCAAGACACAGGCTCACGCCAAGGTTGGGTTCCATGGAGTAAACTCAGCCGCCTTACTCAAAACTAACCATTTATACAAATAGAAATGTAAATTCAATACATTAAGGCACAATATGTATATGCCATAGGACGATTGTATGATAATTAAAGTAGATACGTAAGCTATTTTAAATGTCCATAAATAAACTAATATTTGAATTTTATTTTTATCTTTGATTTGATTTGAATTTACGAGTTTGTTAATTTATTTTAGTTATACAATACTGTCAAAAATTTAAATCTAAGTACGAGCAATTACGAGTACATTTATTAATTGGTTGCGAACAGAAGGTTGGACTACTTTTTAATCTGCTACAAACAGACGAACAATTGAAATTGTATAAACGATGGCCCAAAAGACGGAGTTCTAAAGTAACAAACTTAACAAAAACAGACAAATTGAGAACCTCTTAAGAAGAGAAAGGAGGTTAAAATGAGAGGAAATGAAATATGAAGTGTATTTCCGCTGTGATAAGAAGGTACTCGGTTCTTCAGTTTTGTTTTTTATGTTTGCTAGCGAATTTTTTTATCAGAACTCCACCATTGATTAATTGGGTATTTGAAAAAAAATAAAATTTGTCATAATGTTAGTTTTCACTCAGACACTCAATGCAGTTGATAGGAAAATAATGAATACAAAGTATAATAAAACTAACATTATGACGTCACACGCGCTCGGGTTTGTTCGGGAGTTGTCGGCGTATCTTCGGTACTGGATTCAAAAATTAATTTTTATTTTGAAATAACTTTTGAATTATTGCAAAAAAAATAATAAAAAAATATTTTTGTTATAAAACTAATATATAATCTTTCTATTTATCACAAAAAATTTTTTTTTCAAATACCCAATTATAAAAAACTTTTTAAAGAAATAAAACTTATACACTGTTACATTGGTCCTATATTATACATTTTATAGACATTGGTTCTGTATTTTTTTTTTAAGTTTGTGTTCCAGATTTTATTTATAAATAATAAAAATAAAATAGCCTTTATTTCCCTAAAAATATTACATTTCATTAATTAATTCTTAAGTTGTTTAAAATTCTGATTAAAATTTATTTATAAGCATATTTATTTATTTATGTGTATTAGGGCACCCATTTTTTTTGTATTAGGATTTTATTTATAAACTTGTTTAAAAAGGAAAATAGTGTACAAAAATTACATTTAACAATTAGTTAAGGAGCGGGATTAACTGTGTCTCCCTAAATTACGTTCGCAACAAGACCTTGGGCTTGTGCCACACCTAAGGTCAAGCTCAGAAGTTTATCATTATTACTAACTAACAACTTTATCATTACTGATAAGCGTATAGTTATGATTATTTATGCAATGTAGCTTAAAATGCAATAAATAAGTTTCTTCTTTATCTTATCTCCATCCATTATTATCGTTATGAAAAGACTGAAATCTCATTCAAGTTCGATCACAAGTTGTTCAAATAGTTAAAGTTCAAGTTTAACCACTATTTGAATGACGTCCAACTATGCTGTTGCTGCCAATGTCTTATCTCGCAGTAACCAATTTACTCGTAATTTGAAGACCTCTCAGGATTGTGATTCTCAGAAAATCGCTCCTCAGGCAGAGAGCTCTGAAGTTTCAGAGTTAGCAATGAAATGAAATTTGAGGCGAAGCGCTTTGTGCGAATCTTGGAATTTCCACTACGCTGAAAGTTTCTGCATGGATTACGCCAACTAAGGTACCCAAGAACTATGTGGGTTTATTATATTCTGGTAACTTCTAGCCGAGTTGCGCCCCGCGATTCTACTCGCTTTAGGCAGTGGTCCCACCAACGGCGAGTAAACAGTAATTAAACTATCGATTAATTTCTAGTTCAATAGATATAACATTCCGTGTAAATAAAAGAGATGCACATACAAATAGTTGATCGCTGACTGTTCACACTGCCGGCGACGACTCGAAATTGTATAGAAATTGGTTCTGTATTTTTTTTTGTTCATGTTTTAGTTTGTTATATTTTCGTTTGATCCAAAATAAATAGTGTACAAAAATTATATTTAAAGATTAGTTCATTTAGTGCCATCTATATGTTATTACAAAAACTAAACGTCCATACCTGAATTTTTTTTCATAATTTGTAATAACAATAATTTGCAAGAATAGAGACAGTATTCCCCATTTTTATAGTAAAGTTTGCTTGATTCAAAATAAATAGTGTACAAAAATAACATTTAAAAATTAGTTCGCTTAGTGCCATCTATAAGTTATTACTAGAACTAAACGTTCATGTGACGTGTAGATGACAGCAAGTAAAAATTCTACCTCCTCGGATATATGTAGTCCTGGTACTTTGTCTTCTGATTTAGCGCGGAACGTCGATAGCGTCGCTCACGTTCCAAGAAAGCAGCATAACAACTGTCAATACTGACAGCCTACAATTTAACGACTCAGCCGTGACCGACACAGCGCACAGATGAAAATGTAATTTTTAAAAGACATTGACCGCCGTTTAACCTAGACGATCGAGTGATCACCTTAGTTAAACAACTCGAACGCAACCGCTTTGTTAATGTGTGTGTGATCGACAGTTTTTAAAGCTTTATTCCTAGTCTGTCGAAGAAATGAACGTTCAGATGCTTTGGATGTTGAAACTAAGGTAAGATTATAATAACCCATCAATATCTTAGTGATTGTTTATTTTCTCGGACCACAAAATTCATTTGCTTTTGCTACATAACATAAAAATGGTTTTAGTTATTGGTTGCACTGGGGCTTTTTGCCACTGGATCCTTACAACAACAGTACCTAGGTAGGAGACTGCCGGAAACATTGCGTTTCCCAAGCAAGCACTATGCTTTAAACAATCAAGAAATAATGAACAAGTATATACCTAGCTTTCCCATTTCTACATAAACTATTGTATCATATACACATGTTTCACCCTATTAATACCACATCTAAGTAAAGGGATTAGTTTTTATACCTATGTTACAAGCCACAATTTTTCAGGCAGTATCAAGTACATTAACAAATTATACATTATTACTATATTTTCCTTTTAACCACTTGTATGTTGAAACACCGGCTCCCGGTACAAACACATTTTCGCTGCAACTGTTGACATACCGGAAGCCGGTGTAAAACTAAAAACTTGTAACTTGTCATTCAACATACCAACGGTTAATGCTTCTTTGTACCTAAGCTCTATATGATACTGGCATAGGCTTCACTAACTAAAATGTCACCATCAACTGAATGTCATGTGTTTAACCCACTTAACCGTCGCTGGTTCTTGTTACACTTATGTATGATCATTATATCTACTATAAAAGTAATTGTATTATTCTCTAATTGTGTTGTTTTAGGTTCTATATAAAGTTTGAACTGCCTAATTGTTTGGTGGCCTGGATGTGACCTTTGTGGCAATTGTGCGTCAAATCAAATCCAATAGGAAGGGATACAATTTTCTTAATGTTTTGATAGTAAGTATTTTTTTATAATATGTATTAATTGTATGGTTATAATAATCATGTGGCTTGTATGCATTCCGAACACTGTGCTGGAATCATCACACATTGGAATCCTCAAGGTCAGCGTAGTAGAGGGAGACCGAGGACCCGCTGGCATCTTGCCAGTTTACAAATGGCTGGCGAGAGGAAGCTATCGACCAGGATTTGTGGAGGAAGTTGAGGGAGGCCCCGCAGTGGGACAGTATAGGACAAAAAAAAAGTATTATGTAATTGAATTCAGCTTGTTGTATGCTAATTTATTTATCTTTCTTTATTTCAGATGTGTGATTCAAATATTTTTACAAATACCAGTCAGGGCTCTATGTATGTCATCATATCTTTAAAGAGTTAGTACATATTTCGAACTTACCAATATAAACTGATGCAATGGAGAGGATTTGTATCTTTCAGGTAATCTTTTGTTAAATTTTATTGTATCTTTAATATTATAAGCTAAACTGTACCTAAGTAACAAAAACAAAAGGAGTAAATGCTAACAAGATAAGTGCAACTAACTATACATATAATCTATAATCCTAGTAATTGTTACTACTATTTTAGTATCTATTTTTTATTTTATTTTGTGCCCTATTTCAGGAGACTCTGGATATCAACTGAAGACCTCAATGATGGCACACATCTCAGGAACCACTAGAAATGTGATTGAACATTGATAGGTGTTTTAAAAGCTCACTTCATAACTTTATTGTTAAGAATCTTATACCGTTAAATGAGCAATTCTTGTATATATATATATATATATATATATAAGCCATTAAGAGGGGAATGGCATCCTACTTGCAGCACCTGAGGAAGTGCAGCGATTCAATGATAGTTTGAAGCTCATCCTTGAGGAGACACTAAATCTCAGTCTTGATGCGCCACAGTGGAGCCAGGCCAGTTTGCCAGTCCGTTACAGTGGATTGGGAGTTCGTCGGCTGGGAGAGGCAGGTCCTTCGGCATTCTTGGCGTCTGCTTACGGAGTCATGGAACTTGTCAAGAGCATTCTGAATTCTGGTGGTGACGAGTTTCGGATACCATACGCTGCGGACGCATAGTCTCCACGGATCCCGGAGTCCGGGACCCGGAGTGGGCGCTGCATCATCTGGGATGCCACGTGCGTCTGCACGTTTACTGCCTACCATTTACGTGGGTCGCAGCAGTGGAGGCTACGCGGCGGAGGCTGCAGCCAAGGCCAAAAAACTTTAATATGCAGATTTGTCTGTATCATACGATTTTGTGGGTTTTGCGGTGGAGACGGCGGGCTCGTTGTGCGCAGAGGCCAAAAATTTAATCGCTGAAATTGGTTCGCGATTGAGGGATAGGGGGCTTAATTCCCTAGCTGGGTGGTTTTTGACACAGCAAGTGTCGATAGCCATTCAGCGCGGGAACGCGGCCGCTATAATGGGCACGTTTGGACAGGGAGCTTTTCGGGGGGGCATTTTTGACAACGCGTAGGCTTACGTTTTGACTTGGGTTCAACCAAATTAATAATTATTTTAATTGTTAAAGTCTAGATATTGTACCTAGGTTTTTTCTTGACAAGTTCATACCTACTGTATCTTGTTATTAATAATATTTTTATTTGTAATAGGTAGGTATATTAAAAATATTGTATTCTAGTCTATTCAGTGAATACCATACTATATAATTGGAATCTCGGAATTGGCTCCAACGGTTTTCATGAAATTTAGTATACAGGAGGTTTCGGGGGCGATAAATCGATCTAGCTAGGAATCATTTAAAAAAAATGTCATATTAAAAAAAAAAACAAATACCAAGCAAAGCTCGGTCAACCAAGTACTATGGAGCTAATAAGTTATTTAAAACTTTTTGTAAAGCATTAGTGCTTGTTGGTGGACAGAAAAAATCATTATTCACCAGTGACTCTTATAATTACTGACCCATGGGTCCATGGCCCGTGGGTTGTAGTCCGGCGAAAGAATCTAGCTCACAGAGCACATGTACTATCCAGCCCACTGACTGATGTGGATCGCGAGCACAGGCTGACTGAGGGCGCCAGGGGTGAACGGCGCGCCACCAGCACCCTCTCCCAGCTGGACCTGGAGCGCGCTCGCCGGTATTGTGTGCCGTATTTGGACGGACTAGGGCAATTTATTTATTTTTCTCAATAAAAATTGTATTTTTAAGTATATTTGCTATATCTCTGACACAGCACATATCCTAGTGGTGAGTTGTGAGTGAAAGTTTTTGTGGAATGTGAAATGAGACTTTTTAATATTACTACATAGTACATCCTTTGATAGGGTGTCATGTGTAAAACTGGAAATAATTTTCTGATATATAAATATTTTCATCTAATCAATGAGCTTATTGTATAAAGGATTCCTTAAACACTGCTCTGCTAGGATAGTGATGACATAGGACCTCAGCTTTCATGCTTAATTATTAATTTATAATAAATTACTGTAATGAAATCACTCAAACAACATTTTGATTGGACTTTATTAAAAATATATTGCTATATCTATTTACACAACTAACCTATTTATATAACTCTTATAGGCTAAGATTTTTGTACAAACATAAGATTTTGGTATAAACATGAGATCTTGGTTACAAACATTAAATAATTTATCTAAAAGTATCATTTTAGTATAAAATAGACATCTGACTGCATCTAATGATGGTTCTGTGGTTGGCACAACTGAAACAACAGATATGTAGTTACCATGAGCATTTCATATGAGTAGGTATATTTAATAAAGGGCAAGAGTTAAGTATTGCATCAGCTGCACCCCATTTCACCAGCTTACACTGTAAAGTTGCTTTCCTAGAGTATAAACTATCTCCATTCCAAACTTAAATGGTCTTATTTTTTATAGTATATAATACTAAGCCAAAGGCAGAGTTAATACTCTTCAATAGACTTTAACATACAAGTTGTTGGTGCATGCAATATTCTTCTCCCACATCTCACACGTCTGACTTGTTCTGTTGACAAACAAAGATACTTCTTTTAGGAAATTATGTGGCATGAATGAATACAAGATGTACTTAGTTTACTGACCTCTGGTGCGACTTCGTGTTTAGAGTTGAGGGTTACCGTCCTATCAATCTAGGCACTGATGTCCCTTGTTGTCTCGGTTCACGAAGTGATGAGTTTGGTACTTGGGAAGCTTGTAGGTCATTACGAGAACTGCCAAAATAAATTAAAAATTTGTGAATAGACATCTCTAGTGAAGTGACATACATACTTATCTAAATCAACTATGTGGAGGTAATAGCTTTTAAAAATCATAAATAATGTTAATTCGTGTAGTTAGTACCTAATTAGCCACACTCTCTACAATATAAATAATATAGCAACTGACTGTTATTTTCCAGAACATACCTATAATGTCATATTAAACTCACATAATTGGCAAAGAAGCAGTTTCAATTTCCGGATCCTGTTGCTTCTCCTCCTGTTCCTCCTCCTAACAAGCATTAAACAATCACATTTAAGTAAAAAGTATTTTATTTTTCTTATTTATAGGGTCACATGATCAATAGTATTTAATCAGCTATGATTTTGAGAGACAAAAAAAGAATATTTATAGCTAAGTACTAACAATAATATTTGAAGGCTGATATCCTTGCCTATAATATTTGCTGCTCTCTCTCTTCTATTGAAGACAGTGATGGTGCATTGATGAGCCCACCACCAGCTCTGGTTAGTTTTTATGTCAACTAACTTTGCATTTGTGGTCATTCCATACCTGAAATGTTTTTTCATAATTTTTAATAACAGAAAACAATAATTCGCAGGAATAGTTACAGTAATCCCTGTTTTTTTTAGTGAACAATGTTTTACCTTAGCCCATTTCTTCCCCGTTATGGCAGGTCTTTCCGCATTAAGGGTCTCGGCGCACTCACTCCATAGTCTTGCAGCAACTGCACAAGCCTCTTTGACACGATGTTCTTCCAGGAACTCCATCATGAGCTCTAGCTGACGTACAGTTGTGCATCTACGTCGTTCTTCTATTTTCAACAATGTGGGTTTCAAAAACTTTAAATAAATTTGTATGGGTTCAATTTCAACCACGACCGAAAAGCAAGTAGACTATTTCGAAGTATTTAATCAATGCTTCAAAAATATCTCAACTGCGTTAGGTAAGCCGATTTAATCACCTAAACACTTCACATACATTTTAAACAAATTTTTTACAGATTTCAAGTTTCCGAAAAAATATTTTAATTCTACCGCTTTGACTCACGCTAGCTGTCAAGTGTCACAATAACTGTCAAATTTACGATTAAAAATTCAAATCACAGAATTTACAAAATTTTCCTTTGTAAATAATTTTCATTATTATTTTAGTTTTAAATTGTAAATACTTCAATGAATTAAATTTAAATCCACAGATTATTACAGTTATCCAGTGAAATCGATGCTCGATTTCGTAATTTTGAAGTGACATCTCTAATAGTTGTGATATGGCTTTCCAGTTACGATCCATCTTATAATTTTAGCGCGATACCAAATTCAAGGCGCCCGAAGGCCACTGACTTGACCTTTTAGAAGATAAGTGTAGATACGAGTAGTAAGTAAGATAAAGGCGGTAAGCTTATTAAGTAATAATGACATATTAGTTTAATTTTTTTTTGACATGCATATATTTTAATATATAAATATATTATGTATTAGTATTGTATACCTACTAAGGGTAGTTCACATGTGTTTTTTCGTGTTATTTTGCTTTGTATATATATATATATATATATATATATAAATTATAAAATATATAAAATTTAAAGAGGCTCCCATACAACAAACGAATTTTTTAACTCGATCCTTATTGGTAGATGTTTATCCCGTTTTTGCCTTTTAAGTACGGTACCCTAAAAAGTATAAAAACAAAAGCTCGGAGAAAAGATACCTTATTTTATTATATCATACTATATCATTATTTAGTTGCTTGTTATATTATTTATTACTAGCTGACCCGGCAAACGTTGTTTTGCCTTATAAATTATTTCTAATATAAAAAAGGGGTATGGAATATAGATAGTAGCCGATTCTCAGACCTACTGAATACGCATATAAAATTTGGTAAAAATCTGTTAAACCGTTTCGGAGGAGTACGGTTACAAACATTGTGACATGGAAATTATAGGTATATTTATACTAGCTAACCCGGCAAACGTTGTTTTGCCTCACTTAGGAGTATGAAAAATAGATAGTAGCCGATTCTCAGACCTACTGAATACGCATATAAAATTTGGTAAAAATCGGTCAAGCCGTTTCGGAGGAGTACAGTAACTAACATTGTGACATGGAAATTTTATATATTAGAAGATAGATAGATTAGAAGAAGCAGTTAGATCAACATGCTACATTTTCGGCCACAACTTTGTTTGTTACCTTCGATTGAATAATCAAATAATCGAAGTTTGTCACCGATGGCAAGCTGGTGGCCAAAGGAAGTTCTATACAAAAAAGTCTTTAATTATATGAAATTGGTCAAGTACCTTCTGAGGTTCCTGGTGAACTACGTCGGCCAGATCCGGCGGGTGATGTCTGGAAGGCACCGGGACAGACAAGGTTGAAGAGGAAGACGAAGACGAAGCGCTTCCAAAGGCTTTCTCATTCTTCTCCACGCTTCCATATGCTTTCTCGTTCCGGTCCACGCTTAAGTAGGACTTCTCATTCTTCTCGCTGGAGTATGATTTGTCGGAACCAGGTCCACCAGCTGGAGAAGACCGCTCGTCTCCCTCGTCTTCTACGTCGCATGTTAGAAGACGGATGCGTTCAGCTAATGAGGTAGTCTCTTGCTGCAAAGAATGGCACTTGTCATTTCACGATACCCGATATAGGTATGTTATACATATATGTGTTGCGATACCCGAGAAGGCTCCATTATTCAATACCTAATAAATATTTTTAAGATCTTATGTATATACTCGTACCTACATACCATAATGTAACAATACTGACTTTACGACGGTTTGAGAATAGGTTTTTTATTTTGTGAATAGGGTTTTTAGTTTAGTTCGAAATGGTAAAAATGGTTTCTATTAACATTTTTAAATGTTTTAAGAAAAGGTTTTTTAGATTATGTATTTTTTGTTTAGCACTAGTGGGACTTCTTAGAGGGCAGAAGATGACGAGGCAGGCCGCCAACTCGAAGGCGCAAAGAGTTGGTGGACTTCCACACCAACTGGATGGAACTGGCCCAGGACAGAAAAGCGTGTAAATCATTCGGGGAGACTGTGGGACAATATAGGTTAGATAAAAAAAACTAGTTATAAATTTTTAAAACTTTTGCTAAAAGTTTATACTTTTATTATGTTTGGCTTGCGTGGTGGTTGGATTATGGCTTATACTATATCTCTCCTCGTGAGAGAAAGCCCCGAATGCCAGCATCGGGGACGTAAAGTGGGCTGCTTATGATTTGTTTTGATCGACTTATTTATACATTTATTGTTTAAATGTTAATATTCAGATATATTGAATGCGGTCAAAGGTTTGATGCCGTCCTATGCATTTCTAATATCACAGATGCCATGGGTCAAAATATGAACCATTCAACACTGGTAGGAAATGATTATTTAATTTCAAATATTTAAATATTACTTCGTAATCATTCAGAATTTCGCTGAAATTAGTTTGTCTATAAATTAATTTCAAAAATTAATTCTAAATTTAAATTATACCTATATTCTAGCCACTCGCGCCAGCGAACTAGAATATCCTAGTTCGCTGCTCGGCGCGGATAAAACTGTAGCCTCGCAGCACAGGATCGAAAGATACTTAGCGCGGGGCACAGCGTCCCAATAACGTACTACACAATGTACATACTTCTTCCACTCTTAGCTCATAATATATCTTAGCATATAATTATTGTATGTACACAACCCTAACGGAAATAAAAAAAAAATGTATTGAAAGTATTGTATTCTACCCCATTGATGTACCAAAAATAATACTACTTTGAACCATTAAACTATAATAAATTTAAATTTAAAAAAAAAAATTGAAAAACATGCATCTAATAGTAGGTATGTTAATTGTTAGCCTCCTTGAGAGAACTCCAGATAGGCATGCTCCACTATGGAACAGAGTGTCGATAACTCATGTGGATATGAAGAATGTCTAGTTGAGTAAATAAATGTAAAATAACAACTCAGAACACCATTTTACAACAGAAAACACCATGGTGTTTTTGAATGTGTCGTAAAGTCAACGAAATCGTATAAAATATACGGAGCATTTTCATTTTCACTTTATTTTTCTTAATAACAACGCAAAAAGAAACTTCGAAAACTTTTTTTTTAAAACAATGGAGCTGGTTATTCTTTGTTTTATTTTTGAACACATTTCCATGACTTCTTCGAATTTCACAATTGTAAAGGGTGCAAACAGTCACACGCGTTTCTTTAAAAACAATTAAAAAACTTTTTTCAACCCTTGGGGCGTTGTAAGGAAGCTGGCAAGGTTTGCAATGTTGCTTTCAATGTTCATTGTGAAGTTTTAAAAGTGGTCGAAATACATAAACATAATTTGAAATTAAAAACTGGCTTGACACTACGTTCGTAGAATAAACTATTTGTATAAGATTCATTATAAATAATAATTTATTGATGTATACTTGACATTTATATTGATTTAATATTGAATGTTATTGTGTGTTACATGTTAATCACCAGATATCCTACTTATAATAGAGTGCCGATCAAACTAAATAATAGGGCCATAGGACAAGTAAAATCATTTAAATATCTTGGAAGTGTTATAACCGAGGATTCAAGATGTACTCAGGACATCATCACGCGTATCCCCATAGCAAAAAAAGCCTTTCACAACAAAAAACACCTTATGAAATCAAAAATTGCAAAACATATAAGAAAAAAACGAATAAAAACATACATCTGGAGCATCGCCTTTTATGGAAGTGAGGCTTGGACCATGACCCAAAGAGATAGACAGAGGATAGAGGCATTCAAAATGTGGTGTTGGAGAAGAATGGAAAGAATAAGTTGGAAAGAAAAGAAAACTAACGAAGAGGTACTCTGCCTAGTAGATGTGGATGAATTGTGTGAAAGAGGATATGAAAGAGAAAGGAGTGAATGTAGATATGACGGCTGACAGAAGAGTGTGGAAGCAAAAAACGGGCTGTGCCTACGACCCCACTACGTGGGGTCGTAGGTGAAGGCAGAGGAGATTGTGTTACTTGTAACTGTATTGTTATCAATAAATTACTTTGACTTTAGGTTTTGCGAGAACTTCTTTGAGGTTCTTAAAGTCAATGCACAGTTGTCCGAACGTGACGAACGCATGAAATGGAATAATTATCTGACTAATAATCATAAAACGAGTGTACTTGCTCGCGTTGCATTGTCCGAATATGCCATCTGTTAGCGAGTCTTCAATTTTGTAGCGCTTTCGGCTCGGACTAACGTACGTTCACCGTTAGGACAGGGTATTTTCCTTGACAGCAATAATCTTGCTACTTTACGTTTTTTGTCACAGGCTTTTTTTGTTACCTGCGTTTGTTTAGAAAAAGTCTAAATTAAGCTATCTCTATACAAAATTTCATAAAATTTGGTTCAACTGTTGGAGCGTGAAGAAGTCACAAATACACACTTACACACAAACTTACGCAATTATAATTTTTGTAGGATTGACTAACGGATTTAAATTTGGGGTAAATTTTTGACAATAATTAATTGCGTATCCCACGGGAACCACAACTGTATTCTGAATAAAAAGTAATCTTTGTAATATACCAAAGTCTAGCTAGTCTCTATCAAATTTTCATCAAGATCGGTCAAAAAGCGTGAAGGAGTGACATAGATTTTGAAGTTATTTGCGCATCCCAAAGGAACCAGTAAAGTTTTCGGGATTAAAAGTAGATTTGTTACTAACCTATTTCCGTACCTGATTTCGGTTAAGCCGTAAGAACGTAAACAAGTTCGCATTTATTATATTAGAAGGAAGTAGGATTTGTGCTTGACCGAATCTTATCTGATGTTCAGGAAGGAACGCGATTTCCTAGAAGAGACAAATCCAATCTCGCCTTGAAAACAAAGAGTTTATTGTAATTAATTGGAATAGGAAGTCCGGCTAGAACCTCTGCCGTCGTTGCTATAAAATATAAGCAAGCAAATTGTTTAGAACTTATTTCACTGACGAACTAATCTTTTATGTATCTAAGTCCTTTGTTTTAAATTATTGAATGGTCCTTAACAAACATAAATGCAAAGTTATAAACCTATATATATGTTATACTATATATACCATATTGTATCTCGAGTCAATAAAGAAATCAAATAAGTCCATGTCCTGTAACTTACATAGGGGGCTGTCCACTAATCATGTGATGTTTTTTTCACCCCCTTCCCCATTGGTTATACATAGTGTGGTTTAAGACTACCCTTCCTTCCTATATCACGTGTATTTTTAGTAACTACACAATTTCGTAACTATTATGAAATATTTATAAAATACAGCTTTCGATATAATCTAATTGTATTTTAGAAAATAAGTTAGCTAGCAACAATAAGTTAGCGTGAGGCCAAAAAGACGAACGCCGCTTTTCAGTTCAGTATCCCGAAAAAATAAATACACATAATATATTATTACTAACCCCCTACCCCTCTTTTCTTTTCGAACCTCATGTGATCAATGGACGGCCTTTAAGCAATAATATCAATGCATATAATAAAACAGACAAAGTCGAGTGTCTGTACATTAAATATTTTTCTAAAAACTGATAGTAACAGAAACCAATAAATATATTTTTGGAATCAACTCAACCAATTGTCTGTCTGTTTGTTACCAAAGTTTTAACTTCGAAATTACTCAACGGATTTGAACGTGGTGGATTACATATAATTAGGAGCGTTGCAAAACTTTGTTTCGTTAAAATCGGTTAAACGAAACAGAAGTTATGGTCAGTTGAAAATTTACTTCAAGCAACTTCGAAACCTTTAAACAGATTGGAATGCGGTCTACATAAACGTATTTAATAATAAATCACACATTAGTAATATAAATGCGAAATTTTGTATGTGGGTGTTAGTGTGTATTTTAGTAACTTTTTCATACTGAACAACCGATTTTAATAAAATTAGGTACAGACATAGTTTAGACTCGAGATTAACGCTAGAGTAAAGCGACTGACGCGAGGCGCAGCTAATAAATTATATTATAAATATAAAGAGTGTGAGCAATAGAAAGCTTTCAAATGTTTTTTTTTATTTATATCGTGGGTAATTTTTTTTTATTTGCGTAGCCACAGGTAAAACATAAACATGGAAAATATTAAAAAGTGTCCCTTGTAGGCAATCGCATATGCGGTGTGCAAAAAGTCAATAAGTTTATAGATTTAATTTTTTTTTACATAATTGAAAACTTTGTCAGATATGTACGTACTTTACTACCTATGATTGGGAGAAGACATTGGCTTCTGTCATACAGTTATTAACTAGTTTAGAAGCCTTTGGATTTCTTTATAAATTTGTAATAATTACCGTGTCAAATAAATAATTTTTGTATTTGTATTTAAAAATTAATTTCTTGATATGATTTAAAGTTAGGCAAATAATATTTAAAGTAATAAACAGTATATCTAGTTACCTTAGGCTGTTGTTTCTTCCTGGCTTCGCTTCTCAAAAGTGAACAACGCAACGCATTCCGCTCGGCGACACGTCTCACTGCAGCCTCCTCTGTCTTAGGCCTCCCACCGGCGTCCCAAGCCCTGACATACAAATACAAATTCTATTTATTTATATAAATGACACTTACAGATAAACCAAACGTATCACTTAGACTATTAGAAAATTTAAATAAAATAAATTACAATGCTAAGAATTATTATTATGACTAGGGTTACATACTACATTGAGATTAAGTAAACTATTTACAGTTATATACAAAGAACAAATGCAATAGACATACGAGTAATACGACAGAGTTAAAATTCTAGTATTTTTTTTACTAAAGCTACAGATAGTCATTTGACCAGTAAGGCTCGTAACCACAAGAGTCACTGACGGCGCGCGGCGAGGCCTAAAATGGAGCATGCCTATTCTGGTATTTCTGGCGCTCAAGGAGGCTACCAGAACACATTGGTAGATGCTTGGTGACAGATTTTATATCTTAATGGTGGTTGCTAGTTTAGGAAAGCGAGCACTAGGAAATCCCCTACCACATTTCTATTTTCACTATGTTTCTTCAACGAAAGCTCGATTTAAATATAGATGGACTAATACATCTATTAAAACTCTAAAAAATCTTAATGTCAAAATTAACACTGGTGTGAAGATCTACTTGTATGTAAATTTGATAAGAAATGGACCACCAAAGCTGAAAAGCGGGTTGACTGGAAAGAGAGAAGGGAGGTTTTTGCCCAACAGTGGGACACAAAATATAATAGTTTTCCAAACAAAATAAAATGTCTAGGGACATAGTTTATAGTTACCGAACTTTATGACTTTGTAACTCAACAATTACTTGACTAATTTCATTCATATTCTGATAATCTCTTTAGAATGGGGGTATTTAATCACTCTGCCTAATATCAATAATATCAACCAGTAATTAGCGCTGAAACGAATTGCTCCTCTTTGGGGGAACCACCTCACCATTCAAAAATTGTTGATGACTAAAAGATTATATTGAGAAGTTAGCCTACATACTAATCTAAGTCGATATTGCTTCAAAATTACGACATCTATGCGAAACCAAAAAACCTACCTACATAATTGATAGGTCAATTAAGCAAACAGTATTGTAAACTAAGATTTTTGTTTAGGAAAAGCAATCAAATGTGAGATTAGAATAATATAAAAACCATCTCAATTATAATGTATTTATATCCACTGTAATTTGACTTCTCCAGGACAGCTCGACGCTAGCTTCATAAATAATTTGATTTGATTTGATGTGACTCAGATAATATAATGCATTTAAAGATCGAGATTGGGGGCTTTTGATGTCACGCCTCAGTCAACCTCGTGATATGAAGTGATTAAAACAAATTGTATCTTTGATGTTATCGGCTTCTGGCAAAGGTCTATTCAGCGAACTACTTGATCAATTATGTATTGATTCTTTTATGAAAAAGTACATATATAAGATCTTGAACGATAATAGCTAAGTGTGGTTGCTTTATATGCCGCAGGAGTTCGTTCTACGCATATAATGTCTAATAAATAAATTTGGTGAAAGGACATTTTATGAGGGAATCATAGCATGGTGGAAGACCATTATCTATTGCTCAATAAGAATACAAAGTTATTTATTGCATAACTGTGTACAAAGATGTGATCTAAATCTAAAAAGTAATAAGGTTACAACACTCTTGTTCGTAAAGAACATACAATAATAACTATAAGTAACAACTATCCAATGATAACTATAAATAATATTTACTTTACGCTACTCTAGTAGCGTAAAGTAAATAAATATGTATAGTAAATATTCATTCATATTATAGAACTAGAACTCTTCGTCTATCAATCATTTTCTGAATGTATTTATATTGAGCAATTTTATTTTTGTGGGATAAAGTTGTACACATTTATTTCTCGGCTGGTTAGTTACCACATTTATGTTAAATATCTGTCGTCAAGCTCTTAAACGTGTGTTCCAGCGTTATTGACAGCTAGTAGTTACAAACTAGGCATGCTTCACCTTTGGCTAGAAGATCGCTGATTCGTCTGGTTAAACGAGCTGGTTGTCAAATGCCTAACTGTATAGTGTACCTGAGTGTTTCGGAAGTGACAAGTTGAGGTTCGATGGTGGGAGGCGGCGGGCGGCCGCTGTTGAACAGCTGCTGGACGGCCGAGTTGCTTTTAGGCAGGTTTATGGACATATTCAGCTGCGGGTCCAGCCTGGTAACAGAGGATTCTTATTACTATATATAAGAACAATACGATTTTTACTGCTGCCCTGCATGCGCCGGCGCAACGCGTCTTGCGAGCGAGTGCCGAGCTCTTTTGTTTTAGTTATTGTCTTTAATGCTATGTAACGCGTCTTTTATTTGTTATATAAAGTAGTGAGAACCTTGGATAAACCCAGGTTTTTAGGTAAAATATTTTAATTATAATATGTATTCTGTTTGTGATAATAATAAATAATAATAATGCATATATTAAGGCAAGGTATTAGTCTTCTTCTTCATCGTATGTTCTAATTGGCCAAGCTCTGGTGTCGAGTGTTTCTGCTTTGTTTTAATGACTGCGTGTACTAACTGTTAGTCTTAACTAACAGCCAGGATCTACAATTTAAGGTGTCATCCGACCCACGGTAGAGGCCAGATGAAAATGCCACTGGAAAAACGACAGTCTTGCGCATCCAAACAGAAAAATCAGATCACCCATAGCTAGCCGAGCTACAAACGCTTCGGTATTATTTGAAACCAACAAAATACACTAGTTTTATATTGAAAGAAAACTGAGGTGCTATATACAGTGTAGGTACGAAAAATGAGTTTTTGTAAGTCAACTAAAGAAATGATCAAATATACCTAACTATTTATATGTTTAGACCATATTTCATTTTAAATAAATGGTAACCAACCATCATAAGACTACATTTAAATCATAAATTGATAGATATGTTTAGAATTTTCAATGTGACTCATCAATCAAGTTCAAGTTTACTACATAATAAGTTGTCAGAAAACTACATAATATGTAGTTTTCATTATAAACGTAATATTTCCGCGCTAACTTCCTCTCCTGCCAAGCGATTTTCAACTCTTAATTAAGGGCGTTCAAATGACGAGCCCAGGGTTATTGGGTTACAAAACTTTTTAAGGGCAGGTTTATCACGTCAAGGCAAACAACTTTAATTATTCTAGAACTTGTAGAAATTCACGGAAAAACGCTTCTCGGCGCGTCGGCAACCTTTTCGTTGGAAACAGCTGACTTTTTGCGTAATTCGCAAAATTTGAAGGTCGGAGCAATTTATCCAACGATCGGCAAAGTTGTTAAATTCATAATAAAACATGTAGTATAACTCGTTTCAATAAAGAAAGCACTTCAAAGTTCACTTCCTCAAACTCATTTAGTTATTCAAGTGAGAAGACACAAACTTCCAAATGTTTATTTTCCTTGATAGGTTTGCGTTCGACTACAGCTAGCCTGATGTTAATCTGCGCTGCAGTCTACGGTGTGGCACGCTTACCTAGAAGATACTTATTAACACTTTTGAAGACCAGCGCATGATAACTCACAGGAGCCAGAGACTCAGGTAGAGAGGAAGACCCCCGGATGATACCTCTCAGGAAACAGAGACACAGGTAGAGAGTTCCAAAGCTTCGCAGTCCTCACAATAAAGGACTCAAAGCGTTTTGTACGAAAGTTTGGAACTTCAACTCTGTATCTGTGACTCTCTGCTCGTTCTGTAGTAGAACGGAGATGGTGGAATCAAATTATGAAGTTCCAGAGCACACTCCCTAAAATGTTTGTGTATTAACTCGAGTTGAATGTACCGGTGTGAGTTATTAGTGTAATCCTTCTGCGCACTCTCGATATCCGAAGGCATTTCGTTCCTTGCTTCCTCTGACTCCTCGACGGAAGACTCCTGGGGTTTCTCCACGAAGCGTACGGCCCGCGGTGTGACTGAACCATCTTCGTCGCTCGCTGTGGTGTTGGATCGCTGGTCGTCAGTCTGCACATAGAAAAAGTTATGTAATTAATAATATGACATTACTTGACGACTTCTTTGGCGCAATGGTTACCATGCCGGACTGCTAATCAGAAGGTTCCGGGTTAGATTCCCGGCTCGGCCAACATCTTTGTGCTTAACTAAATTTGTTGGCTGTGTGTCTGGGTGTTAAATATGCATCTATATAAAATATATATGTAGGTATAAGTAGTATATCAGCTGTGTTACCGACACAGGTGTTACCGTTACAGGACCGCGAAGAGTGGCGTCTCTTGGCATCGCGAAAGTCAAGATTCAATTTGAATCATCGCGCCAGTATAGTTAGTATATTTTATATATATATATTTTTTTTTTTTTTCATAATATTATAAAGAGGAATGGTTTGTTTGACGCGAATAGGCTCCGAAACTATTGGATCGATATGAAAAGTTGTCTCACCGTTTGAAAGCCTATTATCTAAGGGTGACATTGGTTATATTTTGTTGCCAACAATATTATAAATCCTCATTAAAACTCTAATAATATAACAAAAAAAGCATCTTATGCGCTGCAAAACGTAAGTTCTTTATAAATAGGTACATTTATTATGATTATATTAATTCGCCGAATTCATCGCACCGCATTGCGGCAAATTCAGCGGCAAAAAAACATCGCCGCGTCGCACGTTTGTAAAAAGACCCTAAGGGTTTAAGGGGTACTTATCGAGACCTTTAACACAACAATAACTGGATGTATTTGGTCGTTTGCAAACCAGGAAACAACCAAATAATTCTACAAATAGAGGAATGACAGTCCAAACTGATAATATAATGGTAAGAAGAGCGTGCGCTATTTATATCTCAATGACGCACTGGCTCATTGATAATATTGCTAATTAACCAAGAAGGTATTTGTTTTAAGGTGCTATTGTACTGAGTTGAGCCGCGCCATACGTACTATTTGTGTGAAAAACTTGGCGTTCGGAAGTAGATCATTCTCGAAATAAATTCAATAAAATCAACAATTAACAATATTGAAATTATAAGCTCTAGCAATTCTGGATAATGTCACTACCTACACAAAAAGTAAGATTAGTTGTATTCTCTTTATTACTTTCAAAAGCACAATATCTATAAATATTAATAAGGATGTTTTTCTAAGAATAAAACAACCGAGCGAATTTCACGAAATCATGTTTTGAAGCTCTAACGATTCTAAGCACTGAGTCAAAGCTAATAAAACTGTAAGCCTATCTTTTACGTAAACTTTTATAGTTCAAAATGTGATATTTTTCTCTCATAGCACCTTAAGCTCATAAATCAGTGACTATAGTAATTTTACTAACGTTTGAACTGAAATATTCTCAGATTATTTTTTGCACAAGAATAGTATTTGCAACATCAAAGTCAACTCTACTTAATTGTTGTCGTGACAAAGCCCGTAACTGTTGTCTACTTGACTATTCTAGACGAGTTTCCATTGTCTACGTGTTAGCTGGATATAGCGTATCTAATAATCTAACCCTTATTATAGCATCCTAGGCAAATATTCTTACGTTGAGGATAAGCGTGAAAACCAATTAATGATTTTTCTCTCTTGGGTAAATATGGCTTCCGATTTTCCTATTATTATAGTTAATCGCACGCGTGAACAACTGGACAGATTTCGCTAGTTAATTATTTCTTAGTTGTGTTTGTATTGACAACGGATAGATCAAATGAAAGATACGGTACGAAAATAGAGTCAGAAGATAAGAAAATATTGCTCTTCATGCTTATACAGGGCTTGTGATAATTAACGCATTTTATTTACAGAGCGAACAAACAGCTATGATAAATAAAGTTAAGTAGATGAGACTAATAATGCTTAGCTTATTCATCACTTTTGGTTTCACATACTTTGTTTTTTTTTTGTTTCGCTATAAATCGATTTAACTCTCTCTCTATAGATCGATTAAACGGTAAAAAACATTGAAAGCTTAAAGACTTACTTATTTTGGTACCAATCAGACTTAAGAATATAAAAAATCTTAACTTCTTAAACCAATTTTATTTGTAATTCATTAGTCGTATTGATACCAAAATTGGTATAAATATTCTTCGTGTTGTTATTTTCCCTCGTTGTTATTTTCGTTTTAAACACAAATTATAAAATAAAAATGGTTGAACTTTACGAGTTGAGTTTATTTCCAACGAATTTTAATATTCTGAATTCAATTCATTTCAATTGTATTTTAGACATTTATACTCGTATATAATTAGAAACTTAAATTGGATTAAGGGATCAAGTGTACTTAACCATAAGCATCTAGTTCAAGAGCTCTGCGATTGTAGAAACCCTAGGATTTGAGATAATTGATCTGATGAATGAGATTTATAGAAGGGCTTTGTACCCTTCAATAGATCTCATTCATCAGATTATGTCAATAGCACGTTTTCTTAATGCCCTTAATTATAATACACACATATAAAAGAAAATATAGTATAATCGAGCGCCTGTATTAAATATTTAAATTAAATATTTTTCGAAAAATCTGATAAGGGGCGACTACAAAATAGTAACAGATCGAAATAATGTTTTTTTGGATTTTTTGTCTGTCTATCTGTTTGTCTGGTACGTTATATCCTGGAAACCGCTCAATGGATTTGAACGCAGTTTTTACACATAATTAATTATTAGAAGGTTGGCAAAACTTTTTTCGGCAAAATCGGGTTAAGGGAAGAGAAGTTATGTGGGTGGTTGCTAACCAGCGAGCTCTAGAAAATACTTTACCGCCATGCAAATTAGAGATTTCTAAATACAAGATAAATATTAGATAACTAAGTAATGTTAAACTTTCTAGAGACGCTTGAATAAGTTCACCTGAACAAACAAATCTTGCTCTAAAAGTTTGGAAATTTTCGAATAATGTTTTCCTTCTCGTAGTTTTCGCAAGTTCAACGGCCTTGTAACCCAACTTTCGATGAAAACAGATTGATGAAACATATTCCCAAGTTTTTTTTGTATATTCCCCGTCTAACCACTCGATTAATATTAGGAGACACCTTGAAATTTTCGTAATCTTTATTACGTTGGTCACATACTCGTATCATTTCAAATTTAATTTAATTTTTTTGCATAACATGGGTGGAAAATATTAGATATTAATTAAACGTACGAGTACAGTGCGCTTCGTTATTACGTTTCAACATAAAAAAATAACTAGATATTATAATAGGGACTATTTTTATCGTGAAACATTGCATTATTTGATGAGTTGGTAAGTCGACTAAGAGACACCGAAATACATCATGAGTAAAAATCCTTTGTTACTCGTGGATAATATAGCTTCCCAACGCTGAAAGAATTTTAAATCGGTCCATTAGTTTCGGACCCTATTCGCGTCAAACAAACAGACAATCAAATTTTTCCTTCCTCTTTATATATAATTAGTATAGATATAGTATGGGCAGTCAAAGTGGAACTCCATGCCGGAATCCCTGTTCCTACAAAATTTTAATCTTGCAGTTTTCAAGTGAACCGGTTTCCTCCAAAGCGTTACATCTTTGAGCGAGCATTTCTTAAGGTCACGTTCAAAATAGCATATTTATGAAAAATGCGGCGTAAATGATAAGGCTATACTTTTTTCAGTTTTATTATCATTCATACAGTGTTAATAGTCTTTGGAGTTCCAAAACACGATGGAGTGAAATTACCTCGATACAATTTATTGAAAATTTTTAGTTTTTTTTAAACGTGTTTCTGAATATAACAAAGAAATTAAAACATGTTACGTTTTTTGTAGATAATGATTGTATCTAGAATCGTTAATTAATTGTTGAAGCTTTTTATTTCAATATTATTTATTGTAAATTTTATAAACATTTATTTTATTTCTGCAGCGCTAAAATTAGTATTGTGTGACTGAACTCCTGAATGTACAATGCCTTAACATCAGGCGAGTTGAGGTAAGCGCAAGCCTATTGTTCACACAAAAATACCTCTCTGTAATAAATAAATGCCGTCGGCTATTAACTCTTCTTATTTAAGCTTGGTTGTAACGATTAAAATACATTTCTATTGAAACCTTTAAATTACCTTAAAATTGGGTCGACCTGAATACAGCTGGTACTAAAAATATGTGGTTAGGTCGAAGTCTTGACGGTATATCCGTTTTCAAAGGTATGTAAATATAGATACACAAAAAGGGTAAAAATAAAACCGCTTTTGATCCTCCGACGATTTGAGCTCACTGGATATCTCGTACCTTTTGTACAGATTGAATGAAGAATTAGGTATTTGAGCTCAAGAATCGTGGCTTTCATATTTGAATAGCAGTAGGGTTTCAATAAACTAGAAAATGGTGTTTTTTTGGAAGGTTGATGCGGGGTAAGACATTTGCATGTTTTTATAATAAGCACTAAAATATTAAAAGAGGTATGCTGAAAAATATTACATTTGGGAAAATTGAGGTGAAATATAAAGTTAGGCTTTAAGAGAGTCGGGCTCGTGCATTTAAGGTTCCGTACGAATGTTTATAAAAAAATGACACAGTATAAGTTTATTTTATGGAAACTTCCCTTTATTATTAGTTTAAAGTTATTATTTTACAAACAGCAATAAAATAATAAATAAATAAGAAATAAACATGCTTATTGCACCTCTTTATATTTTACTTTTATTTTTAGTATTTGTTTTTATAGCGGCACAGAAATGCCATGTGTTGTGAAAATTTCAGCTTTCTGGATATCACACGGTTTCTGAGATATAGCCTGCTGACTGACAAACAGACAGCAGAGGCTTATCACTAATGATAGGGTCCTGTTTTTACCTTTAGGTACGGAACCCTGATTTATTAGCCTTACGACATCACTTATAACTATATCAGTCATTAACAAATAAACTCAATGGATCTTGTAAGTATTACTGAGCACAATTGAAAAATACCTATCATAAGCAGCCATGTAAACATTCCCACCATTGCTGGGACTTCAGGCCTTCTCTCGCGAGGAGAGATATGAAGGGCGTAATCGACCACGCTGGCCAAGTGCGGGTTGCTGGATGACAATCGTCTTCGGATATTGTGGTACTCAAACAGGTCAGGTCAGTTTCGTCACAATGTTTTCCTTCACCGTAAAGCGCGAACAAATCCACGCGTAACTTGAAAAACAAGTCATTGGGATCGAACCAGGGGCCGTCTGATGGAAAAGCAGACGTTTTCTCACCGAGCTACCTCGCTTTATTTAAAAAAATGTTGCCTGTAAAGTCGGTTTTACGGGCGAAGATTTTACGTGACAACGTCTAGACCGATCATAGTTGAGTGGGAGAGAGACGCAAGGCATTCGGCGGGCCTCTCTCTCGTTCGGTGACTCATCGTAACGTTACCGGGCGTTACACTTTTTCATAAGTGACTCCCAGCCGCAACCTAATTTAAGACGTTGTCACGTCAAAAAAAATACTAGTTAGAAGTACACTAGATAATTATCTAGTGTAACTTAATTAGTACGAAGAAGACTCAACTCGTTCAATTATTATAATAATTGAACGAGTAGTACACGAGAAGTACACTAGATAATTATCTAGTGTACTTCTCGTGTACTACTAATTATGTTATGATATACGGAAGAGCCTGAACTCCTTGACACTTCAACCTTCTGTGGAGTACAGTGCATTCCGCTTTTGAAATGAAACGAGTATGGAAAAGCACTAATTGTGTACTTAAACATATGAAAAGTGTTTCAAAAAGATAGGAAATATGTTTTATATTTATTTTTACTTAGAAACTAAAACTATAACCACAAATATAAAGTAATAGAGAAAGATATGAAAATATTTCAGCGTGGGAGAGAAAAGTTAAATAAAAGGCTAAGAAGAGCAATTACAGATCATATAAGAGAGGCGGTGTAGGTCAATCGTATAAGGAGGTCAAGGCATATGGTTGAGAGTATTGGATATTTCCGACATGATCTTATATCAGTATATCACACAAGAAAAGAAGTGTGAAATAGTGCATGTGTGTAATTTTAGTGTTGAACAAATGACCCAAGAGTATTAAAATATTGTTTACCATTACAATTATGTCTTTACATAAATTTCAAATGTACTTTTATGTAAACTTTCGTCTTTGATAAATAAATTGTGTATTTTTTGTTGTATAAAGATGCATCACTTTACTCCAACTTCTTCTTAATAAGATTTGGATTTATGATTTATGATTATGTAGCTGGCGCTTACCTCGGCCAACGTATAAGCTTGGCGATCCAGCGAGGTAATGCCGCCAGCGTTTTAGGCACCTTACCCGTGGACACTGACTTAGATTTAATCTACTATTTGTAAGGTTTTTTATCCGGTGTGTGTGTGTTTTTTTTTTCATGGAATTATATCAATTTACTTGTATATCATTACATTAGTATCTATTATTATTAATTTCAGATTTATTGAACCAGTTTTATTTTAAATCATAAGTCTGATTCGTACTAAAATAAGTACAAATATTTTTTTAGAGGTTCTTTAGAAGGCTTTTAAGTAATGTTTTCGACATTTTTCCGTTTACGATTTATAGCGAAAATACTTAACTGTAAATTTGAGATTTTGCCCTTATCTTTGCTTTAACATAACTGTAAAAGAAGTATTTTGTAGATAAAGAAATGGTTATTTCGAGAAACAAATGAAACGATTATATAGTGCCTTCATAGTGCGAACCGCGAAGATGTGGAATTCTTTGCCAAGTTCCTTGTTTCCTGAGAACTACAATATGACGGTTTTCAAAGCAAGAGCGAACCGGTTTTTTCTGGGTAAGCGCGCTCCACCTTAGATCATAATGTCGCTTGCCATCAGGTGAATTGTGATCAAGCGCTAGCCCATTTATTATAAAAAAAGATTAGTAGTTGCTCGGCTGTAACTTGTGAAACTTGTGAATAACAAATAGCAATGAAAATGTCACGAGTGCGTCATTGTAGCTAATTGAAATGAAATTAGAGCCACTTTATGTGCGAGTGTGTATAAAATTATTTTGTTCCAAACGTTTATCAGTATGGGTGCATAATTTATAATATAAATTTAACTTTATGATAATAAAAGTCAAATTTCAATGTCAAACAACAAAAAAAAAGTCAGGACAGCCTGACATCGACCGTGCCCGGCACAAAAGTGCCCATAACGCTGGCCGCGTTTCCACGCTGAATAGCGACTTTATGATTAAATAATTATAAATCGACTTGCCCAGTACGGCGCGATGCCCCAAGGTTAATAAATGATTTGATTTCATTTCATTATTTAATACGATATTATACGTATAACTCGATTCATTAAAAAAAAATGGTTGCCTGTAAAGTCGGTTTTACGGGCGAAGATTTTACGTGACAACGTCTGCCGCGTGCTGCGCGCGTGGCAGACCGATCATAGTTGAGTGGGAGAGAGACGCAAGGTATTCGGCGGGCCTCTCTCTCGTTCGGTGACTCATCGTAACGTTACCGGGCGTTACACTTTTTCATAAGTGACTCCCAGCCGCAACCTAATTTAAGACGTTGTCACGTCAAAAACTATCTCCTCTAGCTGGCATAAATAAATGAGTGTTTGAAATAGAAAATTCTTTTGAAGCTAGTTTTAATCTAGTGATACCATATTTCCAGTTCGGAAAGACAAAAAAATTGACGAACCTGTTCATTGTCTTTATCATCCTTCTCGAAAGACTTCCAGAGTCGGCCTCCCTTCAAGATGCCGCCGCGCCGCTGCCTCATGGGAGAGCTCTCAGACGAAATCCGACCTTCCGGCTCGCCTAGGTCACTTTCTTCACCTACGACAAAACATAAATTTAATCCGTGGTACACAATTACCAATTTGTATAGTAATAATAAAAAATGGTTGCCTGTAAAGTCGGTTTTACGGGCGAAGATTTTACGTGACAACGTCTGCCGCGTACTGCGCGCGCGGCAGACCGATCATAGTTGAGTGGGAGAGAGACGCAAGGCATTCGGCGGGCCTCTCTCTCGTTCGGTGACTCATCGTAACGTTACCGGGCGTTACACTTTTTCATAAGTGACTCCCAGCCGCAACCTAATTTAAGACGTTGTCACGTCAATAATTTGTATATAATAATTTCCCCGCGGGCTGGGGAGTACCTGAGACAGAAAATTTCTTTCTCCAAAGCGAGGGAATGCTGCAAGTCTGATGGGCACTTTTGGACGGCCTTTTATAAAAAAAAAAAATATTCTTGTTAATACTTACTAGTGCTGACTATAGCCAATGGTAAATCAGTCTGTGTTTCTTCGATGCACATTGCGGGCGGACAATCTGAAACAATCATCAAACGTTTAGCGTCAACATAGTTTTATATAAACAGCGTAACGATTAAATTATAAGAGAAACCTCAATGGCTATGACTGACCTCGTTGGCGTAATGGTTACCATGCCGGACTGCTAATCAGAAGGTTCCGGGTTCGATTCCCGGCATGGCCATCATCATTTGCTTAACTAAATTTGTTGGCTGTGGGTCTGGGTGTTAAATATGTATCTATATAAAATATGTATATGTATGTAAATATATGTAGTTTATCAGTTGTGTTAGCTACCATAACACAAATTAGAAATGGTTCAGTTTGGGGTTAACCAGCCGTGTGTGAAATATTTATTTATTTAAAAACTAAAAATTAATTCATGGTCATCATTAGTCTGTGTCCACTGCTAGACATAGGCCTCTCCTAAGGCACGCCACGCGCCCCTAATTTCCTTATTTAAGAGAGTGAGAGACCTTTTTTTCGAGTAGTTGCCTAATTTTTATACCTACGCTTACGAGACATTATTATATATTATTATCTATATTATACAATTACTAGATAACCCGGCAAACGTTGTTTTGCCTTAAGTAAAAATTTAAGGGTGATGAACAACCCTTATCACTTAGGAGTATGAAAAATAGATAGTAGCCGATTCTCAGACCTGAATACGCATATAAAATTTGGTAAAATCGGACAAGCCGTTTCGGAGGAGTACGGTAACTAACATTGTGACATGGAAATTGTAGGTATATATAAGATAAGAAGAAGATTACGAAATGCCTTCTAGCTTATTTTCTAGAACCTTATTTCTGACCTGTTGTTATCAATTTTTATATTATACTTTTATTTTATATTTTATTTTATAGATAAAATTAAGCCCCGTAATTTGACCAAAATAAACATCATACCATTTTTGTTTTCATATTTTTTTTATCTCTTTTTGAGTTCTACTCTTTGACTTTTAGGAACAATATGAAAGTGTCATATCCACGTATCTTACCTATGTCACATAGCTCATATCTTGTGTAGTGACGCCCTCTGTGCTCTGTCAAAGGCATTGTATTATTGTTACAGAACCTACAAACACGTAGGAAGCCATGTAGCGCCTGAAATGGCTTTGCCGTGTCTTGTCTTTCATTGTATCTCGTCCATTGTATGTAGTATTAGTGATGGATGGTATGTATGCCTTAGAGATGCGCCACTGCGAATAATCTGACCATTCGAATTATCTACAACTACTAATATACACGTTCGACTTGAATATTAGTAATATACTAATGTTAATAATCGAATGATGGCTACTAATTAGTTACTGACTGACTCGATTGTTAGCGAATCTTGTCAATGTCACTTGTTAGTTTCAAATGAATGAAATATGAATGAATCGTTGGAGTGGAGTCGGCTCAAGTAGTAACTAATGTAGTATTCATTCGGTCCGGTTAATTTTGAGTGGGTATCATGTAAGTTACTAATTTTCGGAGATCATTCGAATGAGTCGAATGATTTATAAAGTCGAATAATTCGACTGGAATCATTCACAGTCGCGCATCGCTAGTATGCCTTATCAGACTTCTATACAGTCTAAGTAGAGATAGATTTCGATATCGATACCCTAATTTGAAAACCTACTAACTCCTCTGCAGATTTTTTACTCATGAGCCCATTGTATTTTATTTAGATAAATAAAAAGTAATGTAACTTTATTTTTTATTATAATAATAAAATAAAGCATACTTTTTCACGGAATTTTGGTTTTTCTTTTACTGCGTAAAATACAATGTGTTTCGAGCCTCTCCCGTAAAAAACCCGCAGAGGAGTTTTAACTTTTCAGATCAGGGTATCAATTCCAATTTTTTTTCAATTTCAATTTCAAGTACCTATGTTAGTAATTGCATAATGCTGTTTTAAAAACATTTGTAGTGTGCGATTTATAATTACAATGGCTTATTTCTTTTGGAGAAAATGGATGAAGGGAATTTTCCAACATTTTTGGGTAGTAATTTCCCAATTTTTTTTTGCGAACCCTTCTTAAAGTTATTGTACTAAGGTACAATGCTATGATTACAAATTATGGCATCATTATTCTTTATGATGGTCAGACTGTAGACTGACATCCTTGTGTCCTTCCTTGTGTGATTCCTTAATCATCAGAGATAATTTAAATACATAATAACAGGATATCATATTAGTTATAGGTGGTTTATATTTTGGAGAGAGGAAGGGATGACGGTAATAATTATCCCACATGTTTTGCGAACTCTACTTAATGTAATGGTATTTAATGCTTAAGGTCTCGTGTGCCATAATAATTCTTTCTTCTTCATGGACTGTAAAGTGACAAAAACAATCCTCAGACAGAAATTAAATACAATCATCATCATCATCATCCGGGATAAAAGAAGTTAATCTGGGATAAAAATTAGCCTTCGTGTTAATTCAAGATTTAACCTATCTTCATAGTAAAATTTCACCAAAATCAGTCCAGCTGTTGGAGTGTGAAGGAGTAACAAAGGTTTTGACGTTATTTGCGTATCCCACAGGAACCACAATTGTTTTCGGGAGCCTATGTGTTAATCCAACGTCTAACCTATCTTAACACCAAAATTCATCTAAATCGGTTCTGCCGTTTGAGCTTGAAGAAGTAACAAACATACACTTACACACAAACTTTCGTATTAATCAAATAAATAAATAAATATCAGGACTCATTTCACACACGGCTGGGTAACCCCATACTGAACCATTTTTAGTTCGTGTTATAGTAGCTAACACAACTGATATACTACATATACATACATTTATATTTTATATAGATACATATTTAACGCCCAGACCCACAACCAACAAATTTAGTTAAGCACAAAGATGTCGGCCGGGCCGGGAATCGAATCCGGAACCTTCTGGTTAGCAGTCCGGCATGGTAACCGTTGCGCCAACGAGGTCGTCAACCATTGGGAAGATTATATTAGTGGGATTCATAACGTAGGAAAAACATAACTCTTGTAGGCGGATAACAACAGAAAATACGAAACAGAAGCCAGGGATAATAATGTCGTCCTAATATTACCCTTTTTCTACCTCCACTAGGAGGTACTGAACTCACGTGAGTGATGTTCGATATACGACAATAATGGCATTTGATATATGTTTCACCTTTTTGCTCGCAGAGACCCACGCATCTCTTTATGTCTTTGCTTATATATTCTTTGACATATTACACTCGTGATTTATCACCAATTTTGTCATACATTACGATCCATTCGTTTATCGAATGTACTCTATTTTTATATCCATTTATTTTTAAAACATACGACTCCTTTGTGATCTAGCTTTTTGGAGCGGGTTATGAGGAGATTTCTTCAAGAAGTTAAGACTTATTTGTTTTATCAGGGGAAGAAGTTTTTTGAATGTTTGCTGTCAATTGTTTTATTTTAATGAAATGCAAGTTTCTTTTACCTCTTAATGGGCTTGCGCTTGATCGCAATTTTAAACCAGTTAATTAACTTGAAAGTTCTGCTTGTGTTTTTTGCAACAAAGATGTTTTCCATTATGGAGACAATAAAAAGTCTTCCAAAACCACTTAAGGTTAGAATACCGCCAGATCGTGTGGTCACGCGACCTTTTGGTAAATTGCTTCGTTGTAATGTGTAAAACACATACAACAGATAAAGGTCAATCTAAAAATAAGTTTTAGGGTAGTTACGGAACCACAAGGTAAATACGAGAACCTATTACTAAGCCTCCGCGGTCAGATGGTCTATCCGTCTGTCATCAAGCTGTATCTCAAAAACCGTGATAAAAAGCAGAAATTTTTACAAGTTATGTATTTCTCGTGCCAATATAACAACAAATACTAAAAATAAAAAAAATAGAATATTAAGAGAGGTACCCATACAATAAACGTTTTTTTTTCTATATATCAATAACGGTAACAGATAGACGCTTTAAATAAAATAAATATAACCTTTTAAAATAAATAATAAAATAAAAGTAATGTTTAAGGGAGGCTCATCTTATTGGCGACTTAACACACTCCTTCTGATATTGTAGTCCTCAAACATATCAGTTTCCTCACGATGTTTTCCTTCACCGTAAAGCGAGTGCAAATCGACCACTTCACTTTAATCTTTAATCGACACTTAACTTTAGAAACAATTCATTGGTGTAGGGCTGGGATCAAACAAGGGGCTATCAGATCGAAAAGCATACGTTTTCTTCTTATAAATCTTCTAATATATTCAATTTTCATGTCACAAAGTTAGTTACCGTACTCCTCCGAAACGGCTTGACCGATTTTTACCAAATTTTATATGCGTATTCAGTAGATCTGAGAATCGGCTACTATCTTTTTTCCATACCTCTAAGTGATAAGGTTTATTCACCCATTTTTTTTATTTTACATTAGAATATACATACAACCCAAATGTTTACTTTTTTATCAGCAACTCCTATTTTTTATGACCATTTTAGTAATTTAATATTTTTTCATCCCAAGTAGACAGTTTTTCGTCCCAAACATCTAGTTTGCTTATAAAGTACAGTATTTTATAAGCAACAAGTACCAACTTACAACATTACAAACTAAGCCGGTAAAAGTATTAAGTTTCCCAGTTAAAACGTTTTACTTGATCTCTTTGATCCGATCCAAGAAGAAGTTATTGAAATTCTTTAAATATACCTTTTGCAGGACTTTTTCGGTTGAGTGGTTCACTTAGCATTAAGTTTCTGAGTTACACGACTAAGATTTTTTTCCTTTTTAGGTCAATTTACGGCACGTTAGAGTGACGAATGAGCAGCAATTATGACCTTAAATAGTAGGTGGTGCTACCCACGTTAATCCGGGATATAAGAAGTTGTTATGGGATTAAAAATAGCCCATTTGTTAGTCCAAGGTCATACCTACCTTCATAGTAAATCCCAAAAAGCGGTCCAGCCGTTGGAGCGTGAATGAGTAACATAGATTTTGAAGTTATTTGCGTATCCCACGGGAACCACAATTGTTTTTGGGATAAAAATACCCATGTGATAATCCAAGGTCTAACTTATCTTCACATCAAATTTCATAAAAATCGGTTCAGCCGTTTGAACGTGAAATTTGTAGTTTGTATTATGGTTGCTAACACAACTGATATACTACGTATACATATATTAGTACTTTATATAGATACATATTTAACGCCCAGACCGTCTGTTAACAAATTTAGTTCATTACAAAGTTGTTGGCCGTACCGGGAATCGAACTCGGGACCCTCTGGTTGGCAGTTTGTCATGCTAACCATTACGCGAGATATGTTATTGATAGATAGGTAGTTTTCACAACTTCATTAGCAAATGAAGAGCGCGTCGTTGAGTTAAGCCAAGGCAAACTTTCAATCAGACTAACTCTATTACGCACCGGAACCCTGTCTGGATATAATTTTCCGTTTGCGACCCTCCGTGCAAACTAATACAGGGTTAACGGCAAACTAACGCAAAACTTTTCAGGGCGGTTTGGGAAGCTAAATAGCAATTTTTGGAAAACCTTAAATAATCCTGCGTAAGTGATATGATATTGTTTGCGAACAGACGCCATATAAAATAATTTATATATTTTAGTTTTGTTTAGTTTATTGTTAATTTGTATGTGTAAATAGTTTAATACATTCTTAGAGATATTGGTATCAATTTTGCTTACCCTTAAATACTGTATGTATCCGTACTACTTAAATTATGTCTACAATTGTGTTAAGGAGCAAATTGAAAATCAGCGCTGGAGTACTTAGTGCTCTCAGCATTATGCTGAATTTGCTCCTTTTGTGCACATACTATTAGTTATAATTATATACTCGCATCATTTATTGTATGTTTTTTTTTGTTTGTGCACAATAAATTTATTTTCTTTCTTTCTTTCTTTCTTTCATATTGCGTTACGTCATCGCTGCCCCCCTCTACCCTCAAGTAAAAAAAGGCAGCGCGCACTAGCGCCGGACGATCATTCTGCGCTCAGCTCTCGAAGCGTGCACATCGCTCCTAATTTATTCCATCCTGTCGTAATACCGGTGTTATATTTTGTTCCTGTCGAGTATGTGATAATTGTGTGAAATAGTTATTTAATTGATAATAAGTATCTGTCGTTGTGATAAAAATTGTTTTTTTTTTTAATAAATTGATTTTTAGTCGCTAAAATATATACAAAATGGCTACGGTTTTTTAAGTTTCATAATGCTTCATTCAGTGTTAAGAATTGTCAAGGCGAAGATAAGAACAAAATCACAGTTACAGTTTTTCCGCTATAAATCGTAAACGGTAAAGATATCGAAAAAATTGCTTAAAGACAGCCTAAAGAACCACTCTTAAGAATATTTATACTAATTTCTCATCAGACTTATCAATATGAAAAGAAACTGGTTCAAAAAATGATTATTTAAATTTATCGAAACAATTATATTTCTAATTCATAAGCCGAATTGGTACCAAAATAAGTTTTAATATTCTTAAGTGGTTCTTTAGAAGGTCTTTAAGCTGTTTTTTTGTGAACTTTACCGTTTACGAAAAATAATCAAGTTTTTGCCTTTATTTTAGCCTTAAAAGTTATCTCTAACAATTCCAAAAAACGATAACGTGAAATTCTCTCGGTAATTTTATTTTTGAAAAACAGTCGTTCTGAAATGTTAAAATTGCGTTGAAAATGCGCTTCTGGAAGTTAAAAAGATATTCAAACAAATCTTACATATTTTGTAGGTAATAAGATAACAATTACAACTGTTAGATGTAAATTATAATTTCAATATCGTTAATTGTTTATATTATTTGAATCTGTTTTGTGAAATACCTACTAACGTGGTTCTGGCGCTTCGCTGAAATATGTATTGCACGCCTGAACTTGGTACGACATCGCTTATGATGATACGGTTTTAAGGGTTGATTTTAAAATTTCTTAATACCCCAGGGTGGTATACTTCACCCCTAATGTCATTTGTTGCAACTATAAAAAAAATAGTTAAGTATATCTGTCACATAAAAGATAAAACACATAACAACAGTTTCAAAAATGAAAGTACCACGTAGATACACACATGTAGTTTAAAAGAATAAGTACCTGGTTGATCATTATATTGGTTTGATTGTTTGACTGGTTGGATTGTTTAATATGACATTTTCTAAAAATGATTCCTAGCTAGATCGATTTATCGCCCCCGAAACCCCCTATATACTAAATTTCATAAAAATCGTTGGATCCGATTCCGAGATTCCAATTATATATACAATTCTCATTTAAAGGTATAAGATATATATGTATACAAGAATTGCTCATTTAAAGATATAAGATAAGTAGTTCATAAGAATAGTACGAATATAGCATGTGTCCCCTTGCGGCTGAAAAGGTCAGTCGGCAGTATATATAAGCTGCATATTGCTCTGCAGAACTGCTGTTAAGGTTTAACCTCTAGAGACGTAGACGTAGACATAGGAATAGGGAAAAATAAAAGAAAATAATATGTCATTATGTCAGCGTAAAAATAAGCGCAATACCACACACAATGTAAGTGTCAGGAAATTCTATCATAACTTAATTGGTATAGAAAAATAGCTGTTATTATTTTTTTGCATCTGCAGTTAATACGTGAATATAAATAAGTTTATTGAAGGATCTGAATACCGATGATGTAATTTAAAAACTTTTAAATCCAGAATCAAATTTTTGTGGTTTTCATCTTGGATTTAAATTTTATCACAATGAACATTTGTGTTTTTAACCGACTTCAAAAAGGAGGAGGTTATATATTCGACGTGTATGTATTTTTTTCTACTAATCAAGTCATTTTTGTGATAGTTGTGAAACAATACATATTATGTCACATGCCTTTTTGCGGTGGCGGCTTGTAAGATCTATTTTCATCAGACATAACCAAGAACACTCTCGACTAAAAAAACGAAATCTAAATCAGTTCATTCGTTCGACAGGTACGAGATCACAGACAGACAGACAGAAAGAGAGCACGACAAACCTTTATACATATATTTTGGAGGCTATGCTACCCCCGTCCGTGGGAGAATACCCTAACATTGTAACCCCACACGTGGTCTCTAGGTGGTGCCAATTAGGTAGCAACTTACTGGTGGTAGGCTTCGGCCGCGGTTAGTAACCACCCACCGGACTAAGTCGCGCCGCCAAGCGGCCTGGCCGTGTTCCGGCGCGTTGTCCGGTGACACCATACTGAAGAGGTGAGTCGGAGTAGTTGTTTCTCAGACGCATCATACCGTTTTTTAGACGCATTCGCATTGACTGTATCGGGTAACTAGCTCTGGAGGGTAGCGGGATCCGAGGCACGGTGCACCGCTGGCCGACCGCAGTTAGTAGGGGACCCAAGTAGCAAGTTAGCCACTTGCGAAAGGCTGTCCCGCCAACTCGCGAAAAATCCTGGAGATGCGCCATCGTGCCGGTTGGCGACCGGATGAAAGGGCCCGATGGACATCTTCGGGGGGGCTCGGGCGTCCCCGCAGTCTCCAGGCTAGTTCCCCCTTGGTATGGTTATTGTGTAATGCGTTTTCTTTTGGTTTTGCTATGAGAGACCTCACTCTACTGTCACCTCTTCCACCGTATAATCACTTTCGCTAAAATGCCCAGAAATAGCAAGAGAAACGAGGTTAAACAGCGGTTGCACGCCCTTTCTCTAAAAGTGCATCTTACAAATATCCGAGGGATGCACTCAAACCTCACGGCGGTCCACCACCATCTGGAGACCGAGAAACCAGCTCTCCTATTTCTGACGGAGACGCAAATTAGATGTCCGTCCGATTCAGCGTACCTGTCATATCCGGGCTACACCCTCGAGCACAATTTTAAGGCTCGGGCAGGTGTGTGCCTGTACGTACGGGACGACATCTGTATTCGGCGTCTCCGAAACCTTGAAGACGGAAGGTTTTCGGTTCTTTGGGCGTTAGTGGATACAGGCATAGAGAGGATTCTCTACGCTTGTGTCTACCGTTCGCATAGCGGAGATCAGGAGACAACCAGGCTCTTCGATTATCTCAGTGAGGCGGCGGATGCGGCTCAACTGAAATACCCGTCAGCTCAATTAGTGTTCTTGGGGGATTTTAATGGCCATCATCATGATTGGCTTTTCCCATACCTCGACACTGACCATGCTGGGAGAGAGACGCGAAAGCTTGCTTTAGCGTTAAATCTCACTCAGCTGGTCCAAGGGGCTACTAGGGTACCTGACGTTGACACGCACACGGCTTATTGCCTGGACCTTCTGCTAACAACTGATCCAGACCGCTACTCAGTGTCGGTTTCGTCGCCACTGGGTAGCTCCGATCACTGTCTGGTGAAATCTGTGTCAGTCTACTCCCCAGCCGACCTTAATCCAGAGGGCACTCGGCGGATGTGGCGATACAAGCTAGCAGATTGGGATGAGATGCGGTCTTTTTTTGCATCTTATCCTTGGCAGCCAGTGTGTTTTTCTTCAGACGATCCCTCCACTTGCGCGGATGCCGTTACAGATGTAATCAGAATGGGTATGGAGTACTTTATTCCATACTCGGATTTACCTCTGTCCGGCAAAGCTCGCCCATGGTTTGGTTCCCAATGCAGACGCGCTGAAGCGCAAAAGCATGAAGCTTACCTTGCCTGGGTTGATGCTCGACACCGCAAAGCAAGGGACATACGTCAGAAGAAAAATGCCTTCAATAAGGCTGCCAAGTCCTGCAAGAAGGTCTTGCAGAGGGCTCGTTTTGACCACATAAGCCGCATAGGGAACAGACTAGCTTCGTACCCTGCAGGTAGCAAAGCGTTCTGGTCTCTGGCTAAGTCGGTTGAAGCGAACTTCTGCCGCCCCTCACTGCCTCCAATGCTGAAACCTGATGGGACACTGGCCCACGCTGCTAAAGAGAAGGCCGATTTGTTTGCCTCTCTTTTTGCAGAGAATTCACGTCTCGACGCTGGTAGTTCGTTACCTCCTCCGTCGCCTGGCAGGTCGGCCTCAATGTCAGACATACATATACGCCAGTCGGAGGTGCGGAAAACGCTACGCAGTCTTGACGTGAGTAAGGCTAGTGGTCCGGATGGTATCCCAGCTATTGTTCTGAGGACTTGTGCACCTGAACTGTCTCCTGTACTGACGCGCTTGTTTCGGCTCTCTCTTAAGTCTGGTCAAGTGCCTAAATCGTGGAAGCTGGCTAACGTGCAGCCTGTGCCTAAAAAAGGTAGTCGTGCCGACCCTGCCAACTACAGGCCCATTTCGGTCACCTCCATACTCTGTAAGAGCATGGAGCGTGTCCTGAACCGCAGGCTCCTGGCGTACCTAGAGTCTAATGACCTCCTCAGTGACCGACAATATGGCTTCCGCCAGAATCGGTCTACTGGGGATCTTCTAGTGTACGCCACCCACATCTGGAGTGAGGCTATAGAGAAATACGGGGAAGCCCTGGCGGTTTCCCTCGATATTTCCAAAGCCTTCGACAGGGTATGGTACGATGGCCTTATTAGCAAGCTTTCATCGTATGGCCTGCCCGCTGGTCTCTGTGTGTGGATATCAGATTTCCTGAGGGGCAGATCCATTCGAGTGGTCATTGATGGCTGCTCGTCAGATCTAATGGCAATCAACGCCGGTGTCCCCCAGGGGTCAGTACTCTCTGCAACATTATTTTTGCTGCATATAAATGATCTGCTGATGCCCGGAACCTTTGGGTACGCAGACGACAGCACTGTTGTAGAGAGTTACATGTCCACCGCTAGAGCCAGCGCGGCCGAAATCCAGGCGCATAGAGAGGCCATGATTGGTCGCATTAACCTAGCCCTCAAGGCTGTCTCCGATTGGGGCGATGCCAATTTGGTTAGTTTTAATGCGTCAAAAACACAAGCGTGTCTATTCTCCGCAAAAAAGAGGCCTTTCGATCTGACCCCCACTTTCCGAAATGTTGCCGTACCGATTACCGACCACCTTGAGCTTCTTGGCGTAACCTTGACTCCAACCCTCAACTTTGGTTCGTATATTGAGTCGAAAGCTCAATTAGCGGCCAAAAAGCTGGGCGTGCTCTCAAAGGTGCGACGGTACTTCACACCGGAACAGCTGCTGACTCTGTATCAGGCTCAGGTTCGGTCGTGTATGGAGTATTGTTCGCACCTTTGGGATGGCTCTGCTAAGTATCAGCTTCAGGCGTTGGAGTCGATTGAGAACCGGGCCAAGAAGCTCATAGGTAATGAGTCCTTGTGCAACGCGAGGCTTCAAAGTTTGGAGCATCGCCGCAATGTTGCGAGTCTGTCGGTTTTCTATCGGTTGCATTTCGGAGAGTGCGCGTCCGAATTACATCAGCTAATTCCTCCGGCCCCTTTCCATTATCGGACGAGCAGGGAGACGGCTAGGAGGCACCGCTATACAGTTGAAGTTCCAAAAATCCGTACGAAGCGTTTCGCTTCCACATTTATTGTGCGGACCATTAAACTGTGGAACTCATTGCCGGAATCCCTGTTCCCTCTGAACTATAACATTACTGTCTTTAAGGCGAGAGTGAATCGGTTTCTTCTAGGCAAGCGCGCTCCACCCTAGATCGCAACATCACTTAACATCAGGTGAGTTTCGATCAAGCGCTTGCCTATCCATCATAAAAAAAAAAAAAAAAAAATAATTTATAATACGTCGTCGTTTTGCTTAGGGGGCTAAATACGCTTGTACAAAATCAAATAACCCTAAAGTTCGCATTGCGTACCTCGGGTCGCTCGCTCAGCTTCCAAAGTACTAAGCAATTAGGAGTCTGCAACCGTTGTTCATACAAGAAATTAAGGCATCAGTTAGTCTGTAAGCGTAATAATAATATGCTGATCAGAGTAATTTCGAGGTCGCACTTGGGCCGTGAAACTGTGCCGCGTGGTTCGGCCACTCTTTTTTCAATGCAGAAAGTACTAGGGAACTAGGAGTGTGTAAGCGTTGTGTATGCAGATATAAACATCTATCCAGTTACTACGTCTAAAGTTGATGAGAGGACTGTCTTCCCCGGCTGCTATACATAATTATGGTTTGTGGTGTGCTGCATCACGGCTAGCAACCAATTCTTGCAATGCAAAAAGTACTAGGGAACTAGGAGTGTGTAAGCGTTGTTTAAGCAGATATAAAAGTATCAGTTACCGTCCGTAGGCGTGGTCTGCTGACTAGAGTTGATGCGCGGCCTTTCTTCACCAGCCGCGATATGTTTCGCGGTGCGCCGCACCACAGGCCGATATTCGCGCTCGCGGTCGGTTTCGCGTTCGCGGTCGCGCTCGCGATCGCGATCCACGTCACTGCTTTCGTCGTCTTCGTAGTTATAATCAATATCTGAAACAAACAAACATCATTTGAAACATCCGAAACATGACAGTGACATCTTGGGTTCCTATTGCAACGCTTGGGGGCAGCAAAATGCAAACAAATTTAATAAAAAACCGAATACTTGTCCATTTGTTTTTTGTTGGTACAATCAACAAAAAAGTCAGATAGAAAATCTTCACTACATTTTAAAAGACTACATTTTTTATTAACAATAATAATAATAAAATTTATTGATCATAAGCTTAAAGGTATTTACATTTGACACCAAATATACATTTATTGTACAGTATTCTTTACGCCTTTAGTGCAACTATGCATTTGCATGCGGCAGCGAAACGACGAAAAAACAATCAGCTGTATGGCAATGTTTCGAATGTGTTATGTCTCGCTCTATTAATATGGCTAGATGAAATAGTTGCGTCCTTTTCGGTACTGTTTCGCAAGTAACTGCCAAATAGCCGTAACACAGACGCAGCCGCTTCGTTAGTGGAACTGCAGTGTACTAACGTTCCGCAGATGTTTCGCTACCGCAATTATTTCGCAAAGACTCGCTGCCGCATGCGAATACGTGTACACCTACGCAAGATGTACACGCTAAAGGCGTTAGAGACATATGTTATGTATGTTTTTTATACGAAAATCACATATTTGATATCCAGCCATAAAATATTCTTATAAAATAATTATATTTTCATTGAAAAACATATTTCATATACCTACAACTGTACTAATATTTTATGAAGTAAGTCGAAGTAGCCACAGAGCGGGCTGGCCGAACTAAACTAAGGGTTCTTTGAAGGACCACGGAGCCATAAACTAATTTATTGAACTTGTTGAAAAGATTCATTCGACAAATTCAACGAACGAGAGGAAATAGTAATAAAATATTTCTTATTTACGCTCTAGCTTCTTTTGCGGTCTCTACATAAATTCCTTCTACTTTAATTCACTTTTCACGTCACCCATCCGGCCGTTTAAGCTGTTCATCGACATGGATAATCTTGAGGTTTTTTCTGATATTCGTGATATATGTTCGCTCTGAAGAATACCTATTCAAATATTTAGGGCACGTTTTCATCGAGGACCTTACAGATGTAGCCAATATTGACCGGGGCTGGAGAGCATTGCCCGTACGAACCAATATGATCGCCCGCAGGCTTGCACGTTGTTCAGATGACGTGAAGATCTCGTTATCTTAGGCGTTCGACACGTCTCTGTATACAAGCAGCCTTTGGGTAAACTACACTGAAAAGGCCTACAGCGCTCTCCACGTCCGCAATAACGCGCTTCTGTAGCTTCTGTAACGCATCAGGGATATTTGGTGTGGGTTTCACCGATTGTTTCAACGCCACGCAAGCATAAGCGGTGCACCGTGTGCGAGCCAGTTCCAATACCGTCCTAACTAGGATTGCTGATTGATATGATTGTCAGTAAACTAATAATGGCCGCCTAAGATACTGCACTATATACCTACCGAATAGGAAATGTAATTATAATTAAAATTGTTGTTACTATTAATTTGTAGATTGTAATTTTAAATCTCGTTCTTTAGACATGTATGTTTCTCTTAAATTTTGTAAAATATTTTTTGAAATAAATGCGCGAGGGTTCTTTTAATAACACTATAATCTAGCCTACTAAGCTAATTAATAGTATTACTTTAACATGAACGACTAATTACGTAAAGTCTCTAAGAACTTGCCCATTAGCGCGTATCTTAATGTCTCTATTATGTCGAGTACACTCTGTTCATGTGTTCTATTTTCAGCACTAGACGCCTTGGATTTCGCTAACTTAAGATTGAACACATTTTGTATAATTATAGTTACATTTTAATGTGAATTGTTTTTATTTTCATTTTATTTATTTATTTATTCAGCAACTATATAACTTACAGATTAACATCCAACGTACTATATAGGTAGAACACAACAGATAAAATTATGTAAACTCAACTTAACCAAAGGTTGTACTTATAGTAATTATAGAATAGTTAAGGTATGCCAACACTCCATCACGGAATGTGGCAAACCTATCGGCGAATAAATAAATAAAATAAATATTAGGACACATTCACACACGGCTGGTTAGCCCCATACTGAACCATTTCTAGCTCGTATTATGATTGCTAACACAGCTGATATACTACATATACATACATACATATAACATATAAATACATATCTAACACCCAGACCCACAGCCAACAAATTTAGTTAAGCACAAAGATGTTGACCGGGCCGGGAATCGAACCCGGAACCTCCTGATTAGCAGACCGGCATGGTAACCTTTACGCCAACGAGGTCGTCATTCACATTAGAATGTATTGAATTAGAATACATCTAGATCTGGTAATTGAGTAATCATGTCATTGATAAAAAGTATAGATGTTGCTCTGAAATGTCTTTGTTGCTCGATAACAAAGTGAATTTGAAAAAGTCCTACCGGTTGGGCGAATAGACTCTCCGTTGGAAAGGTGGTAATTCTATTACGAGATATAACGCCGGGTAACTCGATAGCAGAATTTCGTAGCAAATTTCCGTTGTAACTTGTTTGAAACAGTTTACCGTAGAGTTAGCAGCAGACATTGTCAACTTGTCGCTCGCCTCAGTGGGTCCAGGAACCAGCGGCGGTCAGGTAGTTTGGTGAATCGATCGCTTTGACGTCGCTTCGGATCGTAATTACCTATCAGAAGCTCTCCAAACAATAGACTTTAGAAACAAGCGTTATTGGCATTTGCGTTCGTGCTCTGTAATATGACTTTACTTTATGAATTTGCACGAACAAACTGTCACACTTACTTAAAATACGTTGGAAATACGTCCAACGGGTTTAGACGCATTACGAGCGTCATCATCAGGGACGAGGTTCACAGTTACGAGTGAAATGAAATTTACTTTATGACTTTATAATTTAACAGATCTGTATTTTTTCATCTTTGTTCCATTGAAATAATTAAGGTGTTATAAACAAGTTACAAAAAAGAGGCAACTCGGCTGGTATTTGGGTACTCTTGGCACTGGCACTGGTTTTTTGGATTGGATAGGATGGATATTATTGGATCATAGTTTTCCACGAAGCATGTAATACATACTTGATATGATTCCTTTGTCCATGCTTAATTTAGTATTAAATTTACTTCAATTATAATTTATTATTATGTACCTAGTTACAAATATCTAGATGTATATAAGCGTGGTATCTGCCAACTCGCACTTGACCTGCGTGGCTGATTATGGCCTTTATCTCTCTCCTCGTGAGGGAAGGCCCCGAGTCTCCGCAGTGGGAACGTATAGTGGGCTGCCTATGCCTATGTATGTAAAAGAAAGTCGTGTTAGTGACACCACTTATATCTTAAGAACAGCTGGACCAATATACAATCTATAATAAACATTATCATTATCTATAATAGCCAAGTAAATCAGTCGCGTCTACTAGGAATTGATAAAATTGAAATGATTATTTTATATTTATTTGTCTTAATAAATATTAAACGTTAATACATAAATGATTATAATTATTAACATAGTTATTTTCCCACTAGGCGGAGTTGCCACTGCATATTTTCTGCTTTCCGCTTCCAATTCAGTCTCTCGGCAGTAATTTCTTCATTAACTCGTCTCCCTTTCATATCCGCTTTCACACGGCAAATCCGTCTTTTTAAGTCGACCTTTTTTCTCGCTTCGACTTTCATGCCCCTAGAAATATGTTTTTCATTTCACCTATTCGGAAAGTATGGAGGTAACTTTAATACCTTGACTTTAGTACTAACACTTGAAATGGTACAATAACTGCTTTTTTATCCCGGATTAGCGCGAGAAACACCACTGGGCGTATATTATAGTGAATAATTGGCAATGTGCGAGTTAAACTCACGCATGAATGGTTCCGTACCATTCTCATACTCATCTAAAAAGGGCAAAAACGTGTTTCTTGTAGTCCTTTGATGTTTACTTAATTTTAATTTATTTTTGATAGGTAATTTAAATTCAACTTAATATCCGGTGAAAATTTTAATCGCCTAGCTGTTTCCGTTGTTAACATTGAGAAAAAAATACGAAAATGACACTTTTATTGTATGGGGTAATTGTTGCGTTAGTGGAAGCTACAACAGAAATACATCATTTGCGGAAATTTCAGCTCACTAGCTACAGCCTGGTGCCAGACATACAGCCAGCGGAAAGTTTGCAATATAGTATGGTCCCTTTTATGTATGAAATCCTAGAAATTAAACTAGAACTAGAGAATTTCATAACGTCACTTCATTTTCACTTTAGTCTGTCTGTATTAGTTTGTTTTCTATTGAAGTATTATTAGGGTTTCCTTTGCTAATAGCAAATTACTAAGGAGTCAAACTTGTCAATAGCAAGAATAGTGAATAAGTAAATACATTATTTATCGATTCAGGTAGCTAGATTGAGCAGATTATAATTGTATCGCTTTACAGCCGAAAGCCTTAAGCAACACACCCGTAATTCGAAACTTAATTGGGTTGTTTCCAACTTGATCTTTGACGTTAAATATTTGAATTTAAATTGAATGTCAAAACAAAATCGTCTGTATAACTAGGGATCAGAATACTGTAATTAAAATTATTTGTCTACGGGACTACTCAATTTAATAAAGAGAACATTCGAAATAGAAGAAAATATTACAAATTTAGTGTACTTCAACACGTGTTTCGCCTTTCCAAAAGATATTTTCAGGAGGTGCTGATTCGGACGGAAAGTATAAGGATTTTCAACGCTAAATATTTTTTTTTTCTATCTACATTGGATTTCCGCAAATCAACCCCTGAGTGAATAGGTTAAAACATTTGAAAGTTCGATTTCTCTTACTCGCTTTAACTTTTGAATGTTTTTGGAACTAAGTTCCTTATCGCGCGTTGTGAAAGGGGGCTAGACGGGAAAAATCTTACGAAAAGTTGTCACGACACTTTTTGCGCACGGCATGGCAACGTCGCATCTCCAAAATTTGTTCGGAAGTCAAATACGGCTATCAATGAAAGTATTTACTACTTGACAACAGCGCCATTCGTTTCAGGTGGAGTTGCGATAGAGCCTACTGATTAAGTTTATATGACATTATATTTGTTAATAATAAAAAATATTATTATAACTAAAAAAAAACAATTCCTTCACTAATTAATCGAAAGGATTTTTTTTTATTAATGCGAGTTACATATTTTGTAAGTTATTCTCGATCAGTGATGTCACTGACCTACAAGGCCTAGGTCTGGTGTATTAAGAGTTAATTGTAGCGCCTGTGGCTTGGCTAGCTAAGGCGATCTGACGCGAACATCGAGGTTAAGCAACGGTCGATACGGCCAGTGTTTGGATGGGTGACCATGCACAAGGTTGTCGTTTTATAAAAAAGTACCATTTTCACCTGGCTGCTACCGTGGGTCGGATGACACATCAAATTTCATTTCTCCATTAATGGTCTCGGCTGTAGGACTTAGTCGTCAAGCCCAGTCCGAGGCCGTGGGGCGCCTTGAATAATTTCAACACCAGAGATTGGCCACTTAGCTCATACGAAGATGAAGAAGAAGCCACATTAAAACTTAGACGCTATTTGTCTATGTTTTAAAAATATATTTAATATTCAACATCTTTATTTAAAAATCAACACTAGAATTTAGTTTTCATATAATTTTCGTTATATTGGTTAGATAAACTGATCAAACAATTTAAATTCTAGCCCATTTAACCACTTGATTGATCAATTAACGGTGTTTGAGTTGCACCTAACGTGTTAAGTTGGTTTTCAATTCTACTGTATCTATTTTTTTTGTTTGCTACCTCAGATCTTTCGACTGGGTGAACAAACTTTGGTGATTATTTTTTATTTAAAGTTAGCATTTCCCGTGTGATCTATCTTGTCCCGATTCGGCCCAAAACTGACAATGGCATCCATGAGAAACCCATAATATTTTAAACAGGTGCACCAAATTTAGGAATAACGTAATATAATATTTTAAAATATTAGGAGTTTAGAAAAGATAGATATACAGATAAACTCTTTATTGGGCAGATCAAAGGCACAAGTCAAAATAAAAAGTAACAACACAAAATTATTTACAACGTGCCACAAACGGCGGCCTTATCGATAACAGGTATCTCTTCCAGGGAACCTTTGGATGGAAAGGAGTTGAAAAGGACGTGAAAAAGAGGGATTGCACAATAAAGAATATTAATATTCTTTATGATGGAGGACTTAAAAAAAGTAAATAACATAACATTATACGAGTAACTATAATATATAAATACTATAGTATATGAATACTGTGGTCTGGGTGCTAATATGTATCGATATAAAGTATGTATGTAAAATATCAGTGCAAACAACAACCAATACAAACAAGAAATACTGATATGTCTCCTAATATTTATTATCACTGTATTTATTTATTATTTTTTGTATTCAGTAATATTTGTATTCAGGCGTATTCTTCTTTCGACCTATTTTGAGAAGGACTGAATCGTAATTGTAGTCAAGGCCGTATCGATTTCGCACAGCAATAAATACTGCCTACACTAAGAGCAAATTACCGCACGCGTTAAATATTTACAGTACACCATTCAACTTGGAAATTTGTGCCGGCGTGAAGCCGAAATTATTCTATGTGAGGCCTAGTTTAAACCACACACTCACACATCCAAAGCTAGCCAGATCAGACAGTGATGGATGATCAAATTCATCAATCGACAATGTACCTCGACGAATCGGGCCGCAATCTCTGGAAACCCACAGATTGTTAAATATGCTAGCTTGATACGTGGGACTCTGTTGTTGACATGTAGGTAAGTGATTAGGCCCATTTATTTTCGTATTTTGAACCAACCTGAATGAGGCCTTTTTAGGGTTCTGTACCTAAAAGGTAAAAACGTGACCCTATTACTAAGCCTCCGCTGTCTGTCTGTCTGTAAGTCTCCGGGCTGTAGCTCAGAAACCGTAATAGCTAGAAAGCTGAAACTTTCACAAGATTTGTATTTCCTGTGCCGCTATAACAACAAATACTAAAAATAAAATAAAAAAAATATTATGGGGGTCCCCATGTAATAAACGTGTTTTTCCTATTTTTGCAATATATCAATATCGGTAGGTGCTAGACACTTAAAATTTTCACAAAATACATATTGGCTAAAAGTATATTGGTTATCAAATTAAATTATAAAATTGAAAAAAATATATACATTTAAGGAGGGCGGGCCTATTCAACAATGGTACGGCACCCTTCATGAGCCCAATTGGCCAGTTATTTATGTTTGTTGCTAACACAAAACTCCGTCATTTATTTAGGTGAAAATACTAATTATGGCAAGGGTATACAATCATGAATTTACAGTTTTTTCGTTATAAATCATAAACTGTCTAAAGAACAACGCTAAGAATATTGGAACGAAGTTCGTTATTGCTCGTTGTGAAAGGGGCTAGACGGAAAAAATCTTAAAAAAAGTTGTCACGACACTTTTTGCTATAGTGAGCTATTGTAAGCTGTGCGGCGTGCGCATGTTTCTCTATCTGTCTTTATACGAATAAGTACCAATTATAAAAGTTACTTAAAATATATCAAACATCGAATAAATTGAACTATAAATTTAGTGACAAACAACAACCCAAACTGAAACAAATAGGTTACCTGTATTAACGCCTATATTGACTCCCGACCTATTGAACTGTCTACGCCTCAAATTAAACCTATCTAAAGGACATTCTCCAACCAAATCTAAACTCATCTATGATAACACTATTAAAATAGAATTGTATTGTTAACATTTATGTACATAGTATGTTTTAACGAGGCAATTAGCGCATTACTAATATTGAAATTACTCGCCTCGCTTATCTGGTGACCATTATGTAAGATATTCAGTTTTTACTGACTTAAATTAATACCGTTTTATTCATTTGCAGGTCCCAGCTCTTAGTCTTAGTACAAATACAATCATTTATTGATAACACCAAAGTTACAAGTCATATAATAAGATATCATTACAATAGTACCTATATGATATGATTCAATATCAATTTACAATTCTAATTCTAGTAATATAATATCAAATGTCATTACAATAGTATATCATATGAATCAAATGTCAATTTTCAATTTTTATTCTAGTAATATATTATCATTACAAAAGTATATGATATGTATCAATGTCAATTTTCACTTCCAATTCTAGTAATACGAGTATAATATGATTACAATAGTATTTATGATATGAATCAAATGTCAATTTTCAATTCTAAATAATATAATTTATATTAAAAGAAGTTTGATCTAATAGCCAAACCCTGAGTCTAGTCTGCGGACCGCCAATCAGAAGGTTCCGGGTTCGATTCCTGGCACAGCCTACATCTTTGTGCTGAACTAAATTTAGCTGTCGGTCTGGGTGTTAAATATGTATCTATACAAAATATATATGTATGTATATGTAGTATACCAGTTGTGTTAGCAACCATAATACGAACTAGAAATGGTTCAGTATGGAGTTTACCAGCTGTGTGTGATATGTGTAAAAAAAAACTGGTGTAAAAGCAAGTCTTAGTTAGGTCAAGTCAGAGGCACTGGGGCGGCTTGAAAACTCTCGGCATCGGAGCTGAGTTACTTCGTTCATACAATTAATTAGACATATAAATTAAATAGAAATTACTTTTTAATGAGATGGTTGTGAGTATGAAATGCTACATGACAGGGATTTATGGAAGAGGCGTTTTCTTCTAAAGGGCAAGGTTACCCATTGAAACTTTGTTAGCCGCAGCCTTTATTAAGATAAAGCTTAGAGGGTTAGGTATTTACGCTATACTCGTACACCTAGGCATTTGACCAGTAGGCGCGTAATTAAACGAGCTATTAGTTAGACAACCTCGTTGGCGTAATGGTTACCATGCCGGACTGCCAATCAGAAGGTTTCTGGTTCGATTCCCGGCACGGCCAACATCTTTGTGCTGAACTACATTTGTTGGCTGTCGGTCTGGGTGTTAAAATATGTAGGTATCTATATAAAATATGTATGTATTTATATGTAGTATATCAGTTGTGTAAGCAACCATTATACGAACTAGAAATGGTTCAGTGTGGGATTAACCAGCCGTGTGTGAAAATGTGTCCTAATAATTGTATTATATTTATATATTAGTTACTGACACTCTGGCCAAAGGTGAAGAATGCCTAGTCTGGAATTCTCAAGGAGACTGCCGGAACGTACTAGACTCAAATTCAAATTCGTTTATTGTGTATACATCTGTACGTACTGTAAGGTGCTTCGCTACCGGTTTTCAACACCTGTTCAGACGAGCACGTGAAAAATAAATGAAATAAAATAATGTAGGTTAAAAAGCCAGTTTGATTTTCACATGTAAAAACATCAGGTTTTACATATGAAAATACTGTTTCTCCATATTGGCTTTCACAAATATGGTGATCTTTATTCATCAGACACCTACTATTTTCGTATAAAAATGTAAATAGCGCGGTAATATTTTCATTTTTAGATATTTATTTATTCTTAATAATAAACGTGCTCCGTTTGTCGAATGGCAGCCCTGTTGTTAATTAACACATCTGGGGCAATCAAACATTTGAGCCTAATTTGTTACAAGGCCAAGTGTACAACTGTAACTGTGTTCTCCTATTTATTTAAACCGACTGGAAAGAGGGTGGTTAGGATACACTTCGTACTAGCTAAACAGTTAAACAAAGATAGCTTAATCGATCACTGAAGTCATGCTCCTGGCGTAAGATATGTTTTTTTTCTTTCAAAATACAAATTATCATTTTGACAGTTCTTAAATGATTCACTAACAAACTGATGATCAATTTGAAGTAAGTTAAAAGTGTATCGATTTATTAAAAAGTGTAGGTGTTATTTTTGTTATTTCATCGCGCGCGAACCGCTAAAATGAATTCTATGAAATTTGATATGGAGATAATTTGGGCTCTGGATTAACACATAGGCTATTTTTATCCCGGATTAATGCAAGTAGCACCGCGGCGCGCAGCAAGTATAATATATAAAAGTAATCAATTTTCTTAATAATACCAAAATAAACAACATTCGTTTGAGCGTACATGCCGTTGTCACCTTCGCACGTTTCGCTCGCGCAATGTTTTATAGCACTTTCTGCCTATTCTATAATACATAGTAAGTAAGATCTGCAATAGACTTTTAAGCCCTCCTTAGGCCGTTATGGCAGCACGAACTGAGTAGAGTTTTACCTACCCAAGTCGCTGACTTTGCCATAGACAAAGATATACTTTGTCTATGACTTTACTAAACGACTGCCTATATTTTTATCAAAGACAAATGTAGCACTTATTTTAAAAGCGAAAGTATGTTATGTATTATTCCATTTCGTATGTACAAAAACGTATGTTTTAACACCTTAACGCTCTACTGAATCCGCCAGCCCGCACTTGGCCAGCGTGGTAGGTTTTGGCCTATATCACTTTCCTGGTGGGTCACGAGCCCTAGGAGTGGGAACGTATAGTGGGCTGCTTATGCTTATGCTACGAGTATGTTCATGTACAGCTAAACTACTTAAGAGTTGTTTTATCACTCTTATTAGTTTCTGATTTAATACAAAGCTACTTAGGTTTTTTTTTGGATATAAAAGTATTTATTACAGAAGAAACAAACTTAAAATACTTTAATATAACTTAAAGAGGTAACGTATTTTACAGGACTTAAAAATATTTCAAAGATTTTTCTATTTACAAAGCATAGAAAAGACGAAAATTTAGTAAACTAAAAAAATAATAATAACAAAATAATACAATCTACTTTCTATAATTAATGTATTAGTACCGAGAGCATCTCTTTATATATTATAAACCGTCGCTACTTTAACTTTTTAAAGGCAAAAGTAATACGATGTAATAAGCTAGTTTTCAGAACCCGGTTCGCGAAACCTGCTGCTTTCATAAATACGAGTACTCGTAACTTTAAACATTATTAAAACCGCAATATGCATCCTTCAAAATGCCGTTCTTAAGGCGCTATGGGAGCAACATAGCATATTATGAAAAATCCTATAAAATCCTGCGTGAACAATTCAGTTTTAATATCTTTTATTCAGAGTTAAAAATTCTGTGCTTTAGAAAGTAATAAAAATGCTTCAAAAAAGTCTCGAATTCTTTTTAATAGTTAATGTTATCTAGATTCGTCAAAACTTATAATTTTAATGTTTTAAAATGGTTGAGAATATATGTTTTTTTTTATTTCGTGAAACTACTACAGCCGCGGCCGCTCTGCAGGCGCTTCGCTCAAATTTGTTTGGCACCGCTGAACTCGGTACAATTGCGCCCTTCGATCAAAGAATAATAATAATAATAATCAAATATTATACCAGTTTCAGGTTTGCATACAAACAAGCACAAAAAATAGCATATGTTTACTGTACTCTTGTATCTATTACATAATACTACGTCACAAAAAATAGTTCAATTCAAGTCAACCTTACTGTATTTTAAGGTTGAATTTCGACTAGTGCCGTAATAAACATAAGCTATCTTGCTCCGCAATAACAGCTATAAAATTTTATGACCGTTCGCAGTGAGCGTTAGAAAATTCAACTGTATTACTATACTAACAACGCTTAAATTCCTCAAACTCAAATAAGACCACACTCTCACTTGCGGTCGAAGATTGTGCCTTAATAAAAAAGAGGTCGATAGGTACGTTTGTAGTCTGCTTACGCGTGGCGCATGAAATCTTGGCTAGACTAGTCGATATCAGTTCCATGTCACGACTACGTCCCACGTCTGTCAAAAGAAAATATTTTTTGAAAAGATGCCTACTATGTGTTTTTTTGGTGTTGCAAATAAGCACAGGTCTTAAATTTACCACGAAAATATTGCGGTTCATACGTTAGTGTAATTACCAAACTCACATAAGGTTAATTAAATATTGTAAAGCATTAGCATGCTTATGCTATATGCCTACGTGTTTTTTTTGGTGTTGCAAATAAGCAGAGGTCAAAAATTTACCAGAAGACTATTTCGGTTCAAACGTTAGTGCAATTACCAAAGTCACAAAAGGTTAATTTCCGATGAGTCATATTGTTGTCACGTGTCAATTAATTTATTCACCACTGCCTGAATGAGATAGAAATATATAATAGTGCACGATGCAATTTGTCTTACTTGGAATATTTTTCAGTTAAAAAAAGGTAACGCCCCATAGAAGCTCATTGCTTTGTAAAATCTCATAGCGTTATGGCAGACCAACGCACAATAATATACCTATAAAGGTATTAGGTTATTAAGTTATTATCAATAATGCACACCAATAAATTTTAATAGCGAAAAGAATATTAAGAGGAAGATAATTTAAAAACTAGAGCACAATGGTACCTAAAGAAGTATAAATATTCTTAGGGTTGTTCTTTCCATGGTCTTTTAGCTATTTTTTCGATAAATAAGAATCTTATTCTGACATCCGATGGCAAAAAAAAATATTTAAAATGAACTGTAATTTCATGATTTTGCCCTTATATTCGCTCCAATGATTTAATTTTATAATTAATTTATCCGAAAATCCATTGGATTCGAGTAAATCTTTCCAAATTTTAACCGCAAATCGTTGAACTTAAATGGGCACTTTAAAGTTTTGCTTTTGTTAACAGTAATCCTGCATACCTATGTACCTAATGGACAAACCTTAATTGCATATTTTGCGAAACCAAATGTTTCTGACAACTTTAAATGTTATTAAAGCACAATTAATTATTTGACTCTAACTTTAAATGTAAATAATTTTAATTTAGACGAAGCGTAACTGGCTGCAAATTTATCAGCAAATCAAAAACTAGAGTGTAAATAAAATTCAAATATAACAGTCATATTACTGTTGCAAAAAAAAAATATATAGTATACTTCCCCTGCGATCTGAAATTGAGAGAAGCCTAGAAAAAGCCAAAGTAAATACAATAAAAATGTTATATAATATTATATTGGACAAAATAGTTACTCGTAGATCCATTGCTAGCCGTCAAATCGCGATTTAATATTATTTTTTATCAATGTATGTATGTAATATTACTATTTTATCAATATACATATTTTAACTAACCATAAGTTATTTTAAAATCTTAGTATAATACTGTCAAGCTTACTGCCAATTATTGTGGCACATTAATTATTTTTATTTTTAGTTTTTATAGTTAAACTTTTGTGCCCACTGTACTGTAACAAAAAATTTTTATATGCTAATATTAATTATCACTGTGTTTAAAAAGATTAATTTGTATGTAAGCTTTTAAAATAAATTATAATATTAAGAAAGGACCACAAAACTAATTTAGAAGACCGCTCCGGACAGAACCTGACGGAAAGGTATGTACCCATAACGCTCGTGGCATTGCCACGTTGTATAGCGATGGATAGCCTTTGCGCCTGATACGATACGGAGCCGAATTCACCCGACCTCTTTCTAAGAGAATTATGTATATCTACCTACCTATAGTAGCTTTTTAATAGGATTGGATATGTTCAGATTCACAAGCATTTATTGTCAAACTGTATATAAATTATGGTTCTACAAATAGGTTCATAATTTTTTATGTTTCGCCGATTTTAAACACCCATTAAACCTAACTTATTGACTCAGGCGTTACTTTGCGGAAATCCATTATAAAAAGATGACAAAATTAAATATTTAGTGTACTTCCGCTGTGATCCGAAATCCAAATTAAGACAAGTAAAGGAAAAATCAACTAAGATCAATTAACCAAGCTTAATTAACTAAGACTAATTAACTAAGATCAATTAACTAAGATTAATTAAGATTAACGTTACCTATCACAATTAGGAAGTTCTTAACTCTACACGTGTTTCGCCTAATCACAAGGCATCATCAGGAGACGCTGACTCTTCGAACTCTCTCGACTTGTCGTTCGAAGAGTCAGTCTTAGTTAATTAAGCTTGGTTAATTGATCTTAGTTGATTTTTCCTTTACTTGTCTTAATTTGGATTTCGGATCACAGCGGAAGTACACTAAATATTTAATTTTGTCATCTATTTACCCATTAAACCTATCCTATCCCACGTATACTTAGTCAGGTCATAAGTTCTGTCACACAAAAAAAACTTTAGAATTTTCATTGCTGGCCACAAAATTTTTTATTGAATTTGAATTGCCAATTTTTCATGAAAATAAAAATATATACTTTTTAGAATTTTCCTCATTTTTAAATATGGAATGGACACTTAAAGAAGACCGTGTCGGGGTTATTGCATTGCATCGTTGCGGTTACGCGCCAATTCAGATTTTCGACTTACTGAAAAATTTGAATGTAACCAAAAGATTCGTTTATCGTACCATAAAACGATACAATGAAGACTCTAGTGTAGATGACAGATCAAAAAGTGGTCGACCTCGCTCTGTTAGGACTCCAGCAGTGATAAAAGCTGTGAAGGCGCGAATTCAAAGAAATCCCAAACGTAAGCAGAAACTGTTGGCCCTTCAGATGGGGTTAAGCAGGACCACAGTGAAAAGGGTGTTAAATGAAGACTTAGGGCTTAGGGCATATCGAAGAAAAACAAAATATCGTTTGGACGCTCGTTTAATGGATCTGAGACTGAAGAGATGCCGCGCTTTGTTGAAGCGGTACGCAGGAAAAAAGCGTCGGGAAATTCTTTTTTCGGATGAAAAAAATTTCACCATTGAAGAGAGCTACAACAAACAAAATGATAAGGTGTACACACACAGCAGTGAAGAAGCGAGCAACCGTATTCCGCGTGTCCATCGAGGTAATTTTCCATTCTCGATCATGGTTTGGCTGGGAGTCTCTTATTGGGGCTTAACTGAGGCACATTTTTGTGAGAAAGGCGTAAAAACGAATGCAGTTGTGTATCAAAATACAGTCCTCAAGAACCTTGTGGAACCTGTTTCTCATACCATGTTTGATAACAGGCCCTGGGTATTCCAACAAGATTCTGCGCCAGCCCATAGAGCGAAAAGCACACAAGACTGGCTGGCGGCGCGTGAAATCGCCTTCATCCGACACGAAGACTGGCCCTCCTCCAGTCCAGATTTGAGTCCGTTAGATTACAAGATATGGCAACACTTGTAGGAAAAGGCCTGCTCAAAGCCTCATCCTGATTTGGAGTCACTCAAGGCATCCTTGATTAAGGCAGCCACCGATATTGACATGGACCTCGTTCGTGCCGAAATAGATGACTGGCCGCGCAGATTGAAGGCCTGTATTCATAATCGCGGGGGTCATTTTGAATAAATTTTATTACCATAAGAATCTATGTTTTATTAAGTTTATTTTGATATATAAATGTTTACATAAATATTAAACATCTCTAAATTATCTCATATTACACATGTGACAGAACTTATGACCTGACTAAGTACTACGAGAATAAAAGAGCATACATATAAAGTAAATTAATGCCTTCATGTTCGATCAGGCTGCACCGATTGTAATGAAATATGGTACGGAGATAAGTTAGAACCAGGATTAACTAGCGGGCTATTTATATCCCGGACTAATGCGGGTAATACCGAAGGGAAAAGCTAGTATAGCATACACAGAGAAGGCTGAGCTCTCTTCGTTTTTGAATTCCTGAACCGTGAAGACGCGAGATGACGCCAGGGCCTTGTCTCTTTAATCACGAAGCAAGCATCAACATACATAGCCTATGTATAGGGGACTTATACCATGTTTTGATGTCGATGAAGGAATATTGATTCTGAGTAAGGCTTGGTAGAATAAAAGATTGAAAAAAAGTTACGAGGAGAATAAAATATGATAAAGAGATGTAGAAGACGTTTCGTTTTATCCTTGTTTGTGCTAAGTGACCAGCTTTGGTGTCGAGAGTTTTCAAGGCACCCGAAGGCCTCTCATTTAACGACTGCTTATACTAAGATTAACAGTTGGGACCTACATATTATGTAACGTGTCATCCTCACGCTGTTTTCCCTAATCGACCAGCGCGAGAAAGTCTAGACTAATCTATAACTTGAAAAACAAGCGGTGCGCGTTGGTATAAGTCGGTGTAGGCCGAATCAAACCACTGGTCACTTCGTCAGATTGAAAAGCAAACTATTTACCACCGCAACACCCTCGCAAAAAAAAAATATTTAAGGGCAGCTCCCATACAACAATGGTACGGAACCCTTTATGCGCGAGCCCAACTCGCACTTGGCCAATTCTTTATGAAAATGACCTAAGAAGTACGAATTGGGTTCAAGAGAACATCAAAGAGAACCAAGTTAATCTGCAGGCGACACGATAAAATGGTTTGGTAGAGATGGCTGTGCCGACCAGTTCAATTAAATCTTTTTTTCACTTTACATAAATAATACAATATTCAAATTCAAATCATTTATTTCAGACATAGTTCATATTACACATAACAAAATCATAAAAAACAAAATCATAAAAATAATAATACAAAATCAGAGTCATAGCGAAACAAAATCAAAATAAAAAATTAAATAAAATATTAAACCCTTTGGTAATAAACAAATTTGTATTTGTAAATCGAAGTCAGCTGTAAATAACTGTTTTAGCAAGTGGCATAGAATTTCACCATTGATGTATTTATCTATAACTAGTTCTACTTTAGTATTTTTATTTTCTGTAAATAATAAATTAAAATACTTAAAAATAATTCAATCTATAGAATGCTTGATTTATGGCAAATTGTTGAAACTAGCAATAGAAACAACCACTGTGGCAGTTATTACTTTATATGATTTGAGAAAGAAAGAAGGTGGTGTTGAAAGAAACGCAGACAATCCAAATTATATAAAGAAACTTAGTTGTAATACTTACTTAGCTGACATTCAGCAACGTTCAAAGACCTAACGGAGTTAACCGTTCGAACGTTTTTCTTTTCTAAGGTAAGAGGTCAATCTATTGAGACGTTTTATAAGCCCCTCTGAGCCTCTTGCGAGCTTACATCTGTCTACATCAAAGGTAGGCTTAGGTCACAAGAAAAGATGGTGGATCCGTAATAATACAAATGATTGAACCGTTGAAGAAATACGAGTAACTTTATTCGAAAAAGAAATGTGTAAAATTTAAGAATTGTTTCAGTCTACGGAGCAAACAACATAATATGGCTAAAACATATTCCCTGAGTGGCCAATGAAGATTAGTGTTTTAATTTAGTCGGTTGGAAGACTTAGGAAGGTGACATAAACAAATTTATTGGTAATTATACAATTACATGGGAGAAATAAATTAATAAAATCTTGTATATATACAGGAATTGCTCATTTAAAGATATAAGATTTGCGCCCGCGGTGTTATCCGCAGATTGACGACCTCGTTGGCGTTATGGTTACCATGCCGGACTGCCAATCAGAAGGTTCCGGGTTCGATTCCCGGCATGGCCAACATCTTTGTGCTGAACTTAATTTGTTGGCTGTTGGTCTGGGTTTTAAATATGTATCTATATAAAATATGTATGTACGAGTATATGTAGTATATCAGATGTGTTAGCAACCATAATACAAACTAGAAATGGTCCAGTATGGGGTAAACCAGCTGTGTGTGAAATAAGTTCTAATATTTATTTAGATTATCAGATAATCAGTTAAAGCTATGAGACATACTTGTACTCAAATATAGCAGCTATGTATTCTATAAATTCATGATTAAATAACTGATTGGAATTCAGCGCAAATATTTGACCGAGTAATTCGTTCTATCAACCAATAAATACATTGCAACCGTAGCGCGAGCGGATAAACCTGCATTTTTGCATATCAATTGAAACTGTGAGTGATTCACAAACATAACAGCTACAGGAAGTTATTCAGAAACGGATTTCAATTCAGCGCAAATGTTTGACAGTAATTATTTCCGTACCTACGGGAACCACAACTGTTTTCAGGATAAAAAGTAGCATACGAGTTAATCCCAGGTCTTACTTATCTGTATACTATATTTCATCAAAATCGGTTCAGAAATTTGAGCGTGAGAGTGTTACATACATTTTGGAGTTACTTTTTATCCCACGGCAGCCAGTAATTTTTTTTTTTCAGATCACTAATGGGCCCAAGAAGTCGAACAATATTAGTTCAAGCACCACCCCCCTATCTGTCATACTTTCGAAGTTCCCCTGGGGTGCACCAGGGTCAGTTCCGCTTTCAGACATTTTTCTAATTTGTCTCACCGTCCTCTTATCCCTTCTTTACTGCTAAACCTCGCAAGTACCGCGGTACTCAAGGCCTATTTTGATACCAAATTTCATCAAAATCGATCCTATCATTTGAACGTACAGAAGTTACAAACATATTAACACACAAATTTTCGCATTTATAATATTAGTAAGATATCAACGCATTTCTTTCATATAACTCAATCAAAAAAGAAAACATAAACATTGAACAAGTAAAAGTTGTAAAAGTTTCAAACCAATAAGCGAATATACGCAAAGAAATAATTATAACCATAGACAAATTACATAAAAACAAGCTATATAATTATAATCTGTCAAAGTTATCACTGAGTAATTTGAGCAGAGAATTTAATCAACTTAATGAATCATTATCGCTTATAGACCAAACAGATTCACGAAAAAGATTAAAAGAAAACTCGTTAAAAGGGTTCTATGTAATTACATTTGTTTTAGTTTTTGTTTTAGTCCTTATTTTCGGGGACATTAGCCGTGTGCCTTTAATTAACGATTTCGATGATGGTTAGATCTATCTATCTAAAAAAAATTACGAAACTGGCTCGTTCGAAAGACATTTCATACTTTACCACTAAAATTAAGAGCATTTTAGATATGTACTCGTAAAAGTGTGACCTATAGTTATACTACTGTAATGACACATTAATATTTAGTAAAATTCTTACATAATTAATTTATTAACTGTATTGATTATGTAACTGTTAATTCAATCTTCGGCAAAGGGCCTCCCTACCGTCCCTTCACTTTTGTCTGTCCTGGGCAACGGTATTCCAGTCTGGATTGTGTGTGTCGAGGTCGTACCGCCATCTCATCTTGAGGTCGGCTCCATCCAGTGGTGGTTTTTGACCAAAATGTATGCGGTATGAGGGTTAGATAGAGACGTTTACTAAATCCTAACAAAGATTTAGTTATATGAAATTGGTCAATCAGTTGTAGAGATAGAACAGTCTTTGCATTAGATGAATAATTTAGTAAAAGCAAATATTTGCGTGGTCTTTCGTTTTCGTAGTGGAATTAGTACTTCTTATTTTCCTTCGTAAGAGCTAAGTTGCCAAGCTCTGGTGTCAAAAGTTCAAGCCGCCTGAAGGCCTCTGACTTGGCTTAAGGGGTAGACTAACAGCCGGGACCTACGATTCAACGTGTCATCCGACCCTCGGTAGCCCAGATGAAAATGCCACTTTAAAACGACAGTCTTGTACAAAGTCACCCATCCAAACACTGTCTGCATCAACCGTTGCGTTATCAGATCACCTTAGCTAGCCGAGCTAAGGGCGCTACATGGTACTTACTAGCTAGATTTATAAGTTGTTGCCAATTATCTCACTAAGATTGTTTTGTTGACGTCAAATATATAAAGTTCGTTAATCAAATCAAATCAACATTTTCTTTATTTAGACTACTATTTGGTCTATTAGTAAATACAGCTTAATAATAAGTGTTAGTGACAGTATATGGCGCAAATGTAGAATAAGAACAGAAACAGAGCTGTACTGAACAAAGCCAAGACTGAGGTGACCCTGAGTAGACATTAAAGGGATGCTCATTCAACCGATGATTTTTTATTTTATTTTCATTTGTTTTTGTATGTAGCACAACTGTAAAAAAAAGAAGAAACCGGTGGGATTAATGTACTTTGAAGGTGAATGCAAATTAGCCTAATGTGAGACCGCGCCGAACGAAATAAAATATTCAGAATTCTTTAAATAAAATTTCAGAATTCTTTAAATAATCTAATGACAGTTCGCACTTTGCCCTCGTCTAGTCTAATTCAATTAGTCTGACGCATTTGTGTGTGCGATGTTACCTTTACTTGTAACACGATGTATAGAGTTCGATAAATAGAATAATCTGAACAAAACTCATTCATTCATCCGATTTCGCTCGATCCTTAGTGAATGAAGCAAGGTGAGTTTTCCAGAGATATAGTTATTTGAGCGAGTAAGTCTATACCTACCTGTCTGAGGATGAATAGGTTCGGTGACGCATGCGTATCACGCCTCACGTACAAAATACTACGACGACCTGTGATTACTCGCGATCTTACGTTGACAATCTGTACAGAGCCATGCAAAAGTATGCTTTAATGGTGAGTGATAGAATTCAATTCTCACTGACAGTGTATTTGTGAACAACTGTAAATAAGAGCTATATTTAGAAAAGCCCTTTGATATAGTATTTTATTTTGCACACTTTCATTGGAATTTGCGTGGGCTAACGACATTTACTGTAATACCATCAGAGGCTTTGACCTGAAATCATAATATTTACTTTTTTATATGGGTCATGGTCGTTTGTACTAATAGGAATTACGCTGAGTTGATTTGTACAAGATATTGGGAGTATATTTTGCACAGATTTGCTTTCATATAAGTTTGCACTTGACTATGTTTCGCCCGGTGGTAAGTGATAAAGCAGCCTAAGGTCGAACGCGTAGAAACCAGGACACTCATCTTGAAAACCGAGAGGTCAATTTTTTTTTTATTTCAGTTCTTTTACAACTTTTTAATCCCCGATGCAAAAACTTCGAGGTGTTATAGTTATAACGTGTTTATTTGTGTGTGCGTGTGTGTATGTCTGTGTAGAATATTCATTATACATACGTACCGACGGCAGGTACATTGGGGTCCGCGAGACGCCACTATAGAACCCGGGGCCGGCAAAAGAAGCGATGGAAAGACAACATCGTAGAAATCGCTGGAGTGACATGGACCATACAGGCTCAGGATCGCTTTTATCCAAATTTGGATGCCCTGACAAAGAACTTTTTTTTATGTAATCTGTATTGTCTCACTGTTGGGCAAAGGTCTTCCCCAATGATCCCCTGAATGAAGGCCAGCTCCTTCCAGTTGGTATAGAAGTCCACCAACTCGTTGCGCTCTCGAGTTGTGGTCGGCCTCGTCGTCTTCTGCCACGGCAGAAGGCAGAAGCAGAAGAACGTCTATACCATCTATACTAATATTTCAAAGAGGATAAGTTTGAATTTTTGTTTGCTAGGCTCCGAAAGTACTGGACCGATATCACTGTTGGGAAGCTACATTATCCATAAGTAACAAAGGCTATTATATATAAGTACTAGCTGACCCGGCAAACGTTGTTTTGCCTTTATAATAAAATTATTTCTAAATATACAGTAGCCGATTCTCAGACCTACTGAATACGCATATAAAATTTGAAAAAAATCGGTCAAGCCGTTTTGGAGGAGTACGGTAACAAACACTGTGACACGGAAATTTTATATATAAGATTTCCCCCGCCCCCTTCCACTATCGGACGAGCAGGGAAACGCCAAGGCGGCATCGGTTTACAGTTGAGGTGCCCAAGGCACGCACTAAGCGTTTTGCCTCCACCTTTATTGTCTGATCCACCAAACTTTGGAATTCCTTGCCGAATTCCCTGTTCCTCAATAACTATAACCTAGCGATTTTCAAGACGAGTGTGAAACGATTCTTTCTAGGTAAGCGCGCTTTTCCGAACTCCTCAATGTCATTTACCATCAGGTGAATTTGTGGTCAAGCGCTGACCTATTTAGAGTAAAAGAAAAAAAATATTTTTCTTTGCAACTTAGATTATTTTGTAGTCCGTGCGAAGTCGAGACAATCTGCTATGCTTGCTGTGTTTGATAAAAATAATATGCAATGAACTAAATGCTATTTTATTTTATAACGCGAGTAACACAGTACTGACAGCGCAGTAAAGAAAGAGCGTTCGCTTCGCTCGGCAATTCATACGCACAATAAAGAAAAGTGTGCCCTTGTATGCAGTCCGTTAAATGCGCAAGGTGACCGGGCCGCGGGGCGATGCCTCCGCCCAGTAATCCTTCGCAGCACAATGACAAGCGAGTGATTACCAGCGGGCACGCTTCACGAGTCAAGTTAAGGAGCTTCTTGAATGGCATCTTCGACAATTTTCACCTGAGAACATGTTTAGGGATGGCAGCGGCAAAATATTAAATTTACAATTTTATCGTTCTGATTGGTAGACGAATAATAAGATTGAAAAATAGCTATTGGTAATAAATAAATCGTCTAAAAAAATATTTTTTATACCAATTTGAAAAAAACACGTTTATATATTATATTACATTTTTTAACAAGGTTTCTACTTTATATGTCTGACTGGTACCAAAATTGGTGTAAATATTCTAAGGTTTCTTATTTAGACGGCCTATAAGCAGTTTTTTCAATCATTTCACCGTATTTTAGGGTTCCGTACCTAGAAGGTAAAAACGGGACTCTATTTATGCAGAAATTTTCACAAGTTATGTATTTCCCTTGCCGCTATAACAACAAATACTAAATATTAAAAAAACAATAATTGAGAGGATTCCCCACCGAAAATGTGTTTTCTTTTTCGTATTTTTATGTTATGTTATATATTGGTACCAGGTAAATGTAATCTTAAAATTTATAAAATAATATTTATTGTCATTATAATAACTATAAAAGAATTTCTTTGGTTAGACAAATATTATTAGGTATTCATATAGTAGCATTCATATGGTAGCATTTTCTAGTAATCACGAGCCTGTTAATACGGACTAGACATGCTCTTCCTTGGCTAGAGTGTCGCTCTCGTATGTGACGTGATGCGCACTGATGGTCATACGAGTATGCCTGGTTGTGCTGCGTAAAAAATAAATTTCAAAAAGTCCTACCAAATATAATTGAATCCAGTCGCTAAATTAGTGCAGCGTCCTCTTTTTTGAGTATATATCCCTTCGGTAGACGAAAATTTCCCGCAATTTTTAAAAATTAAATCTGACATAAAATCCAATTTTCACCGCGAGTCTTTTAGGATAGCACCCTTTACATGTGTGCTTACATACACATTTAAACTAATATAATATTTACCGATAGATCAAAAAAAAAGACAGTTTTTTTTCAAAGAGGCTTCGTTTGACACTTTTTTGTAGTAAATTGGTTTTAATATACTTATTGATTTAGTTCCATAGCTGAGAACGTACACAAGTTATCAATGTAATTTAACTTATATAGTGACATGTACCCTGTAATCAATCAGGTTAAGTTAGTTAAGTTAGTGTACACTCTAACTTCACCATCTATGTAACTTAGCTTACAAACTAACTTAATTATAAACCTATTCTTGCCTAGGTTCGGGCAGGAGGAGACACTGTGCTTCACAACACAGGACTTGTTTTACAGTAAAGGTTAATTTTGTAGGAAAATGACTACGATAATATTGTACAACATTTTATTTGGCCAATTAAAAGTTTTATTTATTATTATTAATATTATTCTACTATTGAAAACTAATTTCGAATTACTATTTCTATCTTATGACAGAAAAAAAGAAAAATAAATAGAAAAAGAAACATACTAATGAATTAAGGTAACATTTGAAACAGTTTAGACGGCCTCGTTGGCTTATTAGTTGCCATGTCGGACTGCCAACCAGAAGGTTCCGGGTTCGATTTCCGACACGGCCACCATCTTTGTGCTGAACTAAATTTGTTGGTCTGAGTGTTAAATATGTATCTATACAAAGTATTTTAATACATATATATGAATGTAGTGTATCAATTGTGTTCGCAACCATAATACAAACTAGAAATGATTTAGTAAGGGTCTGATTATTATGTAAAATGTGTCCTAATATTTATTTATAGATTACCTAGATGTATTAAATACAGAATACCAGTAAGCATATTCCAAATATGAAGACCCCTACGTAAATTGTCAGTGAACAGAAACTCAGGTAGAGAGTTTCAGAGTTCCACGGTCCTCGCAATCGAGGCTTAACGAAGGCTCTTTGTGCCAGGCTTTAGAATTTCGACTGTGCCTACGATAGCTTTACTACGAGTATATGGCGATAAAGGTTTTAGTTTGAAACGAATACGCAGTTGATGCAAATGATTGTATAAATACGATAATATTTTAAAATGACGGTTATTTCTGATACTGTTTAGCCAAGTCAGAACAAGAGTAAATAAAATTTAGAAAATTTCGACAAAATATTTTGTAGTCTTGGATTTGAAATTTATCACATTGTACGTATACTGCTGATCAAGCAATTTCATTTGATACCTATATTGAGGCGGTTGTGTAGTGCAGTTATGGCAAAAATACACCGCCATTTTATAGCAGCGGCCATTTTGAATGGGTTTTGATCAAACATAGCTAAGAACTTTCTGGACTACCACACCTTTAGAAAAAAAAAACTAAAATCTAAATCAGTTGATCCGTTTGAGAGCTACGATGACACAGACAGACACACAAATACACACACACACAGAGAGAGAGAGAGAGAGACATGTCTTATTTATAACAACCCGTAGTTCTTGCCTCGGGGGTACAAAACGACGCTCGTTATTTCTGATTCTGTTTAGCCAAGTCAGAGAAAGTCTAACTCGCAAGGGTTCGATATTCATTTGAGGTGAGTAAATGTTAGTGTGTGTGTTTATACAAACCAACGTTGATACTTATATCAACGTTGGTTTGTATAAACACACACACTATGCTTACATAAGCAGCCCACTATACGTTTCCACTGCTGGGACCCGGGGCCTTTTACTCACGAAGAGAAATATATAGGGCTGGCCAAGTGTTGGCGGATGACATACGTCTTCGGATATTGCGGTCCTCAAACATGCCGGTTTCCTTCCCCATAAAGCGAGCGCAAATCACACAAAATATGAAAAATAAGTCATTGGTGTAGGCCTTAGATCGAACCAGAGGCCGTCTGATTGAAAAGCAGACGTTTTCTCACCGAGCCACACTCACTTTCGCAACGTTGATAAAAACTTCCGAAAGACGAGTTTCACAGATTTCTTATTTAAGACTTGTGATCTAATCTCACGTATTCTGTGTTTAAACATATCGTACCAAATATAACTTAAACTCCGAAATAAATGTGAAGAAAACTTCGCTTGTAGCTACGAAAGAAATGTCGCCCTTTGTTGTTAGCTGCCAGACACAATTTAAGGTCACTGCCTGCGTTTGGCTGACAACCTATTTATTTGGGACTGGGATATTTAGAGCGAAAATAAGTTGCTTACTTAAATGACAGACACCCGAGCTGTCTTCAAATAGGCTAGTTGACTTGCAAATTGGTTAAAAGTGGAAAAAATATAGTAGAGTGAAAACCATTGTAAAACGCAGCCCCGGATCTAGGGGGGCAAACCGGAGCACATACCCCGGGCGGCAAGTTCGAGGGGCGGCAAAACGAATTTTCCTCTCTTTTCCCTCCTTTTTTACCCCCTTAGTAAAAACCCCCTATTCCACAGCTTGCTAAAATGGAAGTCTAAAGTCGTGACTCGGGAAGCAGAACGGGTAAAGATGAACTAAGCAAGATTTGGAACTGAGATAAAGTAAGGCAAAAACGCCGCCCCACATTGTTCGGTATTTGCCGTACCATAAAATTTGAATAATTATTCTTCAAAGACTAATTGTATTCTAAAATTGAACAATGCATGTCTGCTAAGTTTGCCTTAGACTTTGATGATCTTCAGTGAGTGTGAGTGAGTGGGTGACAAAATTGATAAACTTTGACTCTACTTAATCTGTTAGTTTGAAGCAAATACAATTTGAAAAGCTCGTTTCTTACTTTAATAGAATCCTAAACCTTTCAACTGATTGACATGTTATTAAGTGGTTCACTTTGGGGTGATGTTGTAGTTCAAAAGGCGACGTAAGTGTTATTTTGGTGGCTAAGCTACTCGCTACTCCCTGATTTGATTAGAGTCAGCTCAGGGGTAAATCTAAAAATCCAAAACCAAAGTCCATTTCGTAAGGTAAAATATAAGCTTAATGCTTAGTGAGATAAAAAAGGTGATTTATATTTATAACCCCCTCCCCCCCCCTCTACATACATACGTCTTTCATACAGGTTACCAACTGATCAAATATAGTACGAGTACGATGTTCGTATGAAAATGACACAAATTAAACATAACATAACATAGAAACATCTTTATTGAGCAAGAGTATAAACATTTCTCTGTAATTTGACACATAAACTAGGCTTAAAAGTAATGTATGTCTTAATGCACTTTTTGATGCTCCTTGAATCCCACACATGGTACGTTTTGTGTTGTGGGATTCAGTGCCTTCCCTTAGCCTCTAATAAGTCATTTACTTTTAATTACTAAACCTAACATAAAAATAAATCTTTTTTCAAATTAAAATGTATCTTTGACCAAATAGAAAATATTTTTTCATCAAGTTTTTTCCACTCCGCGCCCCATGTGTCTGTTGCTGTATGTACCTAGGCAGTATAGGTACACCGACATTGCCTAAACGGGGGCATTGACCGGCCTGAGTATACGTGCGGTCGCTTTGAGCACTGACGTGTATTTTTTTTGATCTGCAAACATGTCGGGGTTATTTACTGAGGCGAGCGTTTTAGTTTTAAATTCGACGAATTTTCATTTTACTCAGATAGATAAAGATAAAGTATTTGTGTACATTGATTGGTCTCTAGTTACATGTCTGCAGGCTTCTATTTATCGAGGCTGGGTTATTTTAATCAAAGTATTGCTGCAATTAATTACATGTTGAAGAACTTTCAGGACAATGACACAGAATTAATTTAACTTTGCCCTTTTTATTTACGAATCGAATTGTTTCAGATAAATGGAAAAGCAAGTAATGAGAGTTTCTGTATCAATTGTGAAATATCTTAGTTAAAGAAAATATATCTTGACATTGAAATATTAATATTTTAAGTAAGAAATGTTTCACAGAAAAGTTAATGCCTTTGATGAAATATTACAGTATTGAATAAGTAATCGTCGTGAGAAACTTAGTTAATAAGATGACTAATTAATGATAACTTTTATAAGCTTTTGGAATCATACAATAAGTTATGAGTTATTAATTGAGTTGTGAAGTAACAAACACAAACAAAAAAGATATAGTCAAATTGAGAACCTCTTGCTTTTTAACTTTAAATAATTGGCCAAGTGCGGGTTGGGCTCGCGCATGAAGGGTTTCGAACCATTATTTTAATACATGGCAAAAAAACACGTTTGGACTCATCTAAATGGGTTTCATGAAACGATGCATGGCAGTAGTTCTAAGCATGCCTTCTTTTGTTGACGAGGGGGAAGTCTTCGACAAGATACCTGGCTACGATGGGGCGCAGTCAGGTTATGTGGGATTTATACCCACAAAAACGCCCCCGGTGACCTGTCTCTATGCTTAACAGAAAAGTCCAACTAGATGAATCGGATGTTGGAGCTCCATCTCCGAACATCCCAGAGTCTGATGCTTCTTTTATACGCCTCTTACGACGCAGGGGCAATGCCGCCGCCTTATTCTTTCACCCAGACTGCAGGGTTAGTAATATCATGACTTGAATGAATGATTCATTGTCTATAAAACTAGATACATACGAGTAGATAAGAGGTATTATTATAAAATGTCATAAAAAATTAAAACTATTTATAACTAAAAACAGTCTAGTTTTTACCCATAGGGCTTACAGACATGAGCTTTAAGTATGAAAGTTAATAGTCATATACATAATATTATGATTTCATTACCGCCAACGAAGAGTTTAATACTATAGCAGGCGTTTTTACACAAAAAGGTACACGACTTAGATTTTAGACTTGATTTGAAATATATTTGGTATTCGATTATAAATTGGGCAAGACTCGCACCAAGCAACGAGCAAGTGTTCTCGAGAGATTACCGATCGTTTAAAGTCGATTGAGTGTTCTTGAGGAGAACAAAAGGCACCTCGGCTGTTTTGAAACACGGCCCACTTTCATCACTTCAGCTAATAACAATCATAGCGAGTCTTTCAATTTGTGTGCTGGCGCATGCATGGGCGAAACCTTGAACATGCAGTTGTATAGTTAAAGTTATTGAGAAAATAAGTTTTAGGCCGTCTAAAGAACAACCTTAACAATATTTATACCAATTAATATTTTCGCGTAGAAAACGGTCACACTTACTTATTATTAAAAGTGGTCCAACCGTTTGCGAAATATTAAGATGCGTTACGTGAACAGTTTACAATGTTTAAAAATACTCATAAATTTACGAGTTATAATATCTATCTTTTTTTATTGGAGGGATGTACATTCCATACATTTTTTTAATGAGCGGTGCTCTCTATAAATAGCACGAAAATTTGTAGCGGCGCTAATGATGCCTACTTTGATTTTGAATAAATTTGGCCGACCGATCAAATAATTATTACTAGGAACATTATTGGTTTATTCCGAGAATTCTGGTCATAACACTTCGTTTTCGGACAAACAATTTTGTAAATAATTGGCCAAGTGCGTGTCGGAATCGCGTATGAAGGGCTCCGTACCAATAACATAAAAGTAACTATGGGCTTATGGCCTGCAATAAAGAAATTAAATTTTTATTTATTTATTTATTTTATTTTATTATTCATAATTTTATTTTTAGTATTTGTAGTTATAGCGGCCCGTGAAATACCTAATTTCAGCTTTCTAGCTATCACGGTTTCTGTGATACAGGCTGGTGACACACAGATAGACAGCGGAGACTTAGAAATACGGTCTTGTTTTTATTCGCAGAATTATTCGTTTTATTTTTGAGTCTCTACTTACAAAAGTACCTATTCGCGTGTCAATTAGAAGCATAGAAGGATAAAAACAAAATCTTTTAGTAGAAGAGCCCGTGAAGATCGTCCTTCACCGATCTGATAACCAGATGAGACGTATTTTTTATTAAATATTTTTTATAAACAAATGTGCCTAAAATTACTTGCCCATCGAAAAGTGCTCATGGCTATTTTTAATTAAATAAACTTTTATTGATTTTTTTTTCATCACCTTCATACTTTTGATAACCAAATGAAATTTATTTCACTGATAGTTTTTAATACACAGAATATGCCTCGGTATGCTTGCCTACTCATTTCAGTGTATAACTACTTGGCAAGCAGGTGTAAACAGGTAAGTCAAAATAGGTGACTCATTCGATTTTGATGCGCTTCATCGGAGTAACAACGTTTCTGAACAGTTAGAATTTTATTTTTATTTTTGATAATTGTAGCTAAATTATCATTTGACTATACACGAGCATTCGCAAAAAAAAAGCCATGAGCACTTTTGATAGGCAAGCAATTTTAGGCATATTTGTTTATAAAAAATACTTAGTAAAAATACGTCTTATCTGGTTATCAGATCGGTGAAAGACGATCTTCACGGGCTCTTAGACTATTTGGATTATAATTATACTCAAAACTCTATCGCCCATTAGCGCCGATATAATTTTATATTCAATTTATTGGAAAAGTGTTGTTCATTTTCGTGCAAATAGTATAATTGACATTTATTAGATATAGAGTTATTTGATTAAGTTTTAGCATTTGATTTTCATTTTATTTAATCACGAATAAAATATAGCGTTTCTAGATATTTACAGGTACAGGTTAAATAGCACCTTCATGTGAATGGCGGAGTCAATCGAAGTCACTCAACGCTGCGATACCCACTTAAGCTACTCTTTTAGGCAATTATTAGGTTGGCAGCGTTTTCTCTCTGACCAATTATATAATTTTTTAAAATCATAATAAATTACAATTTTCTGCCAAGCCAAGAACGTATTACGAGAGAACATATACGCAGAACAATTGTTATGAGAAAAAAGAATCTGACTAATATGATAAAGGCGAAACATTGCATGAGAGTATGAAACAGGGTGCGTGTGTGTATGCTCAAACAGCTGGACCGATTTCGATGAAATTTGGTATACAGATACCTCAGAACTTGGTTTATCATATGTGCTGCTTTTTAACCTGGATTTACGTAGGTAACACGGAGGGGTGCAGTTATTATAATATAAGGCAACTAGCGGTGTTACCGCAATCTGGACAAAAAGAAGTTAATCCGGAATACTGAAGTACCCTATCTGTTAATCCAAGATCTTACCTATCTTCACAAAAAATTTCATCATGATCGGCCCAGCCGTCGGTTTGAGCGTGAAGGAGTAATATAAATTTTAAAGTTATTTGCGTATCCCGCGGGAACCACAATTGTATTGCGTTGTTAGTTTTATATAATAATAATAATAATCATTTTGTTATACACACATACACACGAACTTTTGCATTTATAATATTAATATGATTTCCATGCTATAAGTTCATGCAGATACCGCTATTACGATTTTTCTGCCATTCTTTTTCTCGGAGCCTTGGTCGGCAGAATTGAGTGAATCGAATCTTGAGTTATCGTGGAATTTGAAAGGGCCTATGTTTGGGATAAATTCGGAAATGAGGACATTGTTTGATGCTGTTAAGTGAGGGAAACTCTCTCTTTAGCTTTTTGAAAAGAAGTCTTGTTTTGTGATTCTAAGTACTTACATATTAGATGATATTAAAGTATCATCTGACGTATAAGCCAATTATAGTGTTTTCTAGGAGTATTAAAATATTAGTTACGTAAAATATGTATATTTTTATTTTACTAAAATATTTTTTCTCAGAGCTTAATAAACATTTATTTAGCTCTGAGATTTTAAATTATATACAAATTTGAATAGACTTTGAATGTGTTTCTTCAATCCAACTACGTAAGTAGACACTTATTATGTTACTAAAAATCTGAAGAAATCTGCTTATTTACCGAAGACCTCAACTTTATAAAATAGGAATATCCCCGTTTTGAAAATCTGTTTACAAACGCATGTTTACGTTTACATTATCGGCTAAAGTAGCGACTTTAGTAAAATCTTAAGGCGATGATATGGGAAAAAAATAAAAATTACAGTTTTTTCGTTATAAATCATAGACAGTCAAAAATATTGAAAAAAAAATTTTTAAAGGCCGTCTGAACAACCCTAAGAATATTTAAACTTATTTTGGAACTAAGAAGACTTATGAGTTAGAAAAAAAACTAAAATTAAGTGTTTTCGTCCAGTTTTTTTTTTTCTTTTTTTTGAAAAGTCTGATTGGCACCAAAATAAGTATAAATATTCTTACAGTAGTTCTTTAGACGGCCTTTTAGCTATTTTTTCGATATTTTTTTACCATATACTATTTTTGGCGAAAAACTGTGATATCAACATTTTGTCCTTATCTTCGCCTTAATGGGAGTATTATAACGAAGCCCAGTACATTCGATATTAAAACAAACAGAGTGTTAGCGAGTAATCTTTACAAACACGACGGCTTGCGAAGAGGAACACTCGCAGCATAATATTTAGTCATTAAAGCGATTCAAGGCCCATTTAATTTGTAATAACGTTTTATGGAGTGTCTGCTTCTGCCTACGGCTAAATTCGCCAGAGCGAAGCACAAAAAAGTATCTAAAAAATGTGTTATCTAAACGTTTTCGAATACATTCTCGACGTCTGAATAATTAATTACGCTGTGGAATAAATACGAAAAACATGTAGCTTATTTACATTATACGAGTACCTAACTGAGTAAATACACGATCTCTTGCTAGCGTCTCGTGTTTTACAGATCGATTGTTTTTGCATACAGCTAGCCTGTCCGTTAATTTGCACGGTTCTTTCAGGGGATAATCAATATTGGTCGGTATTTTAATAGATAACCGCAAGCTGGAAAGAGACCGTGTCAGCCCTAATTATATCAAGCTAATTTAGTATTTCCACCAGACAGAACAGAAACGGATCGTGGATGAAAGGATGGTCAGGTATGATGATCGCTCTATGCTGGTGGCTCTATATTGGTCTGACACACGTACTATACATAATTAAATTACTTTCTATTGAAGATATTCTGGCCGTACGAGTATATTGGCTTCCGATGTACGGTGCATCGGATTATTTTGGTACCCTTCGGATTTCTATTTGGAATAGAATTGGTGTCATTTTCAATTTAGTTTTCTCAATCTTAATTAGTGTAATATGTTTTAATGTCAATTTGAACATACTAGTATAGATCAGACTTTGGTGTGTAGCTGTTGTAATTAAATTTAATTCTGTGTGAAAAATACTAGTGTAATATTTTGTGTGTAAATAATGTTGGGTGTGCGGCCTGGTACTGACCTAGTGGCTGATGAAGAGCTGCGTGGGCGTCGCAGTCAGCACAGATAGCGGAGCGCAGCATGCGTTCCCGCTGCAGCCGGCGCAGCAGCTGCAGGTGCTGCGGCGTGAAGACGGTCCCGGAGCGCTCGCCGACCAGCACCACGTCGCCCGCCTCCCACCAGGCCTGTTCCCGCAGCGTGCCGTCCCGGTTGAACAGCCCCAGGTCCTTGTACCCTTCCGGGGGGCTGAGCGCTCCGCTCTCTGGCTCCTGGTACCTCTCACAGGCACCGCAACCGCCGCAGTCTTCGCTCTCACCCTCATCGGAGTAACTGCATTCATCTCGCACCACGATGATGTAGTCCGCCTCGAAGAACTCGTTGGCGCTCTCGTCGAACACGACTCGGTGCTTCTTGCTCTTGGCGCCCTTCTTGAGGGAGGATTTGAGGTTGTCATGGTCTTTGTTGTGGCGCGTGTCGCGCGCGGATCGCTCGCCGCGCATGGTGAGAGCGGCGGCGGCACTGGGAGCGAGGCCGCCGGTGGTCGCGCCGCGAGTGCCGCGGGTGCCGCGCGCTCGCCGCACCCGCGCCCGCCATCGATCGCCGCCCACCGCTCTTCCGCCCTTCCTTGACGCTGCGCATTCACCACCTTCCTGCCACACGCTCTCTTCCTGGAGCAGATCGCTTTTAGCGGGTAGCCCGCCGTTTTTACCACTAGTCTTGTAAAACTATAAATACACATGTTATTCCAATAATAGTCTTTAAACAAAACATGCAACTATATACTAGGAAGATATCTTCCTAAAGCACTTTTTAATTCAGGACAATTAAAACTTTAAGATAAGTTACTTGACTTGTTAAATTTTTATTTTTTACTAGTACTTGACCCATTTTATATTGCGTGTCTTTTTTTAAAAATAAGGTATGTATAATATTTTATTTAAGGCTCCCTAAATTTGATTTTTAAATTATATACAAAATTAAGTAATTTATGAATATTTCAAAACAAATGTCGAGTAAGAAATTTCTTAAAAATAACGTTTGTTGTATGAGAGCCAGCTTTCATGTTTACTTTATTGAATTCTTTACTTTGAAATGTGAAAAATTAAAGCGTCTACATATTATCGTTATTATTAAAGAGCAAAAACTACTAAACAACACGTTTATTATTCGGGAACCCTCTTACTATTTTTTTTTATAATTTAGTATTTGTTTTATAGCGGTACTAAAAATCGTATCAAAAATAATATCTAAAAAAAAATAGTATCTAAACTACGACTATCTGTAATCTGGAAACCATATACAGACAGAGAGCGGAGGGTTATTCATGGATTCCCGTTTTAACTTTTTAGGTACGGAATCCTAAAAAAACAGAACTGTACGAGCACGTACACTGTCCGACTTAATTAAAATTCTTTTTATTTATATAAATGACACTTCCAGATAAACCAAACGTATCACTTAGACTAGTAGAAAATTGAAATAAAATAAATTACAATGCTAAGAACTATTATTATGACTAGGCTTAAATACTACATTAAGATTAAGTAAATTATTTACAATTATATACAAAGAAAAACATAGAATAAATTCAGAGAATACGAAAAATACATATAACAACTAAAAGATAACAAACACATTGAAAAATAATAATAAAAATATAATAAACCTATTTCTCCCATTGTACATTCTCACAGTAGTTGAGCGAGGCAATAGCAAACACAGATAGTTTGTCGGCAAATACATCTGCTTGCGGATGTGAGACACTGAGAGTGTTTTCAGATGGCATTGTGCGCGACAGATTGGCAATTGTTAATTTTTGTCATCTAAGCATTAACATTAGCATCGAATTCAATTCGCGTTTGGTAACCGATCATACCTCGCGTCTCATTATAATATCATCAATAAATAACTCTCATACCTCGCGTCTTATTATAATATCATAAATATCTTATAAGTTTTCTTATAATATATCAGTTAAAATTCATATCAGAGCTTTACTGATATTATTCCTACAAAAACCCAAAAGCAAGTAGGTAAGATAACTAAATACGTGTATTCCCTATAAACATAATCAGCCCACTATATATATACCCATTGCTGGGTATCGGGGCCTTCTCTCACGAGGAGAGAGATATAGACCATAATCCACCACGCTGGCCAAGTGTGGGCTGGCGGATGACACACGTTTTCAGACATTGTGGTCCTCAAACATGTCGGTTTCCCCACGATGTTATCTTCATCGTAAAGCGAATCCACACATAACACGAAAACAGGTAATTGGTGTAGAGTTGGAATTTAACCAGGGCCGTCTGATTTAAAAGCAGACGTTATCCCGCTGAGCCACACTCGCTTTTATTCCCTATACTTAATATTATTTATGGCATTGATTAGTGTTCCATAAAATTGGGAACCTTCATAATTATCAAGTATTCGCGTCGTTTTACGATGATGGCATAGTTAGCAAACAAGCAGGCGGCCCGTCTGATGATAAATAGCTACATATAGTGTCATAAAAACAAAAAATTAAAAAAAAACATCATATTGGTAACATACAATTAAAAATTATTAAAAAATATGTTGGTTAAATTACAATACAAATTTAAAAATGTATGTAAAAAATGTATATTAAATCTATATGTATGTATGTATTCATTATATTTGTATCTATACTATTTACAAAACAGTAGTGACCTATGTTGAGTTCTAAAATTGACATTTAATCTTGTCGGTCCTTTAACTACATTTCCAACAAGATATGCCTAGAATGGGGAGCAGCCAGTTTATGTAGGATTTGTGCCGCTACGGATCATATTCTATGATCAAATACTTCACTTTTTTGTCAAAACCCACCGGTGACCTGCCTGTTTGCTTAACGGAGGACTCTTGGATCTTTTACTGTAACTTCCTACGGTATACAATGTATTCTTTGTGCGTTTCTGGTTTGCTATTCCATTTTTAACAGGCGCTATAATATATGTACTGCTGACGACACTTTGATTAGTGCGTTTCTAGTTTGCTATAAAAAAAATTACAGGCGCTATAATATACTGCTGACGACACAACTATTAGAAAATTTCATGAAACAGATATATAAGCAAGAGTTTTTCTAGTGAAAACATTAGCTGACAACCAACATAATTATTATAAAAATTAGTAAACCAACAGTTAGATTATATGCCAATACCAATAGTTAGACAGTTAAATGTGCAAGCAGCTTTGTTTAGTAAAAGCAGGAACAATAATGCGAGCTGCCTCGTTTCCTCAATTCATCAAAGGGGTAATTATATTCTTCGGGTAAGCACGGGACGAGGACCTATAGTCTTTCCACCATTCATCTATCTCTTAGTAGTAATCCACCTTAATGGCATGGTAACAAGAAACAATTTCCTTTAGCAAATATTTCCACTTGATGGACATTTCATGCTGCTATTTTCCGCTGTTTCTACGTTATAACGATGATAAATACTCTTCGATTGACCTTTTATTTATTATTTTTAGCCGGTTCCGTACTGCTGGACAAGTTAGGCACGGAACCCGAAAAATAGAATAAGCGAGTGCTTTGTCAAACAATTTTTACAAATCATATTTTAAAGCTTTGTATGTTTGGCGAATCATCAAAGTTAGATCGTTTTTAGGGTTCCGTACCCAAATGGTAACATCGGAGCCCTATTACTAAGCCTCCACTGTCTGTCTGTCTGTCTCCAAGCTGTATCTCAGAAACCGTAATAGCTAGAAAGCTGAAACTTTCACAAGATATGTAATACTCGTGCCGATATAACAACAAATACTAAAAATAAAAATATTAAGGATACCATACAATAATCGTGTTTTTGTTTTTTTTTTGCTATAATTCACAAAGTATATAAATTTATGTTAGCTATAAAATTAAATTATAAAATTTAAATTAAATAAATATTTGAGGGGGTATCCCATACAACAATGTGGTTCGGAACCATTCGTGCGCGAGCCCAACTCGCACTTAGCCAGTTATTACTATTGTTGTCCTTGTTGAGAATGTAAATGCTAAAGGACCTAAATGATATACCTATAGTATTGGTATAATGCTAAATAAATTGTGTCTTTGTAATAATAACAGTCAAACTAGCCAAAACTTAGTTAATGACGCTTTAGAGTTTGCCGTTATTAGAGTTTAAACTTTAATTTTATATAAACTTAATATCTGTCGAAGCCGAATTAAAAAAAAAACATATGTCAGATGTCATTTTAAACTGACATCTGACAGTCACGCAAGTGACCCAAGTCACATTCCCCGCACCGGCTAAATTCACGAAGTATCTTTCTTTGGCGAATGAACATTACACAGATAAAAAATAAACCAAAAGAATGAACATCAAACAGATGATAAATGAATAATTCTGTTCATTCTTGAATGTTAATTAATGAAAATATTTGTTATCTGTATCACACTAATTCCGTAGATAAGTCAGAAAACGTGAATATTTGTCTTTAAATTAATGAACGCTAATATTTTCTACACTCTGGCAAAGTCCTTTACAAATAAGCTTTGTTTGTGTGGGTGAAAATGTTGCTAATGTGTTTAAGTTTTTATCAATGTAGTGCACTGAGTGAGGACATTGAATAAGTAATAGTTCATTTGTTTTGACTATTCTCACGCAGTACCAGTGTATCAAAAGCTTCACATTTCTTTAGATATTTAATGAACAGAGGTCTTGGCCACTGGTTATATAGTTTGCTTGTGGGTGTTTGATGTACGTATAGGATGTTGTGTACATACACGAAATGGTTTGGATTTCTTTTGTTTGGTTATGTCACTTGGCACTAAAATTCAAATATTTAAATACATACCACATTTTAGACCAAACATAATTGGAACCGACATGTTAGCAAAAGTAAGGGAATACCAATTATCTACTAACCTTGCCCCTATAATGCTAATCATTCGTTGCTACAGCTGCTTTATTCGAATAATAAGCTCGTCAATTTATTGTCATAATTCAATTCAAAGTCTCAAACGAAAGGAAAGCCGAGGTAGCAACATGTTAAAATATGTATATTCTTGATGATCTACTATTTGCAATGGTGCAAAAGGTGAGTAATTATGTTCCAGCTCTATCGGCGGAAACTGATCGCGCCCTCCTCATCTGTTCTTGAAATCATATAACAGCTAGATATTTTTCCAACTAGATTAAGAGCATTTTCAGTTCATTTTGTTCACTTCGAAACTAGGTTACATAGCACACAACTTATTGAGCAAAGTAATAGGCATTTCATTTTGTTTTTTAACCTGGGAAGACCTAGGTTGTACATTATATTCTTACATTCCTGTCCTCCAAAACAGATCATATACATTAAACTAGGAAATAATATACTAGCATTGCATACAGACAACTGAACAGGTAGACTTTATTTTAACCCTTAATTATTATGTCTTTGTTGTAATAAAACTTGTATTTATTTCAGAATATGGTGCGCTAGGGAATTTAAACTGGTCAGTTCCTTATAGCATCTTAGATAGGATAGATAACTCATTTATTATTATTTTTGTAAATATTACTATTGCAGCACTGTAGCTCCCAGTCACTTGAGTCGTCACCTGTCCACTCCCCGTCGGCTGCTGCAGAGGATGCCTGTGTGAAGAAGAGGCTTAAGTATGCCGCCCTGGAGCCACTTTATCACTTTGTGCCTATTGCCGTGGAGACCCTGGGCTGTTGGAGCAAGGATGCTAGGGCTTTGCTCAAAGAAATCGGGCAAAGGCTTAACAAAACGACCGGTGACACCCGCTCCGGATCTTTCCTGGTGCAAAGGATAGCGGTTGCCATTCAGCGCGGGAACGCTGCAAGTCTGATGGGCACCTTTGCACCGGGAACTATCAGGGGCGGGTTATTTAATTAGATTTAAGTTATTTGTATTTGACATTATATTGTAATCTGACATTTTAATATCTGATATTCTGACTGTATTTAAATGAATAAATTTTGAATTAAGTGTTAAGTATAATAATAGTAATATTTTTAAGAAAAAGCAGCAATATTTTTGTAAATCAAATAAAACAAAGCATTAAAGACACAATTTGACAAGACAGTGTGTCAGTATAGGTGTGGAAAAGTTCAAGGAAGTACCCTATCTAAGTATATATTATCTACAAACAACTTGACAACACAAAAAAATATACTCAGAACATATCCATCTGATGTGACAGGGGTGGAACAGGTATCTGAAAATGATGATGATGTGATAAAGGTAGTCACTCCTAGCCTAAAGGTTCTAAGGGTTGGATAGAATAGGCATGAAAATTAACTATATTTTGAATTCTACTTATACTACTTTTTAGTTTGAGGCAAGATAACTGCTACTTGCCAGTCATTGTGTATTTGAAATGTATCATGATGTATGAATTCTACAAGTCAAGCCCTTTCAGCACATACTGAGATAAAAGTGTACAGCCTAGTAATGGACTATAAATTACTGAAAATAATAACAAAATAATTATGATGTGATAAACATAGTTACCATTAACTTCATCATCATAATCCACAGCCGAATCTATCCCACTGCTGGGTATAGGCCTCTCTCCTGTCATGCCATATGTAACCAATGAAAGTAAAGTAGTAAAGTATTATTGTACCATTAACTTAAAGGTAAATAATTATGTGTAACCAATGAAAAACATAGTTTTGGATTATCTTTATTGTAAATTATTGCAAACTAGAAATGTGCTGAAGCTTGGCCCCATCTTCTCCTGTTAGATTCAGCATTCCTGCAGCATAACTTCATACCTTTCACAACCAGTGTTGTTGTGCTGAGATCTGTAAAAAGACACAAATGCTATAAGACTAAATGTATAAAAAATTTAATACTTTTTACATACCATCTGGCGTAACACATAAGCCAGCTACCCAGGACTGTGCTCCATTATTTCACGGAGCTAGGTTGCCTTGGGTAGGCTGGTATGGGGGGAATATCCAATACACCTCCATCTGGTTATCAGTACAGGTCTCATTACCCCTACTTCAAATTAGTACACCAAAATCCTAATTAAATTGCTTAAGCTGATCATGTGAACTGATACTTTGAGTAATCAGGAGAGATGGCCACTGAAGTCGTCTGGTTCATTTGTGCCTCACCATCTTTACTATGCGTGCCAACTAAGAATAGGATCGCGCTTGCTTCAACCTCACACGATAACTGTCAAAAAAGTACTGCTAGCAAAGAAAGCATAAAAAAGAAATAGGTATATATTCATTAAATTTTTTGCACACCTTACATTTTGGTTATGAAGTTTGCGCGTAAGATTGAGCAAGATGGCGGTTTTGACAGTCCTATTCTTAGTTGGCACGCATAGTACTGTTGTTGTTCCTGCAGACATTTAAAATAAAGCATTGATTGATGAGAACCAATTCAATAAATATTTTTTTTACCATTTTATTTCTTTTTTGTACCCTACACAGCTAGGCTAAATTAGCGAGACTGGGTTAAGGTTAGTTAAATAAATAAATCTTAGGACTCATTCCACACACGGTTGGTTAACCCCATACTGAACCATTTCTAATAGTTATAGTTAAGGCGCCTCTTCCCAAAAAATCGGCATTTTCGTGGTTTTTGAAATCTAACTACTATTGAAATAAGAAAGCTACATTTTTTTTAATTCAAGCACCTTATTCTTTATTTCAATCAGTACAAAAACCCCATTTTTGATTTGTACCCAATTTATTACACCCAATGAAAAAAAAAACAAAATATGTTGTTTATAGAATTAAATTGCATCTCCTCAGGCTCTATACTACTCACGGACTTGAAACTTGTACTGGGAAATAAATCAAAGAACATTCAACAATTTTACCATTTTTAATTATTTAATTAGTTGAAAAAGACTGTAAATTGCAAAAAACTGATTTGGCGCTTACGATTTCTACTTCCAAGTAACTGATAGGAAGTAGGATGCGCAATTATGAACGCAACCACTACCGCCAGCTAGATAGTCCATATTATGACGTGCGGGAGAGTGAGAGATATAGAATATGTAAAAATTGGCCGACCTGAAATTCTCTCTCAAAAACGGCGCGAGGGACGAGGCGTCACTCGTCCGTGCCGCTCTTACTTTGATGGACGATTGGGGTATTTTAACAATCTACGGGGCCAAAAACATTCGTTTGGGTTTTTGAGTCGCTAATGAAGGAAATAAAACAAGCGTAACATGAAAAGTAATAAATAATGTTTTTTTTTTATATTAGTAGTAATGTATAATATGACATTATCAGTCATATTCTTCCACTTCTCTGGAGTTATGGTTCCAAATGTCTCTTGAATCACTTTTTCTAATTCCACTGCAGACGGGTAGACGTCTTGCCCCGCCCACTGGGTGGGGTATTTCACAATTACGCGTGGAACCATTTTATCGGCCAAGTTAGGTACATAGGCAAATACGCTTAGGTTGACCTTCTGTGACTGTTATTTTGTGACGACGCGGCAGCGCACTGTCACCCCATCGAGACAAGGCAATGAGACAGATCGGAATAATTTATAGGTATAGGTAATAATAAAAACATACAGTTATGCAAGCAAACTTTATTATGAAGTAATACAATGCAATCACTTTCGTTTCTTCAGTCATTTGGTGCAACTCATTATTTTTTGTTCGTGTTAAGTCTCAGTATCTTTATTAACTCAGGCTAAATACAAGCTCTTGGATTCGTCAAGAAATACATTAAACAAAAAAACAATTGATGATCTTTTAAAAGTAGTAGAAGTTAGAAGTGATACTTGATATGGTAGACGAAAAGCCAATAATAAACCCTAATCAGTCATATAAAATAGGTAACAAACGTAAATGCAGTAATTTTATGCTTATGATGATGATTTTTGGACAGCGTGTGTGAAGCTCGGCCTTTTCTTAGGGACCTTAAACTTTGTGCCTTCCTCCTTCATCCGGGCTTAGGACCGGCATCATTAATGTCGTGTTTTACCGTAAAGTTTTTTATTATTATCTATTTATTACTATTAGCCCATTTTTATAATTTACTAAATGTAATAAAAATTTAGGCAAATAGTAAAAATATTGATAAAAAACTTTCGCTAACTTATTGACTTTAATGAGGCGGAGTTACACAATCATTCATCCTTCAGTCATGTACAGAGTGGGCCACCAAGACGTACGAATTTAAAAACGCTACAGGGTTGGAACGGCGTAAGGGAGCGGAACGCGGAAGATCTGGAGTTCTCAATTCTCAGAAATTTAGTCGCGCTGAAGCACTTCACGGGTGAACAGCGCGCGTTCTGTGTAAAAAAATATTACAAAAATGCCGATTCGTGCGTTATTGTTCGACGTTTATTTCGCTCTCACTAAGGATTGCATGACTTAAAACAGTGGCCGAGTGAAAGTTTGAATAGGGCGTGGGTCAGAAAGTTCGAGGCTACCGGTTCGACCCTCAATCAGAAACCTAAGGGGCCGCAAAGGACAAAAAGATCAGATTTTTCAATTTTCCAATAATCCGAGGCTCACTCTGTACTACTTCCACACACTCGTCTGTTAGAATACAATCATCTTATTGCTTGCTTACAAACAGAAGAAACAAGACTGACATTCTGAACAGAGTCTAAAGCATTTTTTTAATAAAGCACCATGCTCATAATTACATTCTTACACTGTTACAGCATTACAGCTTCGACTTTGGTGGGTCCTCCAGTTATACTCCAATTGCCTTAGATGGTGTATCCCTGCCAGCCTGCTCTAATTTTAAGTACCTTGGCTCTCTCTTCCAAAATGATGCCGATATTGATCGTGACATAACGAGCCGAATAAACACTGGTTGGATGAAATGGCGACAGGTCACTGGAACAACTTGCGATCGGAGAATTCCTCTTAAACTTAAGGGGAAAATTTACAAAACGATTATTAGCCCTGTCGTATTGTATGGATCCGAGTGTTGGGTGAAATAAGTAGCGCATGAGAGAGGATTGCATGCACCAGAGATGCGAATGTTGCGATGGATGTGTGGAGTAACAAGAATGGACAAGGTAAGAAATGAGTATATTACAGGAAGTTTGAAAGTGGACCCTGTGTCAGAGAAAGTGAAGAGTGGACGGTTAGCGTGGTACGGACATGTGGAGAGAGGAGATGCATGTGACTAGGAGAAGTATGGATATGGTTGTAAGAAGTAGGGGAAGTAGAGGTCGACCAAAGAAGACGTGGTGTGTGAAGGAAGATTTGAATGAGAAGGGAGTGAATGTGGAGATGACGGCTGATAGAGTGGCGTGCAAGCGCAAAACAGGCTGTGAAGCGAAAAACGACTCCACCTTGTGGGAAATGGTAAAGAAGAAGAAGACTGTTACAGTATTCACACAAAGAAAATAAGCAAAAACAAACTGTTAATAGAGCAGAAAAAATAAACCCTTTATGAACACAAAATACCAAATTTTCATCTTGCATACAAAAAAAATAGGAACAAACAAAAAGTGTTATTTAACCATAACCAGTTTTTGTTCCAACTTTATATGGAAGAAAACTGGAACAAAACACATGCATATTGTTACAAGACATACTCTCGCCTTTACTGGTGATGCTCAGCTGCATTGTCGTCTGGATATCCGGAATCATGTACTGCAACATTTATAGGTTTACTAATTATATATAAATTAACCCAACATATTCTGGGCTGTGCGCGAGCCAGGTGGTCCATGTTTACCCCTCATTGAAAACACCGCCGCGGGCCGATCGCGGCCCGCGCACAGCCCAACATCTAGTTTAATATTATACATATAATTAAAAAAAATACACAAAATAAACAAGTTAAGCATGCATGCTTCTGAAAAGTAGGTGACATGGATTTATGACCGTTAGAAAATAAAATGCATTTACATATGGGCGCTTTCGTGTGTTACGTCTTAGTACAGCAGAAATTATGACATTTTAGAGGTCTCTTTATAAGCAGTGCATCTCAAATATTTCGCCATGTACGAATACAATGTGAACACGTAAACACAAGGGGATTGCAATTTTCCACTTGTAAGCCGGTGTCTTCAACACACTGTGTGTGAAATAATTCATTACAATGTTTGCATTTAATCATCTGTGAGGTGTTGCCGGGCTTACGACAAGTGCAGTGGACAGTTTCATAATAATAGTTTAAAGGACGCAAAGGGTTTCGTCTATTATATTTACATGGGAACTCTTTTATTGAACGCAAGCTGAGACACTGAAGCAAATGTTCTCGCATCATATGATTATAAAAATTAGCAGTGCTAGGTTCTTTCCCTATGCAAATTAATTTAGCAAACGCTATTGCAAATAGCCCACAATCGTTTGAGTTGGTTTGATTTTGTACGTCGTGGACTTTGACATGAATTGTGTTTATTTCTGAGCGATTACGGATTAAGCTACTGGCTATAGATATAACGTCAGGACTGACTGCTTTGTACAGAGAATCATACAAATCTAAAACTAGAACGTTGTTACGGATTTGTCCTGATATGCAATTCCAATGGTTACCATTTACATGGCAAATTTGAACAAACGGTAAATTAGAAGGTTTAAACATTGGAGGGCAAGTGGAAGATAAGATAGTGCTTTGTAATCCCCCTATATTTGCATGTTCACATTTTAAGAACTGAGAGGCAGTGTCTATTATAATATCATCTAACCAATCGGTACTAGTCAAAGTTTTAAAATGATCAGGATTTAATTTAGAATTAAGTGTAGATTTATTAACGCAGTCTAACTGAAGTGTATTAGAGGCAGAATCATTGTTACCGTTTTTTTTGTGTACCGGGTGAAAATAATCAGTAATACGTCTACATTTACTTTTTATTTTCTCTGAAGGCTTAGGCGCTCGACGCTTCTGACCAATTGCAGTAAGTTTCTTTCTACCTGGACCTTTGGTTTTTAAAGGAATTGGCATTTTAAGTATGTTCATACTACTATCATTTTGAGGATCTAGAGGAATTTCCGAATGATCAGTCTGTCTGTTAAGTGATATGTCAGTGTTCTGTTGCATTATCAAAGTTATGTTAGAGACTGGTTTATTGCGTTCAACAGTATGGTCAGTCTGTATGTTAAGTGCATCGTCAGTGGTATGTCGTGTTGTCGTAGTTATCTTCGATATAGGTTTATAAAGTTTGACGTTAATTTCATTGGTGTTAGTGTGGCTTGTCCATTCCTGCACCAAATTTTGAAGTATGCCCAGTCTATAAATATATTCGGACCCCTCAGAGTTTTTCAAAATTTCTAACAGAGTATGGCATGTCTGTTTGCTTTCAAGATACTTTTCAGTTTCCTGATTGCATCGTAACTGGGGGACTGGACGAGAGGGAATAGATTTAGGGGACCGACATGATTCTATACTAGCCAAATAGTGTGACTTTGACCACCGTTGGGGCACTAATGTGCTCTCAAAAATATCTATGCCAAGATATGATCGAACTGCGAAAATATGGCAACATGGCAAATTATTATTCACGTAAAATCTACAGTCACATGACGCAACGGTGGTCAAAACTGAGTGAGCGCCCGATTTTGATGAAATTACTGTGTAAACATCAGGTTGATTACTAACATTGATTGCATTTTCAGAGATAGTTAAACCTTCGGAAAGCTGAAGTAATATTTCAGTGAAAGCAAAATATGTAGCTGACTTAGAAATGAGATCTACTATATCTCTATGGATATTGGTAAACGGTTGGTTACAACACGTTGATTCCTTAAAAGCAGTAGTGAACATCTTTTCCAACATGTTATGTAAGTAAGATTTAAGAGATGAGTAAAATTCATCCATGGCTGCATATCTTCTGATGCACTGCTTGAGTTTTTGATTTAATGATTCGAGCCTATTATTTGTAGTATTTCCTAAGTTAAAAGTAGTTCGACGGCTATATTCAGTCCAAGATTGACGACAATGGTGCCACCTGGACAAAAATTTGTCGACAATGCCAGAATCAGTAAATTCATCACAAAATTCTTGAAAGGTTTCATAATATGATTGTTCGGTAGTTGCAAAGGCCATGCCCTCAAGTAAAGTTTTGCAACGACGATAAGAGCATTTTGGTATATTAGATGAATGTACCATTTCTTTAAAACTCTTCAAAACATGAAACAAACATAGTTCATGCTTTGCATGGGGCAAAAATTTTTTAAGCGCAGATATTTCAACTAAGTCTTTGTCTGTCATGTATGATTTTAATTTGTCGCATGAAGGATTATGCTTTACAAAAAAGTCTACAAATTGTTCAACTATCGGCTTTGATTCATTAGCGAATAATCCAAAAGCCACTGGAACTGAGCAGTTATTACCATCTATTGCTAAAATTATATATACTGGCATTCTACAGTTATTGAGGCAATAAGTGCCATCAATTTGAATATGCTCAGGGTATTGTGCATAATATGAAACCATCCATGAAAACTGAAAATAAATCAACTGAACATTGTCATCAACTGTCATAGTTTCAAGAACCATACCTGCATCGGACTCTAAATCTTTTAAAATAGATTCAAGAAATCTGTTAGGATCGGCTAGTCTTGAAGAGCCAGACTGACAGGAGTGTTTATTTCTATTATAGTGAATACATTTTGTATTGGACTCTATACCATGTTCATTACGTAAAAAGGATTTCGTTTTATTGGTGTCATTGTTGTACTTCATAAATGTGGAAATATTATCTTTAATTGGTTGGGCTGACTCTTTGTTTCTGGTAATCAAAATCTTAGAATCACCTTTTTGTAGGCGGGGTACAAGATAGTCTACACTACGTAGACCTCTATTTATCGCGTATTGGTCAAAAGTACTTTTATCAACAGGATGGCAAGTATGATGCGTCGATAATTCTGTGACAACAAATGATTTTAATTTCGAATAATAACTAATCTTTACGTAAGCTGAGCAGCCTATTTTTGCACTTCTTTGGAAAGGACGCAAACCGGTAGACCTACTTTTGTAAAAACCAGCATGAGCGCATGAGAAATGGACATACTGATAACCTAAATCAAGTGGTAATTGGTATTTGTTAGTTTTATTGTATGCAGGTATACTTCGAGATGAACTAATGACAAATATTGGACTATTGTTAGATCTCAAATAATTTTCATATGATTCAGCAAAGTCATTCCAGCAGCAAAATCTCATACCTTTCTCAAGCGTTGGTCTCGGATCTATAAACAAACACACATGCTATAAAACTCGGCATGCCTCTTACAACCCAATTCAAATGCTAAGCAACATGGTTCTTGGCTAATTTCTGTCCTAACTCTTCTAAAATTAAGGCTAGCAGCATAAGCGCAAAAATATTTGTTATGTCATCAATATGGTAGTATCAAATCAAAGCTTTTGACTAATAGATTACATAATGATAAAATTCAAATCCAAAATGGCTGTTAAATTTTATTTAATCTTGTAATGTGCAAATATGGTATTTCAAATGATATTAAAATTTTCCAACAGATTTCTAGTCACTATATTATTTATTAAATTTTTGCAAACAGTACCAATCAACTCTAGTGAAGTCACATGCTGGGTCACTTAGCATTTGAATTGTGTAATAAGTATATTATTATTTAAACCCATAAAAAAGCGTAAAAGCGTAAAAGCTGGTTAAATATTATATGCAGATGGTGTTCAAGTTCAATACATTAGTAATTTTATTAAAAAGACAAATGAAAACTCAGGTAACAAAATTCACCAGCTATGTAAAGGTTAGGAAAGGCAACATTTATAACTTTAAGTGGAATCTTTTTTATATTTATTAACTATCTAAAACTCTAATCCTGGTTTTAAATTTAGTTAACTTGAGATCAAGGTGAAAACAAACTAACTTGAGATCAAGGTGAAAACAAATATGTTTGTTTTCACCTTTATCTCAAGTTAACTAAATTTAAAACCAGGATTAGAGTTTTAGATAATAAATATAAAAAAGATAAAACATTATTAATAAACATACCATGCCTAGTTTCAGGAACACTGCCAACCTGTTAAAAATATAACCTCTTATTACACCATAATAGTATCTATCAACCTGTACATCATATTTGATGCTTCTTTAAATTGAGATCAATTTGGGCACTACATTTTTGAAAATTGTTAATCACTAATTTTAAATTTCTTGTTGTGTTTAGTTACTTGTATGATTTAGATTGTCAAATACAGCATACAAAGAACAGAAAATATATCTTATATTTCTCTCTGGAATATGTGTGACACAACTAACATTTAGGTGGTAGAAATGTACAGGAATAATGTTGTGTGAGGGAGTCAGAAGTTAATACTTCAGATCTCAAATACTTAATGATATATTTATACCAACTTCCTGTAGCGCCTGTAGCTCGGTCAACTAAGGTGGTCTGATGCGATCATCGAGGTTAAGCAACGGTCGATGCACACAGTTTTTGGAGAAGTGACCATGCACAAGACTGTCGTTTGTAGTCTGTTAGACGGATGACACGTAAAATTGTAGGTTGTTAGTTTTCCAATTCAGAAGCCTTTAGGCGGGCTTGGAAACTATCGACACCAGTGCTTGGCCACTAAGCTCAAAAGAGAAAGAGTAAGAAAATACAAAGCACCAACTGAATATGAGTCATGAAGAGAGCTAACAGCTCGACCAAATCCTAAAATTGATTATAGACTATACAGACCACGGAGATGTGATTAGAACTAACTTACCCTAGATGCAGAAGAGGCCATATCATCGTTTGAACAAGTAACAAAAAATAGAAAAACTTTAAGTATTAGCAACATAACTTAACATGAAACAGGGCCAGTCTGTATTTAAAGTTGCCATATCTATATTTTTGAAATGATCCATAAAGGCACTACAGTACAGTACTTCTTTTTTAATTACGTGTTAACAGTTTCTAACTGGTCCAAATACGTACTATGTAATATGGTAATATATACAAATAGACCTAATTTGATTCAATATTTAACTACTTAAACATAGAGATAACTATTTGTTCGCGGCTTCATTCGCTCAAAACAACTCAAAAAAATGGTTGCCTGTAAAGTCGGTTTTACGGGCGAAGATTTTACGTTGTCACGTAAAATCTTCGCCCGTAAAACCGACGCGACGTATGATCGGTCTGCCGCGTGCTGCGCGCGCGGCAGACCGATCATAGTTGAGTGGGAGAGAGACGCAAGGCATTCGGCGGGCCTCTCTCTCGTTCGGTGACTCATCGTAACGTTACCGGGCGTTACACTTTTTCATAAGTGACTCCCAGCCGCAACCTAATTTAAGACGTTGTCACGTCAAAAAAAAATAACCTGCGACTCAAACATTCGTGGTGATGTGCTTCACAATGCTTGCTCAGAATCCTGTAATCGATGTTATTTACGCTCTTACCAGTCCAGTCTAAAATGCATTATCCTGTTGCAAAATTTCTGCCTAATCTTCTCTTTCGATTATCCGTTATGAAATAACAAACAGACAGAGATAAAATGGAATAAAACCTTTTACAGCAAACATTGCTAAATCTAGTGGTTCTAGCGGATGCTGGCAACCAGTGTTAAATCTAAAATTATCGTAGACAGAGAACTTTGTCTATGAAAATTATAAATCTTCCTATTCACGACCCCATAATTTTAAACCAATGAACAATGTACGGTTTTTTGGACGTTCTATAAGGTATACAAATACGTGTTACCATATCATAATTTAATTTTTGACGATGTTGCCATATAAAAAGGAAAATAAAATGGTGTTGCCATATACAAAAATAATTTCGGGTTTTTTATGGTATCCCCATTTCGACTGAGTATAAATATCCCTTGCCCACATTCCCGTTGTGAAGTCAGTGATCTCAGTTCAATTTTATAAAATAATATTCAAATTAGATTTGCATGGACTGGTGATAATATAAATTGGGTTTAATTTTACTGAGATTTAAATCAGTTTAGGATGTCGTGGTTGTTCGGATACAGTGCGAAGCCGCCGCAGCCCCCGTCGGATGCGGCGGCTGAGGGCGGCGCACCCCCTGAAGCACCCGCTACGCTCTCAAAAGCAGAGAAGAAAGCCATGGAGGCCTATCGCTTCGACTCCAGCGCCCTCGAACGAGCTGCCCAAGCCGCGAGAGAGCTGGAAAGATCCCGTAAGTAACACATGTTATCGGTCACATTGCATGCTATTGCATAAGCGACCGCATAACCTCGAATCCTATCCATAAACTTAAGACTACACGCATAATGTGGCATTCAGATAAACTCTTCTTTTTCTTAACTACTAATTCTTATTCTTTTAAAAGTTTGGTTATGTTAATTTCTCATGACAACTGTATAGTAAGTCTATAGAGAGATCGAGATACTTGATCTACCGATCTTGAATATAGCCTATTTTTTAGCATAATTGTAATGTAACTCTTGTAAGTAGATAGTAAATTACAGTTAATATCATATTTTATCGCCAGGCCATGCTAAAGAAGCATTGGAGCTCAGTAAGCTGCAAGAGAGCACAAAGCAGACTGAGCAGATGGCCAAGATCAAAGAATATGAGGCAGCCATTGAACAGTCCAAGGTAGAGCAGAGGAAGATTGACCATGAAGAGAGAAGGAAAACATTACAGGTTAGATAAACTTTTTACTTAGTGATGACTATTATAAAAAAACTATCTGACCCGACAAACATAGTTTTTCCTCCCTTAGGAGTATAAAAAATTGATAGTAGCCAAATCTCAGACCTACTGAATATGCATTTCAAATTTAGTAAAAATCAGGCAAGCTGTTTTGGAAGAGTATGGTAACTTACATTGTGACACGGAAATTTTATATAAGATAACATTCCCACAAACAAATTAAATACCTGAACTTAATATGTTTTTCATGAAAAGGTCAGATTTGTTCAAAACTAAAGTGATCCGGCATCAAACATTAAGCAATGCTCAATGCAGACAGTTATAGGAGACCATGCAAAAAATTAGGCTATTATTTAAAATATAGCATTTATATTTGAGCAAGTGATCGAATGACACATTGAATGGTAGGTCCTGGCTGTTAGTCTTAGTACAAGCAGTCGTTAAGCCAAGTCAGAGGCCTTCGTGTGGCTTGAAAACCTTCATCACAAGAGCTTGGCCACTTCGCTCATATGAAGAAGATAAATATATTATCCTTACCTTTGGTTTGGGTGCTATTTGACCAAGTATTATATATATTTATTATATATACCTTTGTATTGTATTGTCAGGAAGAGACCAAACAGCATCAGATGAGGGCACAATATCAAGATCAGCTGGCCAAGAAGCGGTATGAGGAACAGCTGGCGCAGCAACAGAGATCTCAGGAGGAGATACTGAGGAAGTAAGTGCTACAATTCATTTAATATTTATAAGAGTAAAGCAGGGCTTTATGATACTGTTGTATAGTGCTCAATCTGTACCAAGGAAAGTACTTACCATCACAATACAGGTGTACCGAGTTAACTGTTAGATAGAAAGTTGGAGTTTTCTAAAGTTTTCACAACTACTACATATTCTCGTACATAATTTATATAGATAGATATTAATACCCAGACCGACAGCCAATAAATTTATTTCATCACAAAGATGTTGGCCATGCTGAAAATCCAACCTGGGACCCTCCGATTGGCAGTCCGGCATGGTGACCATTACACCAATGAGGTTGTTAACTTATGATTGATAACTTTTGATATTGCATTTTACTAGAATGTTCTAAATGTTATTGTTTTTTTTGTTAGACAGGAAGAGAGTGTGGCGAAGCAGGAGGCTATCCGTCGAGCGACCATCGAGCATGAGATGGAGTTGCGGGAGAAGAACAAGCTCAAAGCCATAGAGGCCGAAGCAAAGGCGCGGGCCAAGGCAGACCGTGAGAACCGGGACATCACCCTAGAGCAGATACGACTAAAAGCCTCCGAGAACAGGGCTACAATACTGGAAAGTATCAAGTAAGTCTTTCAATAGATTCTTCTTCTTCGTATGAGCTTAGTGGCCTAAGCTCTGATATTGAGAGCTTTTAAGCCGCTTCTGGACCTTTTGTACCAACTAGGCATAATGACTGCTTGTACTAAGTCTAACAGTTGAGTCCTAAAGTTTTACCTGTTATAGTCCTCCACATTAGTGTCCAGATGAAAATGCCACTATTTAACCAACTTCATTTACTTTTAATAAGTTGCCCGAGGAAGTAGTTAGTACTACATCAGTGAACAGATTTAAAAAAAGGGCTAGATAGCTGGTAGCTAGAAAACAAAAAAATCTCTTGCTAACATTTGATCTGTGCACCAGTGGACTTTTTACATTGACATTGACCCGTGGACATTATGTGATTTGTTAAAAAATAAATTTTAACTCAGTGTGATATAGGCACATCAGCGTAATGCTGCTCGCCTATAAATCAAAATTATAATTTTTTATAACAGTGTTGTGCATGATCACCCATCGAAAGACTGTCCGCATAGACCATTGCCTAACTTCGATCACGCGTCAGACCACCTTAGTTAGCCGAGCTACAGGTACCACACATTGATAATAGTAATTAATGCCGTATTTAATCTGGTTGTAAGAAACCATCTTTCATAATGTATTTTGCAAACCCTGGTGTGGTAGGTTTCAGTTAGGACATTAAAACTGCAATAAATTATTTTACTTTGATTGAAATAAGGAAATCTTTGGCGGTGACTTCATGCTTATGGAACAAGAGTGTGGTTACATATAACACTACTCAATATTATGTATATCAGTCATCCTGTCACTGAGCATCTACTTAGTGCCCAGTTTGCTTTACTCACTGGCCAATCCAATCTACATTTGTATCTCTGGTAACGTGATACTGGCGAAATAGCGGCCACAGGTGCTATGTCAGTCAGTAAGAAAAAAATACTATTTAGTTAACTGTGTCTGAACAAATGTTAGTAATCTTAACTAATTTTGTTAATCTAATATGGAGCCATCTGTCCAAAGAGACAATAAACCCCAGTTACAGTTTTCATCTCAATTTAAGTCAAGCAATTTTATAACTAAAAATTTTTTTTTATATAAATTTAGTTCCAGTTATAACTATTTAGTAATCTGTGGTAAATATTTAACATAACAAAACTGAAATACTAACTAAGACTAAGCCTTAATAAGACCAGGGAGAGAAGAGGAAAAGGTGCCCAAATGTTAGCAGTATTGCCATTTTGGATGGATTGCCATCCAGCTTAGTTTTTGACCGAGTCCAAGCCAGCATTTTGGACACCCGAAACCTCCACCAATCGCTAGGCGAGTTCCCAAACAGCTGAAGGGCGGCCGCCCTCCACCGTCCCATAGTTTCAATTCAATTCAATTAAATTATTTTTTTATATAACTAAAGTTATAAGACACTTGTAGAAATTCAACATCTAAATTACATGAGAAAAAATATGTATAAGAATATTTACAAAACTAAATATATAGATCACATTATTGTCATACTAATATAATATAGATCACATTATTATCAAATGACAAAAAAAAAATTATTACATTACTAATTTCCAATACTCTACCGCAAACGGCCCAAACATATACACATAATCAAATTGTGTATATTTATGCCGTTTGAGGTTTTCCGCTTTGGCTGCCGCAGTACCAGCCTGAACAGATGTGGGGCTATATCCAGATATGTTCATGTCGCTTGTTGTTTCCAGGACCGTCGGCAGTGTGATGGGTACCGGTTTGAACGCCCTGGTGACAGATTGGGACAAGACCCTGGCGGCGGCCGGCGGGCTCTCGCTCCTGGCTCTCGGAGTCTACTCCGCCAAGGGCGCCACCTCCGTCACGGCCAGATTCATTGAGGCTAGGATTGGTATGAGAAACATGTCATTATATATTTTTTTCAAAGACTCCTTTCAATTCCATTTTTTTCCAAAGAAACTGTACTGATAATAGCCTTTGGGTTATCAGGTTATTGAAGATTACAATTTTAAGTTCCTCAAACCAAGTATAAAGATTTTAGTTTGATTCAGTAGATTGTTTTGTCGTTGGAGATTATCACTTATGGATGAGTGATTTTCACAAAAAAAGGGAAAGAGCTGCATCGTGATTCAGTCATACATTTTAATGTGTATCAGCATAGTTGTTACATACCACAATATTTTAATGTTTTAAAATTTTTCAACTAAGTCATTGTAGGTAAATGTCAGCATTACGTGCCTGTAAGTTTTGTACAAATGATGTGGTCAAAATGATGTCTTTACGAATTGTGTCCAAATGACACTGAAGTGTCAATGTTCCAAGAAATTATGTTCGCGAGCTTAACAGTTCGGTTAACTACTTAGTTCATAGTATTTTAGTTATCCTATCGGAAGATGGCCAGGAGAGGAAGAGAAAGACCTAGAAGATCATATTTAGACCAAATTAAGGAGAAGGCGAAAGTCATGTTGTATAGGGAGGTCAAGGATTTGGCCGAAGATAGAACTACCTGGAAAAAACTCCACAGACAAGAGCCCAGCTCTTAAATATTGAATGAATCATATGTATATACATAAATATCTTATCATTGGTCAAATTCCAGGCAAACCTACTCTGGTGAACGAGACATCGAGATTCTCTTTGCTGGAAGCGGTCAAGCACCCCATTCTGACGGTGACGAAAGCTGTTCAAGCCTTCAGGAAACCCTCAGATGCCCTGGCGGGGGTGGTACTCGCTCCAGCCCTGGAAAACAGACTTCGGGACATAGCTATTGCAACTAGGAACACGCGTCTCAACAAGGGATTTTATCGGAATATGCTCATGTATGGACCTCCTGGTACCGGCAAGACACTATTCTCAAAGGTAAACTACTAAATAATCTTAAATGTGGAAATGTATATGTATAGAAATCTGGATGTATGGATGTTTGTTTCTCTTTCAAGCAAATACTTAGATACTGGATACCAAGTGGATTTTAAACTTTCACAATAATATTACTTAAACTATATCAGTAAAACGCGTAGGCTATAATTTTGAAAGATAGTTTGTGAATTGTCTTTATGTATATTTCTTAATAGCATCCCGTCTCGGCTTCGCACAGGCTCTAAAATATTCAAAGTTGCAAAGAAAAACAAAATATAGCCTATGTTACTCGATGTAGCTTCCCAACAGTGAAATAATTTTTCAAATCGGTCTAGCAGTTTAGGAGCCTATTCGCGTCAAACAAACAATTAAACTTTTCCTCTGTATAATATTGGTATAGACCATATATACATATTTTAAGCATTCTAGGATAGTTTAATCCAGAGCATGTGTATTCCAGAAACTGGCGAAGCACTCTGGCATGGATTACGCTATCCTCACCGGCGGAGACGTAGCTCCCATGGGCAAGGACGCCGTGGCCGCCATACACAAGGTGTTCGACTGGGCCAATACGAGCAGCAAAGGTAAGGAATACAATCAATTTGTAATAAATGTCAATATGTTATTATATTAACTATTTGCCTTAACAGTGTATTCTTATTTCGCAGGAGTGCTTCTATTCATCGACGAGGCAGAAGCGTTTCTTCGCAAGCGTTCATCGGAGCGCATCTCTGAAGACCTCCGCGCCGCGTTGAACGCGTTCCTGTACCGCACCTCCGACCAGAGCAGCCGCATCATGTTGGTCCTCGCGTCCAACACGCCGCAGCAGTTCGACTCCGCCATCAATGATCGTCTCGACAAAATGATCGAATTCGGATTGCCGGGGAAAGAAGAGCGCGAACGATTGATTCGTTTGTACTTCGACAAGTTTGTACTGCAACCCGCTTCGGAAGGGAAGAGGTAATTTTTTTTACTTGATTTGTTCTCTAGTAAAGGCTGCGGCCATTGTGTTCTTCTGTGATCTTCTTAACGCACAAGCCTGTCGTTTGGAAAAGGTTCTTTTTTCATCTAAGTGTTACCGTGGGTCGAATTATACTTTAAAATTTAGATCATGGCTAATAGTCTTAGTACAATCAGGCTTGAAAACATAGCTCAGCTACTCGTATTTAGCTTATAAGAAAAAGATATCTAGATGAACGGCTTAAGATTTATAACGATAAAACTATAAGTTCAAGATTTTGTAATGAAATTGGAGATATGGTCGGTAATAGATTGTTATTTGTGATATCTCTACAACTGAGTTTGTATTCTTTATGTCACTTTCCAGACGTCTAAATGTGGACCAGTTCGACTACGGCGCCCTCTGTTCGAAGCTAGCGGAGCGCACCGCGGGCATGTCCGGCCGAGGGTTGTCCAAGCTCGGGGTCGCGTGGCAAGCGGCGGCCTACGCCTCGGAAGACGGCCGTCTTACTGAGCAGATGTGCATCGACATATGTGACGACGCCGTGCAAGACCACCGTCAGAAGGTAAAGGCATTTCTATTATCGTTCTTCAACTGTTCAAAAAGAGACCTCATGCGTTCTTATAAGAGACATAGGTATACAGTCGAAATCCCTAAGTTTCGCACAAGCCGATTCGCTTCTACCTTTCTTGTGAGGACTGTAAAACTTTGGAATTCTCTTCCTGAGTCTCTGTTTCCTGAGAATTACCACCTCGGGGGCATCAAATAACACAACAAGAGACAAAAATATTGTTTTTTTTTTCAAGTCTTCCAACTTGTTTTGAGTTTATTATCTCAGTTTACAAAGTACATTGTGCTATTCGTTTTTAACATAATGTTTCGTTTGCAGATGGAATGGCTGTCTGAGGAGGAGAAGTCTCGCAGCATGATGCCGTACTTGCTGAACTTGCCGCCTCTTGATAATGCCGACCAACCCCTGATAGAGTCGAAATCACCACAAAACGACGCCAAAGAATCAAAAAAATCGCCCGCATCTCAAAAATTGAACGAGGCGGATAAGTGACATTGTCTCCCGAACATTCTTCTAGAAAGGAGAACAGACACAACACACGAGCCAAAAAAACAATGTTCCAACACCACACTTAAACTAATCTGTGATACAAAACACATATACTTACACGATTTGAAGGTTAGTAAACAGAACCAGTCCGTATTGCTCACAGAAGAAGATATTGAATCTTTGCGTCGAATTCAAGGTTCTCGCAAATTGAAGGTACAAAGTAATTAATATTTTTCAAAACTAACGAACAATTATGTAAATGTTATCTGAAATGAAATGGTGATAGATATTTTCGAATTGTAATGCGTAATTGTGTTTTAAAATTCGATGTACATAGTCGTATTTACAAACGACGTATCATTTAAATCAATCAATTGTTATACAGGGTTATAGTAGACACTCGTACTAAGCTGGGGTTAGCCCGGGGTCAATGTACTCAATCAATATGAACAACTTTTATTTCGGATAAAATTGGGAAATCGCGTAAAGATACACAAATATTGTTACTTACGTAGAAAACGTTCGTCGATCCCAGGTAAAACGTATGTAAATAGCTCATGCTCCCGGTTTTTATTATTTACAGTTTTTACTAAACATTTGACTAGGGCATGTTACCACAGGAGTCAGTACCGCTTTAGCCGAAGATGGAGCAAAACTAGTCTGTTTCTCTAGCTCTCAAAGATGTTGCCGGATCACACTATTAGGTGCTTGCTAGCTAGCCGGGCGAGCTGTAGAAAATTTTACCACAATGCTATGAATCTATTGATATGATTTTAGGGTTAGTCTTATTGTAAATGTAGTCGTCCTGATGAGTACATTGACCTTTCGGCCTAGTGCAGGTGTTCGCAATAACACCAAAACATACTAATGCGAGAAAACATAATTTTCGCACAAAATAACTTTTTGTAACATTAAAGTCTGGAAGAAGTAGTAAAAAGCTGGTCTGCTTTTTAATATTGGTTATTAGATAAAGGTAACTGCTGTTGTATAAGAAGCATTTAGTGAATAATAGTATAAGAGTATGCTGTAAAAGTGTGGATGGATTTATGTTGCATGTTATATATAGTCATGTTGAGTAATATTAAATTTGCTTATAGGGTATTGAAATAAAAAAAGCAATAATAAATGAATAGCCACAATAATTCATGTTCATGAAAATGTTTTTATTATTTTCCTAAATTTATTTATACACAGTTATTTCAACAATTTAGTAATTCAAATCAGCAAAATCAATTTGAAGATAGCGTCATTTTTTATTGACGCTCCTCATCCTTCGTTACCGCTATTAGGTGCGGGAAATAGTTTTTGCCCAATTGTGTCATATTATGTTTACTACAGGGCGGAATGGGCCCAAATTTTTAATTTATACACCCAAAATATTATTTCAGTTGTACAAACTTATTGATGGTTTATTTATTTAGTCACGAGACTTATATAATAATGGATTGTTGGTTGCCTCATTATTAAATATTTTTATTGAAATATAAGTGTTTGTTTGTTTACCCTATCTTCTTAGGAGACTATAGGCATAAGAAAACAAAGAACCTACACACCTACGGATTATTTCAATGCCGATTTTAATAAAAATACTAGCTGACCCGGCAAACGTTATTATGCCTCAGTTAGGCATATGAAAAATAGATAGTAGCTGATTCTCAGACCTACTGCATACGCATATAAAATTTGGTAAAAATCGGTCAAGCCGTTTCGGCTTATGGTAACTAACATAAATGTGACATGGAAATTTTATATATAAGAAGATGTATATTTTATGTATTACCAATGATCAGACGATCGAAATAGCGACGCAGGTCAACGAAATTAATTAAAATTTGATATTAAACTATTTCTATAAGTAACTATTCTTCTATAAAAATACCTTAAATATTGTCCTTACCTTTCCTTTGTCCTCCTCTCTTTAACTTTTGTCTATGCTATAAGTGATGCATTTTATCTTACTGCTAATATAATAAAATTTAAATTTTGTGTATGTTTGTTACTTCTTCCCGCTCAAACGGCCAAACCGATTTTGATAAAACTTCATAATCTATTTAACTTTTTCACACTTAAAAACCTAGACCGATTTTGATTAAATTTGATATGGATATGGATTAGACCTTGGATTAACACAAAAAAGAAACAGAAAACATTACTGGTTCTCGTTGCGCAAATTACTTTAAAATCTATGTTACACCTTCACACACAAACGCCTGGATCGATTTTGATGAAATGTAATATGGAGATAGGCTTCCATCTTGCTCAATCATACGCGCAAACTTCATAATCAAAGTGTATGGTGTGCAAAAAATTTTATGAACAAATTATATTCAGTTCATATGTTTAATGTACGCTGTTTTGCTATTTCTTATACATTTTACGGCAAAATAATTATAAATTAGTAGGATTTGAAAGTAAAAGCATATTTATAAAAATATAATTTCTTTTTCATTTTTGTCACTTCTTTTTGTACCAAATAAAAATAGTTTATTATACTGCTGACAGCACTTAAGTCGAAACTATCCAAAACCAATGTCATATCACGTGATTTTTTTTTAGGTGTCGTTAATTTGCCTCGGGTACTTCTTACCTGTAGAATTAATTAATCCAAATTTATCCAGTAATAAAATCAAGAATAATTAAACAATAATTAAATTTATATCTATGAACAAAAAAAAATAATTATTAAATTTCTTTTTTACGCTTTCTTTGCTGGCAGTACTTTTTTAACAGTTATCGTGTGAAGTTGAAGCAAGCGCGATCCTATTAGTTGGCACGCATCGTAGGTGTTATATTTGAGTAAGTTTCACAGCTTTAGTTGATTATCTCACTATCCGCGGGGCACTGCTAGTATTTTAATAAAAGTTTATTAATTCATCTCGTTTCCAGGAGACACGCAAATAAAAGTTGGTTGATACTTTAATAAAATGACTTTAATGGAGCAATGTTTAGACACACAAACATTATCAAGGGAAGAAATAAGTAGTATCAACAATAATACAGCTACCTCAATCAAAGAGCTATAGAAATTACACATGATATTCAGGCGGACAGAGCATATTAGGCGTGAAAATTCAAATCTTAAACATCTTTAGCTTTTGTAACCAATATAATAATATCTACTTAAAGTTGAAGAGATTTACTTAGTAAGCACATTTCAAAAATATACTTTACATTTGTGCATTTCTTCACAAGTCTGCCTGTGTGAACAGTTTTTTACTGATTTAATAAGTTCTCAGAGTAAATTAATACAGTGTTAACTCCATGTAACGTCACTCGATTTAACGACAAACTCTCTAAGGCGTCGAAAAGCTTTCGTTGGTTTAGCTTGTATTCCATACAATGATACATTCTCTCCATTTGACGACCACTCTCTAAAACGCCATAAAATCACCGCCCTTTCGGTGTCGTTATATAAGAGTTTAAACTGTAATTATGAGCATTGACGATGAATATAGTGATTCAATAATACAACCCCAAAACAATGGTAACTAGCAGTTGTTAATACAGAAGCTAAACAACTGTTTAATTTTTGAATTCCACCGCGTCCACTACTCGATTTTCCCTCAATCACTGCATTCAACGCTACCCTTTACCTCTAATAAGTATAATAACATTTTTAATTAAACACATAATTATTACATTTTTTTATCCACTACATTACATGTACAGATCGCATAATCTCAATTGAAATGTCAATATATCAATGGCATTATTCATGTTAACATTTTACTACTGATAATTACAATAATAATAATCTCTGAAAAATAATAGTCCTTAGTCAAGTCTTAAATAATGAGTAATTAATAATTCGCTATTAAAAATAAAAATATAACTGAATAACAGTTATAATTATTGATTTATTATGGTATATATTAATCTACATAATTATGATTTATATTGAGTGAAGAGGAGCGCACATTAATCCGAACCACACTCACCGAACAAAACGATTATTAGAAATCTGTAAATTAAATCTTATCAAAGTTCGCACACACTCGCACGCAGTTATTAAAGTCCTGCAGAATTCAGATGACGTCATCAGATTGACGGCGCGGTGTTATGTACCAGACAACATTCACAAATAATATACATATTATGACTATCGTAAAGGAAATAGAAATCAATTCATAGGATAGGATAATTTTTTTCGTGTTCGAAGAATCCCGCTTCGTTCCCGCGTCCCCGATTGGTTCGGTTCGGACAAATGTGCGCCATATGTCAGCCAGTGTAAAAGCATAATTAAAAATAAAATTCGTCTAATTAATACTTTAGGGGCGAACCATAACCCTCCTCTTAACGGAATACATAAAAAGCTCGGAGACTACAGATTTGACCCCTTTTTAACCGACTTCAAAAAGGAGGAGGTTATATATTCGACGTGTATGTATTTTTTTTAATATTTACTAAGACTGACAACATTAATAGTATCCTTTTAGCAGCCACAAAAGTTATAGTAATAATAACTATTGTCGAAAAATAATATATAATAATCAATTAAGGTCTACACAAATACAACTACTAGATTGACAAACCATCTTTCCATAATTACAGTGTTATAGGTAGTTGACACTTAACTTTCTAAGGGAGGCATTCGTACATCTATATTTATCTTTGTCATTTCATCAAACAACTTTTGTTCCAAGACTAAGAATTACATTTTTGTTTCTTAGTTAACTTTTGACGCGAATGAAAGAAGTTTTGAAAAAGCTGTTTTTTTGTTGCGTATAGACTAAAGTATTTAGGCATAAAATGTTTATCTATAGATGTACCGAAGCCAACCTTATTTTTTACGTAACAAAATACTAAAATTTATTTACAACAAGAACCATAAAATAATAAAACGTAATAACGGTGCAAAGGCACCATTTTGGTCAAAAGCATGATTTGCTGTATAGATTTTCTTAATTAAAGTGTACACTGCCTTATCCATTCCACAGTGAAAACAATTTTAATTATTTTATGTTGTGTCTTCCGGGCAAGTGCGTTAATTATTACAAAATAATAGTAATAGTCATTATTTTGTTTCACAATGTTCACAAAGCGCGCCAACGCGACAAAAGGATCACGCTAGTCCAGTTATAGATTTAAAACCCCTGCGAGTCACTAGACTGGTTGTCACCCTTAATATCATGTCATAAGATTGAAATCCATTAGTTTTCAAACCAATTTATAATCGAGTAACAGGAACATCATATATGATAAAATATTTAATATGTATAATAGTCGAACTGTTTGGACTTTAAAGAAAATAATGCAATCTTTCGAAAATCCCAACGATGTTTTTGTTTCAAAGCGGACTTGCCCAGCTAGACACAGACTAGGTATTGAGTTAGTCATTTTTTTTTTGTAATGGATCGTTAAACAACATATTATTATTATTAAATACATTTTTTATTAATATACATTTAATTAGTCAATTCAATCGACAGGAGACAAGACAGACAATGAATACCACAACTAAATATTCTTCTACACAATTAGGTTTACAAATGACGCAAAACCTTGGTTGAAGGCTGAAGTACGTCTAGCGAACAACTTTTAGTTACTTACTCCAAAAAAATAACGACTTTTGAAAATTCGGGGATAAATTGTTTCTACATGATGCCGCGCATTGAGATCTTTGCTCGAATTTCTAAAACTCGTAAAACAAATGTTGTTAATCTAGCTAGATGTACCAAAACCTAATGTGAAAAGGTTTCAATTAGTTATAACTGTCCCTTAGCATATTAACCTACAATGATTTTATGTCAAACGCGTAATAAAACTTAAATAAATAACTGCTAAAAATGTATTGGAATATTCTAGATGCTGTCATTTGATTACATTTAACCTTGACGATCGAGATAAAATTCGAAATTCTTATCACCAGAGATGAGTCTTAGTTTACATAATATTCTTATTTTTATACATAAAGTTGTTCATTGAAGGTTCTCTGTGACTATCGCACAACGTAAAAATCAACTTTGGCTTTAACTATTTTTACATCATGGTTTGTGGACGGCGACAATAGGGAAATTGTAATTAAATTACAGATTTCTAAAATAATGATGATTAATTATCATTATTTATTATATTAGCCTGCTTACTGTAATGGGTTCTGACATAATACAACTTTAATACTATATTTTCGTAATTACCTTTGTATTGTTTGAATTGTAATTGTAATTAATGGAACTATATTTCTTAAATAAAACTACTTAATAATAATAATTGACTAACAGCAAATATCTTGATTTGGCTCACGAGATTACCGCCATGTGGGATGTTGACTCGACGATTATTGTTGGGATAGTAGTATCGGTAAACGGCCTCGTAGCGAAGAGCTTCGACCAACATCTCGCGAGGCTCTCGCTATATAGATGGACTAGAGGTTGCCCGCGGCTCCGCCCGCGTGTATGTCGCTTTTCGCATACCCTGTGGAAAATTTTTATTGTATCCTATTCCTGTGCCAATTTTATAAACATTACATTGCTACGATATCAAAATGAGCTGCATCTGTCTTTCCGCATTCAATTCCTGAGATCTAGTTAACCTCTGTTTTTAGCTACTTTGGTGATGATGCGACAGATTAGACCGTTTTCTCCAAGCCATTATTTTAATATAAATAACGTGAACCATACCACTAAGTGAACCACATACTTTAATTCCAATTCAGAAATATTTAATTTCAAAAACACAAAACTTTCCCTTTGAACTTTAAACCCCAACGGAATCTCCCTTAATGCACCTCTGGCAAAAAATATATAATTTTAATTTAACCATTTAATAATCTACTACCATAACAACTTTCAAGACTTTAACTTGATAAATAAAGAATTTTCCATACAAATTTTCACCCCCCATTACAAACCCTTAGTTCACCCCTGACAAAAAAACTTGATACCATTATTTTTAATTTCAGATAAACCATACATATTTCAAATTTCATTGCTGGAAGTTCAAAAACAAAGAATTTTCCATACAAACTTTCACCCCCCATTACAAACCCTTAGTTCACCCCTGGTAAAAAAACTTGATACCGTTATTTTTAATTTCAGATAAACTATACATATTTCAAATTTCATTGCTGGGAGTTTAAAAACAAAGAATTTTCCATACAAACTTTCACCCCCCATTACAAACCCTTAGTTCACCCCTGGCAAAAAAACTTGATACCGTTATTTTTAATTTCACATAAACTATACATATTCCAAATTTCATTGCTAGGAGTTTAAAAACAAAGAAGTTTCATACAAACTGTTTTACCCCCTTTCACCCCCTTAGGGGTGGAATTTCCAAAAATCCGTTCTTAGTACGCGTCTACATACTAAAACAAATACACTCTCCAAATTTCATAACCCTAGGACCAGCCGTTTGGGCTCTGCGTTGTCTATAGATGAATGAGTCAGGACAAAGAGTCTTATAGTATAGATTATGGGGCGGATACAGACACACTCGACACGGCGCGCATTTTCTGGAGGTTCCTGTCCCTGTAGCTCCTACCGCCGGTAGCTTGGGCCGCGCCTCGCTGCCAGTGACACGCTAGGTTTTTTATAATACTTCTTGAATACAATCATATTGTAAAAAGATTAAAAAGTAATCCAATAAATGATTAAGACATAATAATTGACTAATAGCCTATGGTCCAAAAGGATTTATCGAAAATATTAAACTACTTAAATAAGGTTGAATCCAGTCCACACAAACCAAAGTAGTCGTTGCGCTTTAGTCAAAGAGTACCTAATCTTTTTTTTAAAATAAATTCTTCATTTTCGTTCCATGGTCAGTAAGCAGACGTTTTTTTTTACTACTTTTTACTATTTAGAATGATCTAGTTTGTTTTATTCCCGAAGCAACAAGACGATGTTTGTGGCGACATTTCGTCGTCTACCACCAGGACCTGAAAATTAGATAAAATTGGGTTTTTATACATATTAATTTACACTATTTATTAAATATCCTCGTCACCTCGTCTGACACTAGTTTCTTTGCATACTAGATAATAATGGTAGAGAACACCTCTTATGTGAGTCCAACTCGCATTTGGTCAATTATCATTAAATATTCTCTTATAGATCATAAGCAATAAATTTGAGACTTCCAACCAGCAAAGTATTATGCTTATATACTAGTGTATTACCTATAAAATTATATATTTTTGTAACTTTAATAATGTGTGTTAAGGAGTAGGTTGAAAACCAGCGCTGGAATACCTTGCGTACCCACAGCACATGCTGAAGCTGCTCCTTTTGTGTACACATTACTATGTATTAATTAAGTGATTATTTATGCACTTTTCTTTCAAAAATTGGGTATAATATTCGCACGTACGAAATTCAGTATAGAGAATTCAGCCTTTTTCTACTTCTGCGTATGAGCAAAGTGGCCAAGTCGGTTCCTTCTAGGTAAGCGCGATCCACCATAGACCTCAATATCACTTACCATCAGGTGAATTGTGGTCAAGCGCTGACCTATTCGGAGTAAAAAAAAAGCTCTGGTGTTAATAAGAGTTTTCAAGCCTCCCGAACGCCTCTGAGTTGGCTTAACGACTGCTTGTACTAAGACTAACAGACGGGACCTACAGTTCAATGTGTCATACGACCCACGGTAGCGCACAGATGAAAATGTCACTTTAAAAACGACAGTCTTGTGCATGGTCACCCATCCATACACCGTCCGCATCGACCGTTGCTTAGCTTCGATGATCGCGTCAGATCATCTTAGCTAGCCGAGCTACAGGCGCTACATCATCCTTGTACTGGTACCTTAATAAGGTATTCTCTGCTGTGGCAGGTGACTGACCCGTTACGGGGGACCTGGGACGTCGGACCGGGGTTGTCCGGCGCCCATTGCACTCACGGTCCCCGAGGTGGTTGCGGTGCACCACATGCACTGCAAGGGGAGTCATCCCCTGACGAGGAGTATCGCAGGCTAGCCGAGGTGGGCGGGGTGGTGGGTTAATGCGAGAAGCGGAACCTCACTACGCCCTTTCCAGTGAGGAGGCCATCGTGAGGTTTTAGTAAGTAGTGATGCCCTTCTGGCATCGAGGCCCGACAAACCCCACCCACGTCCCCGGGTGTGCTGGGTATGCGTAAATGCATTTCCTCAAGTAAAAAAAAAGCGTACCATTAGGTATGGAAACCTAAAATAGGTGCTATCGTTAACAAGACAGAATAAGTACCTGCGACGTCCCGTTTCCGTTGGACAGTCCTTTTTTCTGATACCGCACCACCATCTCCTGAGTGAGCTCAAGGAACAAATCCTCTACGCCCACATTCAGTTTGGCTGACGTGTAGATGTGCTTCGCTCCCACCAAGTTCGCATAACTGGAAACAAAATATTAACATCAGTACCTGGTTTTTTTTAATATGACATTTTCTAAAAATGATTCCTAGCTAGATCGATTTATCGCCCCCGAAACCCCCTATATACTAAATTTCTTCGTAAATCGTTGATTCCAAATATATATTCAAGAATTGCTCATTTAAAGATATAAGAAACGTTATTAAATAATTATTAATTCATTACGGCTCATTTTCAGTAGTAATAATTATTTTTGAACGCATCATAATATGACCACCTCTTGCTCAAGATGCATTCAAAACTAAGAAAAGTTATTATTATACTTTTTATTTTAAAATTGTATACATTATACATTGTGTTGCAACGGGGGAGTCATTTGAAAGGGATAAGATATATTGTGCTTGAAAATAATTTGTTGGTAAATTTAGTATAGGTACTTACTAATATTTTTTGTATTTTATGTAAATATTTACTCTGATCATGATGTGTACACATTTGCTAATGGATATAACCTAGAACGATACAATGTATGTATAAATGTTTAGTCATTTAAGGTTGTATTCTGTTTTGTGTACCTTATTAAATAAATAAATAAATAAATATTTTTTCTTTAGTTATAAACTAGTATCCTGTCCCGGCTTCGCACGGGTTCTAAAATGAACAAAATATAGCCTATGTTACTCGGGGATAATGGAGCTTTCCAATGGTGAAACAATTTTTCAAATCGGTCCAGTAGTTTTGGAGCCTATTCGCGTCAAACAGACAATCAAACTTTTCCTCTATATATTATATACATTGTTATGGATTTTGACAATGGCCCTATACAGCTGATATGCTTTTAATTCATAATATTATTATTGAAATGTGATCTATACTAACAAGTCCCATTTTGTTGATAGTTGTTAATAATTATGTAATGTAATGTTAAAAGTATGTATCACTATGACAATAAAGAAATTCTATTCTATTTGTGGCTACATAGATATACGGGCTCTTTCTTGCAAATAGAAGTCTTCTGGCTTCCCCTTTGTGTAGGACAAAAGAAAGTGTTTGACTTATTGGTGTGTAAGTACTATTATAATGTATGTAAAGTAAGATAAGAATGATAAAATAAGTAATAGGCGATATAAATAATAAAACTATTTTTATGTATAATGTTCTAAAGTAAATTATTTGAAAGAGAATTTTAGTAATAATAATGTTTGATATTAAAGGATTGGACCAGGCATTTTAATTAGACATTTATATTTTAAATTGTACAATTGTAATCTTGCATGCCTGATGGTTAAAATAGAAAGCCAACTTATTTAAATAACACCAAATTTTTTCCAATTTTTCAAAAAATAAATGATTTGATTTGCATTATTTTCATCATTCACAGGCTATTCTACTCCACTGTCTCTCTCTGGCCCTGTCAGCTGCCTCAAACTTTGGAAAATACATATCCCACCAAATAAAATCAAAATTCCTTCTAAATCGAGTGCTGATTCATGAATAAAGAGTATTGCCCTCTATTGTCAATTGTGTTGGTGTATTACTCATGTAGATAAGATAGATAAGACACAAATACAATAATACATCTTTATACATGTGAAGTGTGGTACACTTCAGATATAAGTGCAACCATTATTTTGGATTCAATATGATACCAATATAAACATAAGCAGCCGGATATTGCAGCCCTCAAATGTGTCAGTTTGTTTCCTCACAATATTTTCTTTCACCATAATGCGAATCCACAGTTAACTTGAAAAACAAGACATTGGGTAGGGCCGGGATCTAACCAGGGACCATTGAAAACGAAAAAAAAGACTTTTCAATACTAGTCTACACCAACGAATTGTTTTTCAAGTTGTGTCTGGATTTCCACTCGCATTACAGTGAAGGAAAACAGTTGTTTGACGACCTCATTGGCGTAATGGTTACCATGCCGGGCTGCCAAATAGAAGAGGTTCCAGGTTCCATTCCCGGCACGGCCAGCATCTTTGTGCTGAACTAAATTTGTTGACTGTGGGTCTGGGTGTTAAATATGTATCTATATAAAATATATATTGTATGTAAATGTAATATATCAGTTGTGTTAGCAACCATACTACGAACTAGAAATGGTTCAGTATTGGTTTAACCAGCCGTGTGTGAAATGAGTCCTAATATTAATTTATTATTTATTTAGTGTGAGGAAACCGACAAGTTTGAGGACTGCAATATCAGATTATGTTTGTCATTGCTACCTTGCACTTGGCCAGTGTGGTGGATTATGGCTTTTATCTCTCTCTTAGTGAGACAAAGCTTTGAGTCCCAGCAGTAAGAACATATAGTAAGCTGCTTATGGTAATATTACTATGAATTGGATACAATACAAGTTACAAAACTATGTTCTAGCTGTTAGTTTTACTTCAGATAGCTTTGTAAAGCCGTGTCAAAGGCTATAAGGTAGCTTGAAAACTCTGGACACCAGAGCCTGGCTACTAACTTCCTTGAAAGAGTAAAATGTTTGTTACCTCTCAGCTTCTTCTAGCGGGACGGTCCTGTCATGCTCCAAGTCAATTTTATTGCCGGCTATTATAAGAACTATGTCTGATCCCAACATTTTCTTCAATTCCTTCACCCAGTTTTTCACCTGAAAAGCCAAGTCAAGTTACCGGTTTGTTTTATGGTTATTGGTAAGGCCATGTCACAAACCCTTTAGTGTTTGAAAACATTGAAATAAATTGAGGTGTTTATTATAAGACTACAAGAAGAGGTAAAATTAAATTACCTTTTTTTTTACACACAGATCACTAAGGTGATAAGATTGAGTGTTCAAATGAGTAACCGATAATCAGGCCAATGGTAGAGCACACATGGTCTGGAATAACTGGCTCTCAAAAAGGAAGCTGCTAGATGCTAAGCAATAGATTTTTCAACTTAAGGGTTAGACAGGCAATCATAAGACAAAACTCTAAAAAACAAAACAAATATTTTACCTTTCCAAAAGAGTCTTCATCAGTGATATCATAGACTAGAATAGCACCGTTGGAATTCCTATAGTAGATAGGCCCCAGTGCATGGAACTTCTCCTGTCCTGCTGTATCCCAGATGGACAGATTAATTCGTTTACCATTGATGTTTATGCGTTTGTTCAGAAATGTTGCCTGTAATAGAATGTGGATATGAAGATTGCACTTTTAAGTCATGAAGTTGGATAACATAATAAATAAAAAAAATGAGAACAATAACACAAAGGATAAGATTTTAAAGTTCTAATCTCATTGATATGTTCTAGACTGTCAGAACTAAATATGATTTGATTAAATATAGTTTACGTAACTATTATGACGTAAAAACATACCTGGAGGGTGGTTAGATGTTTGTCGTTGAATTTATCTTCAATATATCGAAGAAGTATGGATGTTTTCCCAACACATCCTTCGCCAAGCAAAACCACCTTAAAGTTGTGTGTACCACCCGCTGGATTCGCCATTGTTATTCAGAAATGACACGCCTCGAGTGGGCTGGTATTACTTAAACGCCTTTAAGCAAATTAGCTAAGTGGTCGTCCCTCAACGACAGCAGGTTCGCGGAAGTGAATTTACACTTATAATTATTTACAGAAAGATCTCATTAATACCATCGGCAATTTTACAGTGCAGAGAGTTAGCTAATTAACGCGTAGATTCAAAGCGTATCAGTCATAATTTACATGAATATTTAAAACATACTATTTTTCAAAATGTATTATCACTCACACATCCATTCACACGTCTTTTTGTTTTTCCTAAAATGTCAATGTCAAATGTTCAGACAATCAAACGATTTGACATTGAAAGTATTCTGGGGTAGTAAGTATAAATAATAAAAAACATTAACCATTAATAGAGTTATTGTATTCCTTGAAAAAGTGATTCATTAATTAAAACATTTTTACACTACCTTATAATTATTTATTGGGGCTTTTTAAGAGTTGTTTCCCAAAAAAATATTGACAAAGAGTTGGTTCCTACTGCCAAATATGAACTCTACCTTAACGTCCGTAATATTAAATCAACAATATACCGCTAGATGGCAATAAAAAGCTTGTTGTCTTGTCTAATATTTTTAAAATAAATATTTTTATATTCGTATTTTTTTACAGCAAATTATACTAGTATGAGCAATCGTTGCCATAGGTAGTAGTTAGTTTGCGTAATGTTTCGTTGTGTTGGTGTCATTTTGATTCGCCTTTGGTGTTGTACAATTTTCTGCCAAACATGAACCTAACCGTCCGTAATAAATAAATCCACAATATTCCAACAGATGGCAGAGCCCGTATTGACCGTAGAAAGACTGTGGTATTCTCAATGAGCTCGATGTTTTACATATTATTTACTATTTTTAAAATAAATATTGCCAATTTTATTATATAACTAGCTGACCCGGCAAACGTTGTTTTGCCTCACTTAGGAGTATGAAAAAAAGATAGTAGCCGATTCTCAGACCTACTGAATACGCATATAAAATTTGGTAAAAATCGGTCAAGCCGTCCCGGAGGAGTACGGTTACTAACATTGTGACCTGCCATACCCCAGAAAACACGTTTTAGTAAAGGGACCCCACTTAACCACACAAACAATATATCTATTTCGTAGCTGCAATATATTATCTATATTTTATTTATATTATATAAATATTGTTGGGGTTAAGTCACCTTTTAATCTACAGACATAAAATAATGTCATATAAGAAAGAGGGCACGAAGATAACATGTGTATCCAATTTGAATTAATATAAAAAACTTATTGCAGAATTCTATATTTTTATTTTATCTTGTACTCATGTTAAAACAAAATATGAGTGACTTCGGTCGCCACGCCAGAAATCGGTTTTACGTGCGGCTATACTCGTAGAAGTTTCATATCTAAAAATTTTAGATTTTTGAATTTATTTCTGCGATAAGCGAGTATGGTATGTAGGTATTTCTATGTAAGATCCTTAAAGGGAGTACTCGCAGACTTAACTGGCCTTTCTTCAAATGTCGGAGCCGGGTCGTAGCTCTTCACTACTACTATGCTGTCCCAGTTTGTTGTACTACTAACTTCTTCGATACTCGAGGGTGTATTCATTATAAGCACTTTGGGTGTTTCTCTGCCTATAGTAGCTTTTACCATGCGGAACCAATCCATTACATCAGTGCTTGATCTAACTGTTGACCAATCAGTGACTTTTATTGTTGATGAATTTAATGTATTGATTTCTACTTTCGATGCTTCTGTAGCCCTAACTTGGTCTTTCGGCGTGGCTGTTATGCTAGTATCGTCTGTAGAAATGTTTGAGGGTATAAGCCTCGTCTCATTTAATAAGGTTTTAGTTAATGTAACATTATCCAGAGAATGTCTGAGTGCCGCCTTTGTATTGAAGTAAGTTTGCAGATTTCTAACTGTAGTAGATTCTAGCGAATCAGTGTCGTCTACTCCATCTGCTCCGAAAAATAAATGAACTTCTTTGGATTTTGTAACTTTAGTGATTTCGTCGCTAATATTAACAGTGCTGTTTTTGGTACTTAGATGGATTTTGGAATCCAAATTAGTTGCTTTAGTCATTCCATTACGCGTGTGTTGCCGTAATATCTTTCTTTGTTCTCTAAAATCAGATTTAATATCATCAGTACTCGATAAGTCTTTCAAAGAATCTGCCGCCGTTCCGATCCAGGTGAGAAGGGGTGCTAACGCTATAAAAGCATTCTGCGATAGATGTGTGTCGGTAAAACCAGATATGGCAAGTAAACAGTTATTGAAAAACAGCGGCACGCCTTGTTTCCCACGATGTAAAGAGTTCACTCCAAAAGGTTTACTGGAGCATACATAATACCCTCTTAATTTTTGGTAGCGGCCCTCGCAGGACAATAGAACGGTGGGTGTGAGGTAAACATTTTCCGTGTCCAGTATAGGAAGGTACGCTTTACGGCCAATCAGCGATTGAGCTTCCACGGCACTTATCTTCACGAAGTTTGAGATTTTATTATTCTCGTGTCTGAAGACGAAAAGAGCGATGTCGTTCGTTACAGGCGCATGTATGTTGTTGCGGCGGTAGGAGCGTGTGTTGAGGATTGGGATGGTGTGGTTTTTCCGGACGATGTACTGGCAGGAATTGGCACAGAAAGCGGTGGTGAGACCTAGGTTCGGGGCCACCAGGACACCGAAGCAGCAGCCTCGACACGTGGCACAGGAGAGCCGAACTATGGCACCCGACGGGACACTCTCTACTGTCACTAGCAATCCGACGCAGCACATATATAATACCACCCAGCGCATTACACTGAGCTATAAAACTTTAACGTTCTAACTGAAACACTGCAACCACAATATGCGTATCGGTGAGTTATTTCGCAACTCTCTCTTTGTTATATTTTTAGGTTTTTTAGAAGCGTCTGTGGCTCGGCTAACTAAGGTGACTCGGTCATCGAGTTGAGAAACGGCAGATGCGGACAGATTTTGGATGGGTGACCATGCACAAGATTGTAATTAAAAAGCAGCATGTACAAGCCAAGGCCTTGAAAACTACACTAGAACTTAGCCACTTAGCTAAAAAGGAAGAAGAGGAAGAAGAACGTTTTTTTTTAAATCACTGACGCACCTATGTAAATTTATTTCTGTTGGTGAAGCGTGGTGCATAGCTCGCCGTTCGATAGTTTTGTTCTAAAATTCAAGTGTTTGTAAATAAACACATTAATTAAGTGCCTACGTACTGATGCCAGCAGTTTGGCTCCGCATCAAAATGTTTGGCATACCTAACCTATTTATGAACTTTAATAAAGACAATAAATTTTACAGTTTATGGTATTTCAGCGTTAGAGATTGTGAGTGCACATTCTTGGGTTATTCAAATTCAAATTATTTATTTCAGACTATCATACGTATATGTCAAAACAAAGTAAACAAAATTAGAAATAAAAGACAAATGCAGTAAAAAAATACGAATATTACTAAAGAGGTATAAAATAAATCTATCCAACTTCTAATGTTTATTTGTTTGTTATATTTGTTACTTTTCACACTCAAATGGCTGAACCAGTTTTGATGAAATCTAGTGTGAAGATAGATTATACCTTGGACTAGTACATAGGCTTTATTATCCTGAAAACAATTGTGGTTGGTATTGGGATGACAACATTGGGATACGAAAATAACTTCAAATTTATGTTACTCCTTCCCGCTCCAACGGCTCGACCGATTTTGATTCGATTTACTGTGAAGATAAGTTAGTCCTTGCATTAACACATAGGCTACTTTTTATCCAGGGTTAACTTCTTTCTGTCCCGGATTAAAGCGGGTAACACCGCGGGGCTCAGCTAGTAAAACATAATTAATAAAAAAAAAATATATAATTTATAAAAAAAAAAAATTATATTTTTTTTTCACAGACGGCTGGCTAGCCCCATACTGAACCATTTCTAGCTCGTATTATGGTTGCTAACACAACTGATATACTACATATACATACATACATATTATATATAAAACAGACCCACAGCCAAAAAAATTAGTTAAGCACAAAGATGTTGACCGGGCCGGGAATCGAACCCGGAACCTTCTGATTAGCAGTCCGGCATGGTAACCTTTACGCCAACGAGGTCGTCATATTATATCAAACTTTTTCTTGATCTTAATAATTATAACTGGCAGACGCATTACATTCAGAATGTTTAGTCATGTTTTCACGTTAAAAACAAAACAATATTTATATTTAAAGACGGCTCTCATACCATTAATTATGTTACTTTTCCTTTTATCTTTATAATACATACTGACATTTATGGTACAAAGTCCTTCGCGCGCGAATCCGTTTCGCACTTGATATGTTATTTTGAAACCACATTCATATATCTTAATTATTTCCAGCCACATGTACCAAGAATGCAACGCATGTATATTTAGCTTATGAAGTTGTTTATTTCGCAAGCGGTGGGATGGGCGAGTAAAAAAACGCAAAATAATATTTTACAGAAGTTTCGATCTACACTTATTTTGCAAATGCCAGTTGCTTGGGTAAATCGGTATTAAAGTAGGTTTTAATAATTATAATTATTAAAAAGCTAGCTAGCTTCTACAAAAAATCAATTTTTTTTGTTGCCCTGTTTATCATCGCAAATTGTTACGTTTTTAAGTGCCGAGATTACGAATATATTCGTAAAAGTACTAAATATGCTCATTTCTACAAATTGAATTTTGAACGATTTATCGTCAAAATTAAATTTATCAGTCATTTGTTGAAAAAAGTCCGAGCAAATCTTACAAAATTATTGATATTTTCACGAATTGTGTGTATAAACGGACCCAAAATCATCATCATATCAAAGGCAACAAAACCACTGTAGACCAGTGAACCTATACATTTGCTTGGGAAAACTTTCAAGGTAGACATCACATTCACAATTACTTTCTTCTGCTTACTTAGAGCCTAAGCTTTAGTGTCGAGAGTTTTCAAGTTGTTTAATGACAATCTAGGCTTACCGACTTCTTGACTAGACTAGACTAAAAGACGGAACATAACTAACTTTTAAAGTTTTGACCACGCCCATAATCATTGTAGCCCACCTGTGAAAATCGCGTTCAAATTCGTTAAGTAGTTTCGAAGTTATAATGTACCAGACAGACAGACAGACAGAAAACAGACAACTAAAAAAAAATTGGTTTCTTATTGGTTTTCTCAATTACATTTAATGTACAGAAACTCGATTTTTACTGTCTACATATTATACGAGTATGTATCGATAATTAAGTACCTACCTACACATATTTCGTATTACAAGTTTTTTTACTCAAGTGGTAAAAATAAAATCATTAAAACTTAATCATTGCACAAGCTGTGAATGTTATTTTCATTGATTGAAGAAGCCAGCCAATCTGGTAAAGTTCAAAGTTGACCATTGTAGTCAGGTGAGTCAATTTATTTATTGATGCCCCGATTTTACATTGAGATTAACAACTTGGTAAGGACTTGGTTGACTCATTATTGAGATTTTATTTTGTTGCAGCGAGTTGATTTTAGTGTTTTTTTAATGATTGGCTTGTGCTCGACCGTAGCTAGCTAAATGTAAAGCAATGCTACGGTCTACTATGTAACACGCTTACCTAGAAAGCACAACTGTAATAGATCTTATAATATACGCTTCGATTTCGTTACTTTAGTGACTATTTAATACAGATAAATTATGAACCTAATACCGCTTGGATTGAAGACCCTCAGATGGTACTCTTCAGGAAGCAGAGACTCAGGAAGAGAATACTAAACTTCTGCAGTCCTCACAAGGAAAGTTGAAACGAATCCGCTTGTCTGATACTTTCGGAGTTTTGCGATAAGGCTATGTATGAAGATAGAGCTAGAATATCTATAGCGTATGCTGTGTAGGATGAAGCCAATGGCAGTTGTTAATGGGAGGATATAAAACTGACTGGATATAAAATATGGCCCAAATTTTTCTTTTCTCTTGATCTATTTCTTAAGCATATCATCGATTTCAAATTCCCACTCAAAAATTAGAGATGAAAAGAGTGGGGTGATGTTTCTCGGTGCGCGGACTGTGCTATTAAATAGCCTGGCGGAAAACTTATGTTTGTGTAAACTAGCGTTGGAATTTATCTCCAAACACACTTGTTATCGGTAAACAAAGGCAATAAATAAGCTGTCCTGTATCATTTGCAGTAAGCGGGCCTTCTGTACAGTTTGTCCAAATGCTCTGACGTCGGTCTCGCCGCGGCGCGTCGGCGTCAGGCGGCTGCGCCGGCGCCGCGCGTTACTTCCACCGCAGCATAAACACTGCCATTCATAACCAGCACCCATTAGCAATACTCTTAGAATTTCATCCTAATCGACCGACACGCATTCTCGAATGAAAGCATCAGGATAAATCAAGATAACGCGGCTATGCTGATGGGCTATTAAAATGCCAGCATTGTGCCAACTGCGATTGCAATGCCAGTTCCGGCCTTCATTGCGTGGGTTTGCTTTCCGTGCCTTACTGGAATTATTTATCTTTAGCCGAATGCTGACGCTCGTCCGTTCCTGGCGTTCATTGCTCCAACATAGGTGAACTTTTGGAAGTCATGATTTCATAGAGGCATTGACGCGTTATTGTAGCTTTTAATAAATAATCAAATTATTTATTCGGGCCAAGAATTAGTGAACAAATTTAACAATTACAATTTCTCCAATATTACAAAATGTTAATTTAAATGGAGCAAAAGTTAGCTTACAATGAAAATTATTATAGTTCTAATTTATTACATTATTGCGTTGCATTGCGTTAGGTGATTAAATAATGACCGTTCCTGCAATTATTTTAGCTTATTTATCATTTTAATTTTTAATATGTATAGCATAGTTTTTTTTTGGGTAACATGTTTAGATACAATGAGGTAACTAGTCTACTCGGACATTATTTAGTGATTACTAAAATTAAAATGATAAATAAGCTAAAATAATTGCAGGAATAAAATTAAATTAATTTTAGAGCTCTTACGAGCACGTAATTACGGGCCACTATCCATAGTTTAAATCTAGGATTAAACTCACATAATATTTATACGGATTTACTGCAATCCATACTCGTATTTTAATCAAGAATAAACAATATTTGATAGAGCTTAAAATTACTCAGCCCTGAATTTGGGAGGGCCGTATGTTTCGTGGGGAACTCCCTGACTAGTAGAGATGGTGTTGAGGTCGGAGCTGAATCCAGCGCTGGAAACGGTAGAAGTGGTGACGGGGCTGACTGAGCTTCCCAAGGAGCCGCTGTCTACGATAGATACGCTTCCGGGCTTAACGTCCGAACTTGAGCTTGAACCGAAAGAGCTGGAGCCCTGGGTAGAGCTTGAGTCAGTCGACCCAGTGCCGAAAGAGAAAGAGCTTCCAGATGACACAGGGCTACCACTGCTGAAGCTGGAGGTGAAACTAGGCACACCAGAGTTTGCGCCAGAAACACTAGAGTCGCTCAAGAAGCTAGAGCCAGTGGAGCCACTTGTGAGGCCAGAGTTGGAACCACTCAGGAGGCCAGTGCCGCTTGTGAAACCGGATCCGCTAGAGAGACCAGAGTTGGATCCACTGAAGAGTCCGGAGCCGCTTGAGAAGCCGCTGTTGGATCCGCTCAAGAGTCCAGAGCCGCTTGGAAAACCAGAGTTGCTCACTACGTTAGGCACGCTCGAAACGCTAGAGAAGCTCGGGTAGGAACCGAACACGCTTGAGCTCGGGTAGCTAGGCTGGATGGTAGAGAACACGGGGAAGGTCGATACTGAAGCGGGCACGTCGGCAAATACGGCGGGGGCTTCGGGGGTGGCACCAGCTACGGTCACGGTTTGTCCGTCTTTGCTGTAGTCGTTGACGATGTTGTCGATCACTGCTTGAGAGTCACCCTTGTTATTGTATTTAATGAAGTAAACCTCGGGCTTGCTAGGAGGTTTCTGCTCTACTTTGGGAGCGATGATCTCCTGTTGCTCTTCGGGCTTCTTCACAAGAACGTAGACGATGGTCTTTTCTTCGTTTGGTTGTTGGACGGGAACGATCTGAGAGGTGCGGGAAGCTGTTTCCGGAGTCTTGACGAAAATGATTTTGTAGTGTTTCTGGGGAGGAGGCAGGACGATAGGAGCGCGAGGCTTGACTTCTTCGGGCTCTTCAGGTGCGGCGTGAACGTAGAAGTGCTTGTATACTTCAGCGGGTTGCTGTACGAACTGTTGCTGGTATTTGGTTTCGTATTGGCTAGCGTACTGGGCGCCGGCGCCGAGGTACAGGGGTTGAACAGCGGGGACATCGTTTACAGTGTGGTAGTACTGACCAAAGCTGACGGGAGCCGGAGTAGAAGCCTCAAAGTACTGGCCGCCGACCCTGCTGGGGATGCTGATGGGCAGAGGGGTGGAGGTCTCGAAGTACTGGCCGACCTTGGCGGGCGCGGCGGTGGACGAATCGAAAAGCACGCTGGCGGGTGTGGGGGTGACCGTCTGGTAGTACTTGCCGGTGGTCGACACGGGTGTCACTGACGCAAGGAACTGGTTTGCGGTGGGGGTGACACTACCGTAGTATTTGCCACTGTTGAGGCTTCCGAGGCCATAGTTGTTGTAGAGGCTACCGTAGCCGTTGTTGAGGTAGCTGCCGGTAAGGCCGCCGAATCCAAGAGAGCCGCTAGTTTTGGAGTCTTTGTAGCCAAAAGTGGAGCCCAGGTACTGTCCTTGCGAGCCCTTAAGCTGGGCGCCGGAAAAGGCGGGGCTGTACTTGGCGCTGCTGCCGAACTGGTACGAAGGGAATCCGTACGATGTCTGTGGCACCTTGTAGTTGTACCCAAGGTGGCTGACGTCAGCCGCAGCCACGGCGACCAGCGCCGCGAGTACCTGCAAACAAAACGTAAGAAGATTAATTTTTTGTTCTGTGTGCCTTCTAAATTGCCGGCCAATACAGTAAATAAAAAAAAATAATATTCGCTCCTATAATTTGCCATTTTATTTTCCATTCAAATATAGAAGGTATTTATTTTTTTAACAAAATTCCTCAATCTGAAATGTATCCAGCTGTTTGAAAGATACGAAGCTTGTAAAAAATATACTATGTAAGAAAAATAATATAATATGTATTACGTACATAGTACAAAAAACATATTCCTTTGTGTAGCCTGGACACAAAGAAGGTCACTCACTATGTTTGTACCCAGCTCAGAAGGTTAGCATTAACATATAAATACTTAGTTTAAAATGTAAATAGTATACCTACATAATATTAACCATTCCTATGATATTATATAATAAACATGTGTGTATTTAAACTTCAAAACGTATGTATTTCATTAAATCTAGCTAACTAATATAACTCAAATAAAATCCACAACGCTGCTAATGCACGATAAAATTTCAAGAATTCTAAAACCGGCCAATTGAACAATCTCCGAACATGATTAACGGATGTGAGATATGTGAAAAGAAAGTACTCAAGCAAGGTCATGTAGCCCAATATAACATCCAAAAACATTATTTCATAAAATCTTTGAGATGCTACGGAAAAATCAACTTTAAGTCGGTCCAATAGGAATCAAGTAAACAAATGAAGTCGAGAAGCGACGGCCTATCGAAAAGTAAAGACATTGGGCAAAGTTTTTGGGTAAGGCGGAGTAAGTGTTGCATAACTATGTTGGGCATTTGATGCAAGTGCGTTGAACTTGAACTTGCTCGCTTCCGGATTATTGTGTAATACGACACCGTGACTTGCACAACTGGACCTTTGGCTACAAAAACTCACACATCAGAGCTCAGCTTGATTGACTTTACCCGCCCTAAATATTTTAATATTTGTTATTTTTTTTTTATTTCCGAAATGTTCGTTTTGACTATGCTTTGTAAATAGTTACAAAATTAATGATACAGGCACATTGATCATGTTACAAATAAGAAAATCAATGTAATAAATAAATTAAAAAAATAATTAATTCAACTGAATTTGGTTAAATCGATGTGAACACAACCTAGTTACGTTGCAGGCGTTAATCAGGAATTTAAAACAGCCAAAGCTTATTAATGAATGTAAATTACAAAACGTAAACATTGTTATATATGAGTAAATAATTAAAATAGAAAACAAAAGAGTATTACGGTGTACTATGTATTATTTGAATTTAAATTTTAGTTTTTAAATGGCATAATGTTTGACGACCTCGTTGGCGTAAAGGTTACCATGCCGGTCTGCTAATCAGAAGGTTCCGGGTTCGATTCCCGGCCCGGTCAACATCTTTGTGCTTAACTAAATTTGTTGGCTGTGGGTCTGGGTGTTAAATATGTATAATATGTATGTATATATTGTATATCAGTTGTGTTAGCAACCATAATACGAGCTAGAAATGGTTCAGTATGGGGCTAACCAGCCGTGTGTGAATGTGTCTAAAAAAAATAAAAAAAAATATACGATAACAATAAAACTATAAATTCAAGTTTTCACCCACGCCATCGCCTCAAATGATTTTATCTTATATAGATTATCCCTGACTTTTAATACTTTTGATTTGATTCAGTATTGACCACAGTGTTCGCGGTCAAATATGCAAATGTGTGACGCTACACCCGTATTAGATCTGACATTCAAAAGCATCCTGGTGGGAAAATACAGTATTTAAAAAAAACTTTTCAAAAAAAATATTAACTAATCACAACATAATAACTGTGAACTTTTTTATATATAGCTAATTAGAATCTATCTGTTAAATAAAGATGTACTCGTATATATATAATAACAAAGTCTTGTGAATTACACCATTTGAAAACTCTAAAAAGTGTGACATTTTTTTATGATTACGAGTATGAGTATATTGTGTTTTGGATTGAAGTTTTAGTCGAGGAATTAGAAAAATATTTTATAAACCCCGACTATAGTATTAAAAAAGGGGTTTTTTAAAACTACTACATATATGCTGTATCAAAATGTAACAGCTATCCCATTCCTCATAAATTGTTAATCGAAAAGTTTGTGTGTGTAAATACATAATATCTTGTTTACTTTACTCCATTAAAATCAGTTCTAATAAAAATCTAGTAATTAGCATTTGTTTATCCGTTCACAATTAGAGACATTTCGCTTTCGGCGAATTTAGTAAGAAAATATCCACTTAGCGATTTGTTTTGTCTACAACCTTTAGGTAAATAAAAAAGAAAGCACCGTGTAACGCCCACGCTGTTTTCTATGAATTTTCCTATTTCGAGATCGTGAATTTATTTTATTATCAAGTTTATTTTATTTTTATTTCCAATTATAGTCGCAGCTCGGAAACCCGGAGCGCTGTAGTGGGACTGCGCCGGGCACATCGCCCACATGCCGGATACGTTTCCGAAAACCTCCACAAAATGGAGCCCACAAAACAGAAGGCGTCCTGGCAGACCCTGGAGAGATGGCGGTACGACTTCGACATTCACAAACCAAGCTGGACGACCGTTGTCCAAGACAGGCAGGAGTGGACTCCTGTCCTGTCGGACGGCTGATCTATAGGCTTATATAGATATACTAGCTGACCCGGCAAACGTTGTTTTACCTTAATAAAAAAAAAAACTAAATATACAGTAGCCGATTCTCAGACCTACTGAATACGCATATAAAATTTGGGAAAAATCGGTCAAGCCGTTTCGGAGGAGTACGGTAACAAACACTGTGACACGGAAATTTTATATATAAGAAGATAGATCGTTTACTAAAACCTCATGGAACCAATAAAATTGTTGGAAAAGATCCGCCTGTATTTTAAACTTCGATCAAAAATGTAAAAACGGCAAGGAAAATAAGACCACAAGTAAGAGTATGGTCTTATTTAAGTTTGAGAAATTTAAGCGTTATTAGTATATTAATACAGTTGAATTTTCTAAAGCTCGTTGCGTACGGTCATACAATTTTATAGCTGTTATCGCGGAGCAATATAGCTAATTTTTATTACGGCACTAGTCGAAACTCAACCTTAAGAAGTAGCGGTAAGGTAGATAAGGACTTGAATTGAAATATTACTTATGACGTAGTATATTGTAATAGATACAATAGTATATTAAACTCACGCCATTTTTTTGTGCTGTGTTGGTATGCAACACTGAATCTGGTATATATTTGACCGAAGATTTTAAAGAAACGTCCCATAAAATAGACGAGGTAATTGATGGATTTCCACTCCATAATTCAGACTAATAGTTTTTGTATTATAATTAGATTAGACATAAAGACAGGATCTCGTTATATCGGCGCCCGTGTTCTATACGCCTATTTACCATACAAATCGATGAAATAACTAAATTACCTGTATACAACGTGTTACCTAAATCACGTGTTGAAATAAAACGAATATAATAAAACTGATTTTTCTAGACTAGATAAATATAGACAATATATAATAGTTTTAGTTTAGTACTATTACATACTCGTAATTTAGTTATGTTTGTTATCAATTACTTCATACAACCAAGACAGAAGTGATGGAATCGGATTTGGTCTTTCTATACCAGTTACATACAAAAAGTTAGAATTGGAATAATTTGTATTTCAGGTGTTTAATTTAATTTCCATATTCCACGAAACCTCATATATGTATTTTTTTTATAATTAGGTAATATATATAATAGCAACTCATCTACTTATACAACTTTTAAGTTTGAAGTAGGTTCTGTTTCCGCTCATAAAACATTATCGTTTATTTGTCATTTTAATGCCACGTTGTATTCAGAAATGTTATTCGCAAATTATGTCATATTCTTCTCGGTTCGGGTTGAAGGTTATATGTCTAGAAATGTGACCTCCACGTTATAACATTATAATCTTGTATGAGGTTAACAAATGTATTAACATTATTCAAGTTAATTTAATTAATGAGATTATTTTATAGCCGGACGCGTTAAACTGGAAATATTTTTCTAGCTCTTCATATTTTTTGATGTATAGAAAAAATCATATAAGGATTTGATTATAATAATAAATTAATAACTATTCGTTAGCTTACCAACCCGGACCTAGTCGATACCTAACAAACAAGACAGTCTTTATACCTCAGAAAATTTAACTATATTAAAGTTATATTAATTAATTATTTTATCGAATTTTAATTATGAAGATCGTCAATTATTTTTGCTAAATCTGAATACACGAATAATAAGTTTTCAGTATAGTCTCATTGAAATATCCAAAAATACCATTAATTGCTGAAGATGCCAAAGGGAGAAGCACTTTAAAAGTACGTTTAATTAAAATAATTTCAACAGTACCTTAAAGGCCTCATAGAAAAGCATAGTTGATTAAAAGTACTGATGTAACTCACTTTGAGCCCGTATAGTCTTCTATCTTGAATAGTCTTAAATCTTTTGATATTTAATATGCTTTCAACCAAAATAAAAATACACAAAATTGTAAATACTCAAAATTAGAAATATTGATGACATGTTTTTTATTTTTTATGAAATGTTTTTTCTAGTTACCGACACTCTGACCTAAGGTGGAGCACAAGCATAAGCAGCCCACTATACGTTCCCACTGCTGGGACTCGGGGCCTTCTCTCACGAAGATAGAGATATAGGCCATAATCCACCACGCTGGCCAAGTGCGGGTTGGCTGATGACACACATCTTTGGATATTGTGGTCCTCAAACATGCCGGTTTCTTCACGATGTGTTTCTTCACCGTAAAGCGAGTACAAATCCACACATAACTTGTAAAACCAGTCATTGGTGTAGGGCCAGAATCGAACCAGGGGCCGTCTGATTGAAAAGCAGACGTTATTACCACCGAGCCACACTCGCTTAAGGTGGAGCATGCCTAGTTTTGAATAACTAGATTTAAAGGCAGATGCCAGAACACTGTTAGGTGCTTGGCGACAGATTTACCAACTTGAGGGTGGTTGCTAGTGAGGCGAGCGATGAGATGGTCTACCACTACGCTTTAGTTTGTTCACGATGTTTTCTTTCACAGAGAGCTCAAGCTCTCATTGGCGGGGATCAAACCGACGATTTGCAGAACTAAAGATGGCCGCACGCCCTACTGAACTGTCATTGATTCAAAGTAGTTCTCGTCTTGTTTCGAGGCTTTGATATCATATTATTTGACTTGTAACTTTGGTTCAATAAATGATTTGTATTTGTAGTTGTAGTAGGTAGCTGTGTAAAGCTAGTTGGGTTTCAATCGAGGTATTGGGGTGGCATGGGGAGGCAGGGGGCTTAAACCGCTACAAATCTGATACCTACAGGCCGTCTGTGACGCCGCACTCTATACTACGTTAGTAGGGTAGGTGTCTATTTTTGTGTGGGATGGGGACCAGTAAATGCGTTAGAGGTGAGAGAATTTTCACGTGTGTATTTGTGCAAGCCTCTATTCATCACTGAAACGTATCTCATATTGGTAGCCGGCTTCGATGCGGTTGTCCGTGATGAGTTTTCGATTGATTGGTTCATACTCTTACAGGTGTTAAAAAAACTAACCAGGGGTGAATTATTAGTTACTAGTTCTGTTGTTAATCTTGTCAATATACTAAATAAAAATATGAACAAAATACATTTTAAACGTAAATTAAATTGAAATCGTTTGTAACAGAAACCAAATATTAATTAATTATTTAACCATTGAGATTGAGCGTGTTTCTTAGATATTATTTTTAATTTCTAATTAGTTACTGTGGATTAAATTCGTGCTATTGTTGAGCTAACAATGCCACAAAATAATTGAGACGAAATACTAAATATTTAAGCAAGCTACTTACTGATGCTTAAAGTCTTGGCAGTCGATCATAAGATTAATTTGATATTATACTTGGACAAAATCTTGAATTTCAATTTTATCGTTATAATTGAGAGACGGTTAAAGGTATTGAAAGATGACTTCTAGACTGCCTAAAGTTAGACAGTCTAGAAGTCATAAACTTCAACCCTTAGAATTTATAAATTAATTTTGTTACCAATCAGGCTTATCAAAATAAAAATTGGACTAATTTAAAATATTCAATTTTAGATATCTTTGGAAAAGATTTTTGTGATTTGGTAATTTTATATTTTTGTCCTTTAGACGGTCCAGGTATTTTTGTTTTCAAGCAATTTAAGCGTTTATGATTTAATGACAAAAATACTGTAAATTCAGGGTTCTGCCTATGTCTTAGCAATACATTTAAAGACGCGCTTTTAAAGGTACCTTGACCGCTATCAACGTTTTATCAATAACTATTAGATAAACCCGAAACCAACTAATCTTGTCTAGTTTAAACACTCCTATTATGGCAGTCCGGCTTTATCGCTAGAACAGCTCTAAGTATTTTTTTACATTTAATGGGCTTGAGTTCGCAATTCACCAGATGGTAAGCAATATTGTGATCTATGGTGGAGCGCGCTTGACCAGAAGAAACTGGTTCACTCTTGCCTTGAAAACTGCATCATTATAGTTATCGGGGAATAGGGTGGAAAAATTCCTCACCTTGGCAGTTCGCATAATGAAGGTGGAGGCAAACAGCTTAGTACGCGACTTTGGCGCCTCCACCTTGGTATATTTTTGCTTCTTCACTGAAGATACAATTGCAAACTTGTTCTAGTGGATAACGGGAAGCGGGTCTAGTTAACCTTGCATTATTCCATCTGAACAAACTATAGATGCGTTCAGAAAGTTAAGTTAAAGCTTGTTAGAAAGGGTAATAATGCTAGTTGTGTGCACAGACGCGTAATAATGATTTGTAGCAACTTGTTGCACCTTGATCTGAGTTTATGAGTCCTAAGGACGCGGCAAACAAAGCGCTCAATTGAAAGGTCAACTTCAATTTGAAAATTACTGAACCTATTCGACAATATTTATGGGACCTTTAAGAAAATATAAAAATAATCTATATCAGTTCATAAATGGCCAAGTTTTAAATAAAATAAAATGATTTAATAATAAATTATACAAAACATACAACTTAAGAAGCTCTTCGTGAAGTTGGTTCCGTCATAATGACGGAACCGGCATTTGCAGACAGTTTGAGAGTTATGTTATATTTTTAATGTTTAGTTTGGCTTTAGGCTATTTAAAAAAAACTATTATTTATAATTAAAAAAACGTGTTTTATTGAAATTACACAATTAACGAGGAGTCAATATAATGAGTATTGAAAAAAAAATTACATTGGGAATAACACTATTATTTAAATATAAAGGACTATACTTTATAAAAAAAATACTAATTACTAATTTGAAATTAATTATTTTTATAAAAATAGTCTAACCATCGAGTTAATTTTACGTTGACATGTTTTAGATTTAGATATTGCGTTCTAGGATTTCTTATCACTTTAACAAAGATAATCTTTGATAATCGTAGAGTACTTTCTTTTTTAGTGTTTAAGGGTTCACATAATTATATAATTATCATAATCGAGAAGTGGTCTCTAAAAACGATACTTGCTCGTAGTAAGGAAAAAAAATTGAGTTCGCAAAGCTTAGGTTAAGAATATTAGATCAGTCGCTCAGATAATCCCGGATTATTTTCCATAGTCCTAATTAATGAAGAACCGTTACTTACTACTACCACAGAATAATAACTTGTACTTCGCTACTACGACGATGTATGTGTATTTAAAAAATAGTCCATGCACATTTTACATTTCTAAGACTTTCGGATATAAATTTAAATATGAACATGGTGGGTGGTTTGTAATGAATTATAGTTGTACGCGTATAGTGAACGTTAGAAATGAACTATGAAATAATAATAAAGATCTTTAAAAGCCTTAAGGTTTGTGAAAACAAGATAAAAGCAAGAAAAAATCGGAGCGCGCAGTCTGGTGCTAGCTTTCGCAATTTCACGCGATGCAATTACGAGTATGTTACGTACTTTAAGTTCACCAGATTGACTCCTCCGGTCTTTTCAGGCCACACGAATAAACATATAATTACGTATACATAATATGTACATTAAATACTAAAAAATAAGATACATTTATCAAAATGTAACAGAGAAGTCTATAAATTTTCACTATGAAAACCAAATTCATAAAGTGGTTTTGTGGTCTGGCTGCTCAAACTTAAGGTATGAGCAACCAAAACAATGCAATGTTTCTAGCTAACTATATCAAATTAGTAACAGTAAAAAAACATATAAAAGGTGGAGCTTAATCTATCAGATAAACGTTAGTACTCGGCATCCAAAAAGTCACAGAATCAACAAACTACTCGTATTATATAATAATGTTAAAAACATGCGAACAATTCTAAATCTAGAAAAACTATGGTTATAATAAAGTATACAAAAGGGAAAAACAAACGAAAGCTAAGTAGCTATAATTAAGGCGATGCAAGGGGCATATTGAATTGAGAGTGTGAATCTTTATAAATCATTCGGTTAGCATCGTTGAAAATATAGCTTATTGGCTGTCTAAAGTACAACTCTAAGAATATTTATACTTATTTTGGAACCAATCCCATTTATCAATATGGAAAAAACAGGTTCAAAATTTTTTTTTAGATTTTCAATAGTGATTGAAATTTTGGAATTGACAAAATTTTGATTTATTAACGAAAAAACTGTCAATTCAATATTCTGCCCTTATCAATTGCCAGGGAGATAACAGGTGGAAAAACAAATAAAAAAAAACATACCCAAAATGCGGTCATATCGAGTGAAGTTCTCTCGGCGACCTGATCCGTAGCTTAAGAGCGTGCAAGTGTCACGCCGGATTCTGGCCAGCTTCTTAAATACCTCTAACCCGGCGGTTGAACTCGAGGACAGGTTCACAGATATCCGAATTATTGATACAAAAGTACTCACGAAAATCTGGTTTTGTTCACACGGGCTCTTCGTTCGTACCGCGATCGAGATGCTGATGATCTATGGGCTATGTATAAGTAGGTAGGCATAATGAAATTCACATATCTATATCTACCTATACTAATATTACATATTATTTTAGTTTACAAAATTTTCGTTTTAACTATGCTTTATAAATATTATTCTTAAACTAAGTTTAAATTTATTTTTGTCACATATCATATTATTATTATTATTATTTTTTATCAAAGATAAAGTAAAACAAAATATACAGTCTACGGTTGAGGCACGCTTACCTAGAAGATACCTATTAACTCTACTTTTGATGACCTCTGGATGATACCTCTCAGGAAACAGAGACTCTACAGGTAGATTATTAGTAATAATAAGAACAAAGAATATTTTAAACAGAAAAATCATTTTGCGTACAATTAACAAAGAAAATAAAAACTCACTTAAAAACTAGGCTTACATTAAGTACGCTTGGTTTAGCCCTGAGCCCTGCAGGAAGGTTCGGGAAGAGCCTGTGTTACAGGGAGTCAGACGTCTATATTTGTACCTAATAATAATACTAAATAATGTAAAACTTAAATTTCTAACAAAAAACAGTATTTAACGAACAACGTTTAGGACGGGCACAGATCATTACAGATAAAGATTATATATGTATACTAGCTGACCCGGCAAACGTTGTTTTGCCTCACTTAGGGGTATGAAAAATAGATAGTAGCCGATTCTCAGACCTATTGAATACGCATACAAAATTTGTAGACGCTTCAAAAGAGGTCTGTACTAAAATATGTAATGTAATCTGCTATTCAGCCACACACTGGTATATTGGACGCTGTGTGTCTTTGATCAAATTCTTTGTGCATTTTTTAAATATTTAGTACAGATTTTTAAAATATTTTTAAAATCTTTTATAATTCTAAAATATTTTTACTCGTAGTTATAAATTACAATATACTAACTCGTGTAACTTAACTCATAATTTTACTGGAAAATATATAAAAAGTTCTAGAAAAATCACTAATTTGATTGATTTTGAAAGTACTTTATTGTCATGAGAAAATTATACGAGGATATACAGCGTTATTGATCTGTACAACGTAAACTTAAATATACTAGAATTTTTAGGCTAACAGCGCCTTTTAAAAACTTACGTCTTGCTACTCTCTAGGTAACAAATTAATTCTAATTATATCTTACCTCTATAAATCTAACCTATTAAGTTAATTAAATAATATAATTATTATTTGTTGGAAGTAAGTCTAAAGGCAAATTCCATACGCGTATTTCACTAACCAGTTCAATAGTTTTCTTTTTTAATTGATTTGCTACAAACCTGAACATAAAGTTGTCAATTTTAATTTGAATAAATTATAATATTTAACTCACTTTTAAAACCTCTTTAGACATTCTTAAGCTTGAATACCAATAAATATGAAATTAAGTGTACAGTGTTGATTTTAAAAAAAGTTAAATTTTATCCGCCAATCCGCACTTGGCCAGCGTGGTGGATTATGGCCTATATCTCTCTCTTCGTGAAAGAACGCCCCGAGTCTCAGCAGTGGGAACGTAAAGTGGGCTGCTTATGATCATAAAAAAATATATACATATGTGTCATTAAATAAATATCTTTTTAGGGTTCCGTCCCTAAAATTTTTTTTAGCAAATATTAATTGAGATATATTATTTTGTATATTAATAATTTATTGAAGTATTTATATACAAATTAACAACTTAAGACCAAATGTAATCTTTTACATAAAATTTCCATGTTACAATGTTAGTTACCGTACTCCTCCGAAACGAGAAAAATATCAAATTTTATACGCATATTCTACTGAATATGCGTATAGTAGCCGATTCTCAGACCTACTGGTCTGAGAATCGGCTACTATCTATTTACCATACCCCTTTTATTTTTTAACTAATAAATATAATTTATAAGACAAAACAACGTTTGCCGGGTCAGCTAGTAGTTATATAATAACGTATATCTGTTTGTCTATCGGTGAAAAGTTCAGATATTCAAGCTCAAGGCGTTGAAATAAATCACAGCTTACCTAGCTAAAGACATTACGGCTTTCATTTTAAATCATTTATAAAAGAAGGTCATTTCCCTGGAAATAAAAACGTATTGTTTCCTATTTTTATAGGGAGAAACATTTTTTCAAAGAAGTTTTAAAGTAGGAACAAAGCCGTATTACGTCTGAAGTTGGACAATAGAGTGTTTGAATAAATGTTATTGGAAATTTCTTGTGGACTCGTAAAAGTAGTCCGTAAGCTTTGAACTTTCATCAACAGGTGCTTCGCTATTGTGCAAGACTTGGGGTTGTGGACACCGCAGCTTGGCGAGGGGGTAAGTTCCTTCATTTTCAGATCAATAGAATAACGATATAGGTAACTTTTTTTTTTTTTTCACTCACGGCTGGTTAGCCCCATACTGTACCATTTCTAGCTCGTATTATGGTTGCTAACACAACTGATATACTACATATACATACATACATATTATATATAAATACATATTTAACACCCAGACCCACAGCCAACATTTAGTTAAGCACAAAGATGTTGACCGGGCCGGGAATCGAACCCGGAACCTTCTGATTAACCTTTACGCCAACGAGGTCGTCAAACTATAAATTAAAAGAAAGAAAGAAAAGTATTTATTATCTATACCAATGATTTTTTGTTTATTTGGTTGACGCAAATAGGCTCCGAAACTACTGGACCATCCGACCCGCTATAGTGTCAAGAAATCCAAATAAAATAATCGATTAATAATTTTGAAATTACAAGTTTTTACGATTCTAGATAATAGCACTTCCAAAAAAAGTTTTTTTATAAAAAACTACTATTATTCATAAAATAGAACTATCGAGCCTATTTTCCCTTAATCGTATTTGGCAACACTATTTACGATTTTTACATAAATTAAAGAAATAATTGTTGTAGTATGACTTGCCTTTAACGTATGTTATTTAGGGCTAATAAAGTTCTGTATTTCTGTATAAAAATGAAAAATAACAAATCTAACATCTAACAAAATTATAATATTATAATTAATGCTACGGATTTTGTAGATTTTTTTATTTCTAAATATGCTATTCTAATGCCTATGGCCTTAATGATTATTTAACAGGTCTCTTTCAAGCTTACAAATTTGTCTGTTAGAAACAATAGCTGATTATATTTATATTGTAAAACAGGAGAATATTATTTTTTATTAGGTAATTATTTAAATATTTCAAATTATCCCACTTCTTCTATTTTTGAAAATACAAAGACTCGTTATTTTAAGTTTTGCCTTTTAGTTTCCTCACACCAAAAGCTCGAATTCATTAGCGAGGATCGAACCCTACGGCACGTAAGTCATTCGCACGCCCGACTAAGCTGTCACCACTTCGAAAATAAGACTAAGCTTGATAATTAGTGGTTCATGGTTTCAAGTATCATCATCATAAGCAGCCCACTATGCGTTCCTACTGCTGGGACTCGGGGCCTTCTCTCACTAGGAGAGAGATATAGGCCATAATCCACCACGCTAGCCAAGTGCGGGTTGGCGGATGACACACGTCTTCGGATATTTTGGTCCTCAAATATGCCGGTTTCCTTACGATGTTTTCGAAAAACAAGTGATTAGGTGTAGGGCCGGGATCAAACTAGGGGCCGTCTGATTGAAAAGCAGACGTTTTTACCACCGAACCAAACTCGCTATATATATTTTAAGGTTATATGTATATATAATTATATATTTGTGCGCTCAGCAGGTATCTGCATTTATGTATTATGATTAACTAATTACCATTTTGTGATTCGTCTGTATTTGAGTATTGTTTGGTATCCGTTATCGTGTATCGATTATCCTTAAATAGTAATGTCAAACGGGAGGTCAGAGATCAAAGGTCAGAGGAGAATGATGCTTGAAAAAGGGAGTAATAGAAGTAAGTCTGTCGTGTGTTGTTTTATGTTAAAGATATATAAAAATCAAAAATAAATATTAGGACTCATTCACACACGGCTGGTTAGCCCCATACTGAACCATTTCTAGCTCGTATTATGGTTGCTAACACAACTGATATACTACATATACATACATACATATTATATATAAATACACATTTTAACACCCAGACCCACAACCAACAAATTTAGTTAAGCACAAAGATGTTAGCCGGGCCGGGAATATAACCCGGAACTTTCTGATTAGCAGTCCGGCATGGTAACCTTTACGCCAACGAGGTGGTTTATGTAAAAGAATTTAATTTCTTTAAAATAAATACAAAATCATGCAAATGAAAACGTGCGTTGTATTCATTCAGAGTATATAATTGTATGTAATAATATATATGTAATGTTTTCATTCAAAGAGGCAATGCGGCAAGCCTTATGGGCACGTTTGGGAGGAAGGGTTAATTTTGTCTTTTAAATTTATGTTTTGTTATTAATTATTTATTTTTTAGATTACATAATTTTCGTTTCTACTATGATTTTTAAATATTATTCTTAAGTTATGTTTCAATTTATTTTTATCATTAAAAGTGTTCTTATATTATAATGTAGTATTATTGTTTCTGTTTATTATTACATTGTGGTAGTATTCAGACGTCCCTTGAAGCCATTCTTGGTCATTTTTAGTAATTGAAACCACTTTCGTTCTATTTTGAAATTGTGAATATTATACTACAGGAAATTGTTGTGAGTAAATCGTTCGTTATGTGTGTAATTACATTTATTGTTATTTTGAGTCTATTTGTTGTTGTGAAATTAGAGGTTAGTTCGTGTACTTTTGTATTATTTATAATTAAATCCACTTCTGGTAACTTATAGTAGTACTAGCTGACCCGGCAAACGTTGTTTTGCCTCACGGGGTATGAAAAATAGATAGTGTAGCTTATATGACACGTTCGTAGATTTACCATAGCAGCGCCATCTATTGATTACTTACTCAACCCAGTCACAGAATAATAACTTGTACTTCGTAACCCAGTCGAAAGGTATCGACATCTGTTAGAACCATTTGGAGTTAACAGATAATTGTGACTGTCAAATAATAACAAGCAATAATTAGCAATAAAAATTAAAATTGCGTCTATAATTTGAGATTTAAATTTAAACTATCCTATCTCCAAGTTGGATTGAACTGCACATGGTGTGCGAATTTTATTATAATCGGTTAAGTGGTTTAGGAGTCCATTGAGAACAAACATTGTGGCACGAGATTTATCCTACTAATATTATAAAGGCGAAAGTTTGTATGTATGGATGTGTGGATGTATGGATGTATGGATGTTTGTTACTCTTTCACGTAAAAACTACTGAATGGATTTGAATGAAACTTTACCACAATATAGCTTATACATCAGAATAACACATAGGCTATAAGAGAAATAATGGCTTATTTACGAAGCGATTTTAAGCAATACAGTATTAATCCTTATCCAATTAAGTATCTTAAATACATTGTGCATTTAATAAAGATCAATATGGCTTTTTACAGCATGTAAATTAAATAAATATTTTCGAAGATATCACAGATTTAAATTGCAGCGGCGCCAGGCGAACGGGGCGTGGGGGGATCGGGGGTAGGTGCGGTGGGGAAGAAGTGGCTCATCGCTGAGTGCGCGACCCGAACGCGGGCAGACGCATGAGGGCAGATGTCGTTGACGGTTGTGTCCGTTTTGCGAATTTTCAAGGCACTAGATTTGATAAAAACGTATGGTCGCCTACTTTAACTAATATAGGCCTAAGGTTAGTTATTGCCAGGTTTCTTTTTGGTTAGGAGTAACACGTACAAAAAGATACTTTATTTTTACGAATTACTTCATTGATAATTCAATTACTATATAGATAGGTTACTTACAGTTAATTATAACAAATTATATTAGCAATAAATTAAAATTGCGACTATAATTTGAGATTTAAACTATCCTATCTCTCAAGTTGGATCGAACTGCACATGGTGTGCGAATTTTATTATAATCGGTTAAGTGGTTTGTTGTGTTTGGTTTGTGGATTTATATAAATTAAGATAAGATTATTAATATTATATGTATGTTTTTTATTTTTCTTTATTGTACATTATAAATTCCTTTCCATCCAAAGGTTGCCTGGAAGAGATCGCTTTAAGCGATAAGGCCGCCAATTGTGGTACACTAATTTTAAGATAATTGTCTTTTACTGTGCCTTTTTTATTTATGTGTCCAATAAAGAATTATAAAATTTCCATGACACAATGTTATTTACCGTACTCCTCCGAAACGGCTTGACTGATTTTTACCAAATTTCATATGCGTATTCAGTAGGTCTGAGAATCTTCTACTATATATTTTTAAGGCAAAACAACGTTTGCCGGGTCAGCTAGTATATATTAAGATATCAGCTATGTTAGCAACCATAATATAAACTAGAAATGGTTTAGCATAGAGCTAGCCAGCAGCGTATGACATGTGTCCTAATATTTAAAAATATACATATCTTTTCTTTAAATTACAGCATTATCTACGACAAAATCTGCCGTCCGTTAGAGCGTTATGCAAAAGGAAATTGTATTTTACATCTCTTTATTCGCTCGAACTGCGAACTTCGTCCTGCAGCTATAATTGTTACACGATTTCAAAATAAATAAAAATAACCAGCCAAGTCCGAGTCAGACTCACGCACGAAAGGTTCCGTACCATAATAAAAAAAAAGCCCAGTGCGAGTCGGGGTCAGTTTCGATAAAGGGTTCCATCCCACTAATATTATAAATGCGAAACTTTGTACATCTGGAGGTTTTTGACTTATCGATGTTCGACTTGACGAGGTTCTATTCTACTAGTTATATATAAAAAAGTTGTATTAAGATTATACAAAATAAAAATCGGATAAATAATTGCAAACGATTGTTAGTGGCAGACAAAGACGGATGAATAGATAGTACGGCCAGTAAAGTTTTGCGAATGTGATTCCCTTTATACCCTTTTGGTGCGGTACCCTAAACCGTAACGAGTCAAAGCAGATATGGTAGTAATTAAAATGTGTGAGTATAAAGATTTTTGTTCTACTTTTTATCCAACCGGCAGGAAGTGTAATTAATGAATTTGAGTTTTATTACAAATCCGTTTGCGACAGCTCTCAATTTACTTTATGTTTAGCGAATTTGTTAACTTAGGTAAACTACGCTTACCTAAATGGAACCAGTTCATTCGAGCTTCAAACGTGTCTTGCGCCATTTTTAGGCTTCCGTACTTAAAAGGTAAAAAAGGGACCCTATTACTAAGCCTCCCTTTTTTGTCTGTCTGACTGTCTCAAGGCGGTACCTCAGAAACCGCTAGAAAGCTGAAACTTTCACAAGATGTGTACATATCTAGTACCGCTATTACAACAAATACTCTAAATAAAAATAAAAAAACACGTTTATTGTATTCCCCATACAATAAACGTGTTTTATTTTAGTAATTTTTTGCTTTATATCAATAATGGTAGCTGCTTGACACTTAAAATTTTCATAAAATATATAAATACTGGCTATCAAATAAATTATAAAATATATATTTGAGGGGGGCTCCCATACAACAATGATACGGAACCCTTCATGCGCGATTCCAACTTGCACGTAGCCAATTATTTTCCATGCATCTCCCTTCTAAAGACTGACCGAATATTTTCAGTTTGAATAATTTCTTCTTCAGTTTATCGATCGCGTCAAATTACTTGTTTAGCAATGCCCGTGGGTGTTGCGATAACAATGTGTGTATTATATACACCAAGATAACTCTTAAAGATGACGCATGGAAAGATAGGAGATTTTTATTTATTGAGAGGTTAATTTACTTATGGCATCTGGTGAGAAAACGTCTTAGTTTGTAAATTTACTATAAACCACCACAATTTTTGTTGGAACGAAGATCCTTATCGCGCGTTGTGAAAGGGGCCTAGACGGAAAAAATCTTACGAAAAGTTGTCACGACACTTTTTGCTATAGTAAGCTATTGTAAGCAGTGCGGCGTGCGCATTATTTCTCTCTCTCTCTCTCTCTCTCTTTCTCTCTCTTATGGAAAGCTAGCTAGATATTTTCATTTGTATTTCTCATTGAACAGTGTGGTGTCGTGCCGTTTATTTTTGTTGATTTCGTTCCATCCGGGTGTCTTGACACATCTCAAGTTTATAATAAAAAAAACGTGTTTTATCAAAATAAAAAAAACGCATAAAAACACTCACACAAGTCAACCCTTAAAACCTCGAAGAAAATTACGCAAATTTTCAAAATTATTTTCATTGCTTACTTTGTTGTGTTAGTTGATATATTATAAGATTTACTAAAAATTCGTTTGTAACTTATAGTACATACCTATACGTAAGTTTTTGAGAGGCACTGTTAGCTTATAAAACTTAGTATGTTTAAGTTTATGTAATACCGCTGTCTGTCTGTCAATTTCCAAAATTTATTTCAAATTAATTTAATTGTAGTTACATATTAAATACTAAGATTATTTAATAGACCCAATAAAATGAAAAAAAGCAAACAACTAACAACAATACACTCTATTTATTTAGTTAGTGTAGAGTGCTCTCGTGTCTCGATGCACTTACAATACTTTACACATATATATAGATCAAACAGAAATGTAGATCAATTACTACGTTGCACTGTACCTACTGCTAGGATATTTCTGTGGAGACGTGTTGCTAGCTTGGCGATCCTTATTCGACCGCCCCGCCAATGTGACCAATGTCCTACCGACAGTGGTCTACACACGCCAATAGATATGCCATAGACTGTAGACTATTTGCCATAGTTTACAGACTATCTGCCATAGACTATTGTCCACAGACTATCACACCCAGGCCACAGACTTTACATACATAAACTGTACACTACAGTTACAATAAATACAGCGTTATAAGAATTTTATGTCAATAAAGTACTTTAAAATCAAAATCAATCTGTTTGTCAGCGCAATCTGTAGACAATAACATCTACGGATGAAAGCTTGTTACATCGCGCCCTGACAACTGACATCAGATTCTATGGAGTCCATTATCTCTCAATGACGCGGAGGCGGGTTCTCCGAAGACTTTGAAAGCACCTCCAGGTGGGCTATCAAATTACCCCATAATAAGGACACTGTCTAGACATCTCTATTCAGAGTTTTTCTTTGAAGGATATCATAATCAAGGAATGGGCAGTAATCATGCCCAATAATTTCGGTATAGAAAACGTAATTTTCAAATTATCCTTCAGCCCACGCTTAAACCGAAAAAGATTTGGCCCCATCTTGCGAAATACCCCAGCAACAGTCTCGATCTACCTTGGAGCCTTTATAATTCGGGTGACTCAGGATTACCGGCGCTCACCAAAGCGGTTGGTATCTTGGTTGATCCAGTAGTATTTTTCTAAATAAATAGTATTAAAAAACAAGTCAATTACCATCATAAGGCAGCATATACATTGACCAAAAAAGAGAAAGAAAGAAAAAAATGAATGCACAAAGAAAATACAATAAAAAATAACTTTATGTTTTCCTCTAACAATAACGTATCTCATTTAATATTTGTTTCAAAATAAATGTTAGACTATATAGCGTATGGCTTATTTTATGTTATCCTTTAAGAATAATATATCTCTTTAAAATAATGAAAAATAACAATTATAATATATTATGTGTACAGTTTTTGTTTGTGCATAAAAAATATAGGTTCAGCGTGATGCACGATGAAATTAAACATAAACTACTAAAATAAAATAGCCTTTATTGCTGCCTTTTCTTCAAAATATGATAAACATCCCCACTTACTAAATACTTAATTTATTTAACAACTGTATGAGTCTAATTATCGGCAACTGGATGTTTGTCTATAACAGCTAATCTGGTCAACAAAGGCCTCCTCTAAAAATTTCCACATATTTCTGTCCCTTGCTAAACGGGTCCATACCGGACCAGCCACTTTCTTGAGGTCATCTTCCCATCTTTTGTTTTGTCTGCCTCTTTTTCTATTGCCATCTCTCGGGTACCATTCTGTTATTAATTTAGTCTATTTTATTTACTTTCTCGTAACATAAATGTCCAGTCTAGCGCAATTTAAGTTGTCTGTAGGCAGTAGGTGCATTATTGAATGTTGTTATTGGTTTTATTTTTTCAAATTTTACTTTATTAGGAATAAAAACACAATGCCGAGACTTGACTATTTTTTTAACACGAATATCATTAAAATTATTTTAAATTTTGGTAACGACATAAAAATTCGCATATATTTGATTAAGCAGTTCACCTAATTTAAAACACTTCCTTGTCTAGGATTTTCCTTTACTTCTGTTAGCTGTTTTCCATGCAAAAAAATGTAACCATGAGATGAATTGAGCGATTCTGTTAATGGGTTCCGTATATATTTATTTATATTACCTAGATATATTTTAATATCCTAAATTTATTTATATAACCTAAATGTTATAGACAACCTCGTTGCCGTAATGGTTACCATGCCGAACTGCCAATCAGAAGGTTCCGGGTTCAATTCCCACTTCATTGTGCTTAACTAAATTCGTTTGCTATGGGTCTAGGTGTTAAATATGTATCTATGTAAAATATGTATGTATATGTAGTAAATCAATTTTGTTAGCTACCATAACATAAATTAGAAATGGTTTAGTATGGGGCTAACCAGCCGAGTGTGAAATGTGTCCTAATATATATATTTACAATATTATACACAAAGCATTACCATCAGGTTTAGTAGGCTAAAGCTTAGGTCGGAAAATATTAGTATTAGTGGCTTAAAAATCAAAATAAAAGTTTTAATTGCTTTTCAGATTAGAGCTATAGCCTAATGCAAAATTTTTTTGATTAAGAAATAGGTAACGAGGTTCAACCTACTTTTTTCAAATAAGGCACCGAGTCTTATAAAATTACAATATAGTAGGTTTATTTGTACATCTTGACAAAAATAAATAAATAAATAAATATTATGACTCATTTCACACACGGCTGGTTAACTCCATACTGAACCATTTTAAGTTCGTGTTATGGAAGCTAACACAACTGATTTACTACATAATTATACATACATATATATTTTATATAGATACATATTTAACACCCAGACCCACAACCGACAAATTTAGTTAAGCACAAAGATGTCGGCCGGGCCGGGAATCGAAACCAGAACCTTCTGGTTAGCAGTCCGGCATGGTAACCGTTGCGCCAACGAGATCGTCAAAATAAAAAAATATATATTTAAAAAAATTTACCTGAATCAGGTAAAAAAAAATATTATTAAGTAAAATAGATTTCTACCTCTATTATAGTTATTGCGACATATTTTTATAGGAATTCCAAGTCGTCTTCATCCAAATTCCGTTTTAAAACTAGTTATTTGATTTCATATACAAAATCCGCGTGAATCACTTAGCCGTGATATTGGTATGTAAATATTCATGATTTGCAAGACAATGTAAAACTAATCTGTATTATTTATACATACATAATACAACACACATAATAAGCAATAGCATAAGTATATTATGCATGCAATTTTTTTTTCAGAGTATACAACTGATTTAAATGCTAAACGACCTGGCTTGAAGCGTTTCTAGTAAAATAAAATAAAAAAATATATGTTGGAATATATATATAAACATGTGAGGAATAAGACCAAAAAAAAAAGAAAAAAAAGGGAAGATGTCACTGGACTAACTGCCCTCCACGACGAAAAACATTTTTAACCGTTTGCTGAATGTTTAAAAAAAAACAGATTGCAATAATACATAAAAAAAAAAATATGTTGAACCCCCCAACGCGATGTCGGGTGTTATAAGTTTGACGTGTATGTGAAATAATTGGCCAAGTGCGAGTTGGGCTCGCTCATGAAGGGTTCCGTACCCGTGTTGTATGGGAGCCCTCCTTAAATATGTATTTTATTTAAATTTTATAATTTAATTTGACAGCTAGTCTTCATTTAAATTATTTACAACGGAGAAAAAGAAAAAAATCTGAACAAAAAAGAAAAGACAAATCTATGGGTGGCTTAAATTTATCTTTTCTTTATTTTTTTTAGCCCAACGTGCCCATCAAGCTTGCCACATTGTCTACTTTAAAAATGAATTATAATTAAAATAAAATAATATTAAAATTCCCATACAACAAACGTGTTTTCTTGCCATTTATTTAAGATAATAAATGGATAAAATATATATTTGAGGGGACTCCTATACAACAATGGTACGGAACCCTTCTTGCGCGGTGCCCAACTCGCACTTGACCAATTTTTACCTTTTAGGTATGGAACCCTAAAGACCACATTAATATACGTTGAGTAGTTTTAAAGACAGCTTTGATATACGATTAAAATACATTTATAAAGATATTATATTATTAGGATAGCATACTCGTACCATTTTAAATCACTTTAATTGTTAATTTTTATATTTATTTATTCAAATGTCTCTAATGGTGTACTCACTTTATAACAGCGCTAAATTTCTTTAAATAATTTCTCATCTGGGCTACCCAAGTTACAGGCGCCAGCCGAGTTTGAGACCCGATGTATTATCTAACTGCATACATACTAAACGTACATACTAAAGACCATATATCTATAATCAAAGTAATAAATCCTTTTGTTATACAAACTATGTGTAGGTAAATAATTCACAATGTATAAACAAATATGTATGAGCTTAAAAAAAAAAAACGATGCTTGTCGGGCGTCGCACAGACGGGTGGGTATTTGCTATTTGGTCCTAAAATGCGGTCAGAAATATTTTTTGCCTGTTATAGCTTTCTTTTCATTTATTACTGTAGTTCAAAGTTAATTTTGAAAAAAATAACTATAAAAAATAATAAAAAAATTAAATTTATTTATCATCTTCATTAAAGCTATGGCTTTTCTCTAACGAATTAAGAGATTACTTTTTTTCCTTCCCTTTCCAACTTTTCGTTGAAATATCGAAGCATTTGAGCGTTTTATGATGCTCAGTAAACCATTTCTTGTCAATATCTTCATTCCAGAAGAGCCTGCAATCAAACTAAATAAGTTATTCGAAATTTTTTAGTATTCAAAGCGCTCATGAATAAAAAACATTTAAAATAGGGAGAGGGATGGTTTCGGGTGGCGGCCGACGCGTCGCTTGATTCATAAAGTTATCGGTAGATGTCGCTGTACGGTCTTAAAACGCGGTGACGGTTGGTCTGGAATATTTTAGGTTACTGGTATCCTTAGATTACTTCGTTACAAAGACTAAACAGCTTGTACTATATAAACTTAAAGAGTTTTTAGATGCTGGTATACAGTACGCCTAGCGATACTGACCGGTTTAACAGAAAAGTGAATAGTTCATCTCCACATTAGCTGGAGTATGATGGAATAGCAGCCCGCCCCGGCTTCGCACGGCTCTGAAATACAGAGAAAGTATCGCCGTCCCCGGAGAATAAAATGATAACTGCAAAAACGCAACTTTTCAGGAGAGCCAAAAAACATGTTTTTGTGAATATCTCAAAAAGTACTTGTCGGAGGCAGATGGTTCTTACCTTTATGTAAAGCTAATTTTTTATACATACAGAATACTTCAATAGAACACATATATAATATAACATAATAAAGATATTTAAAAAATAAGAAGTTAGTCAAAATTAATCATCATTTGAGTTGTATAATGTCACTTATCATTTTATTCTCGGTACTTTTTAGTTAAAGTTTGATATTGTATCACTGTCTTGTCATTTTATTCGGTGGTTTATTATGGTACAATTGAAGATGATAATGCATTAATATCGTCTTATTCTCCTTATCATTGTCTAACTCTATGTTGTTTAAAAGCTATTTCAATAAATCTTTGTGTGGTAAGTATTCACAAATCCTACTATTATATTAAATTTCGACCATCATGCCTCAGAATTTGGTTATGCTTTGACATAAAATATTAAAAAGGACACAGTTTTTACAAAACAAAATAAGCAGTCATTTCTATTGAGTATTACAAGTAAACTAATCAGCTATTTTCTATAATAGTGAATAAAAATCAGACTGGAAATCACAAATCACTTGGTAAGCGTCTTGATAACTTAATTTGTTATAAACCCTACTTTACAAAGCCTAATGAGATCATCATGCAAAGCCTTGCTTATAAGAAGAGGCTCAGTGCATAACACTTGCAATTCGAGCACATGGCTTGGGATAGGGCTTGATTTAACCTATTGACTCATATGTTACTTTGTGGAAATCCATTGTAAATGGAAGAAAATCTGAAATATTTGGTGTACTTCTGCTGCGATCTGCAAACAAATTTACACAGGCATTAATTGCCATTAGATCAGACGAGCAGCCATCAATCACCACCCGTATAGATCATTCTCTCAAAAAGTCGGGAATCCACACACGGAAACCAGAGGGCAAACCGTAGGAGGAGCTGTCAAAAGCTAGAGATTCTCCGAATTTCTCGATGGCTTTACTCCAGATGTGAGTGGCATACACTAGAAGGTCCCCAGTGGATCGGTTCCGGCAAAAGCCATATTGTCGATCACTGAGGAAGTCATTCGCTTCTAGGTATGCCAGGAGCCTGCGATTCAGAACACGTTCCATACTCTTACAGAGTACGGACGTTACAGATATGGGCCTGTAGTTAGCAGGGTCGGTAGCGAGGGACGGCAGAAGTTAGCTTCAACGGCTTTGGCTAGGGACCAGAACGCTTTACTACCAGCCGGGTACGAAACCAGTTTGGTCCCTATTCGGCCAATATGGTCAAAACGGGCCTTCTGTATAACCTTCTTGCAGAACTTGGCAGCCTTATTAAAAGCTCTCTTTTTATCACGAATATCAGACGCCTTACGCTGCCGAGTTTCAGCCCAAGCTTGGTACGCTAGATGTTTATGTGCCTCAGCACGTACACATTCAGGCCCAAACCATGGGCGAGCCTTACATGATGATGAGGTGCGTCAGAAAAAGGAATAAAACATTCCATGCCCTTACGCAACACAGCGCAGGCACTAGGGTCGCTAGAAGAGAAGCATATAGGCCGCCAAGAGAAGGATGCAAAGAAAGATCGCATCTCATGCAAGTCTGCTGACTTGTATCGCCACACCCACCTAGAGCCTTTTGGGCTAGGATCTGGCAGGGAAAAGACAAATACAGACTTCACAAAACAGTGGTCGGAAAGACCCAGTGGCGATGAAATCGCCACTGATTATCGGTCTGGATCAGTTGCCAGCAGGTCTTAGAAATAAGGTGTATGAGAGTCAACGTCTGGTACCCGTGTGGCTCCTTGAACCAGCTGGGTGAGATCTATCGTAAGAGAAAGTTTCTTAGTCTCTTGTCCAGCATGGTTGGTGTCTAGGTATAGATACAGCCATTCCTGGTGATGGCCATTAAAGTCCCTTATAACACAAGCTGAGCCGACGGGCACTCCTGTTGAGCTTTATCCGCCCTCTCGCTGAGGATTGACTACCTCAGCGAGAGGGCGGAGCCAGGTTGTCTCCAAATCTTCGCTGTGCGACCGGTAGACACAGGCATTGAGAATTTTCTCCACGCCTGTGTCCACCAGTACCCACAGCACCGTGAAGCTGGGATCTTCAAATTTACGGAGACGCCGAAAACAGATGTCGTCACGGGCGTATAAGCACACGCCCGGAGTGGTTTGAAGTTGTGCTCCAGGGTGTACCCTGGGTAGGAAAGGTACGACACGACGGACGAACATCTGATTTGGGTCTCCGCAAGAAACAATAGGTGAGGTCTGTATGGTCTCAAGATGGTGTTGGACAGAAGCGAGATTTGAGTGCAACCCCCGTATATTACAGAAGTGCACTTTTGATGAGAGGGTGTGAAACCGCTGTGCAACCTTTTTAATAATATTGTTTCTTATCATGATGCAAGAGCAAATAATAGGTGAAAGACAACAGTTGAACGAGGCTTTCCTTGTACTGACTGCTCATGAGTTATCTTTTCACGCTTTTAAGGTTTTATGCTTGTTTTGTCTAAAAATTCTGGCACTACATGAACCCCTTTCAGGTTGGTCTTTTATTCCTACTAGACTGTGATATTCATTGTTTTCTTCTCCTAACTTAGATCCTGATGATTGAGTATCTTGCTCATATTATCAGTGACCGTTTGTTTCGACAATATACTATCGGAAGTATTATCGGATGTTACATCTGAACCAATGGTTTCATTAGATGGTGTTGTTTATTTTTTTCATCAACATCGTATATTAATAGTACTATAATATGGGAAGGACGACTGATTGTCATTATAGAATATTTTATTTTGATTTATTTTTGAGGACAGCTCTGTTTTATTGTCCTTGATTGCATATCTTTGAATAAGTGATGAATAAAGGTATGGTAAATAAACAATAACACTTCGCGAGAATCCCTGCCAATTTTGTAGCTGCCATTTCAAACTATTACCGTAACTTCTAAGTGAAAGCAGAGCATGACAATATGTTTTGCACCACGAATAGTTTTACTAACAGAACATTATACGAAGTGCACGGATGGTTTTGTACGAGAATAAAATGATAACTGCTATTATCATTATGTAATCGAATATTTTTTTCGAGAATATAACTTCATGACTGTTTGTCATACTTATAAGTTTAAAAATATTTTGATAATATTACAATACAATTATATTCTTGTAACTTTAGGCATCGGTCTAATAATCGAATAACATTGTAATATTTTATATTTCCGTAAATAACAGTATTAAAATCACGAAAAAAATTTAGCAGATGTATCAGCACCCACAGATATCAAAAATGGAATAACACTAAAATGAAGATAATGGCAGTTATCATTTTATTCTCCGGGGACGGCGGTATGCGAACGTGTTGCGTATGTTTGATGATTGGCTAGTGCCGAAGTCTTTACAAATGGCAATTTTTTTAAAAAAAAATACAGTAGGATGAAACCCATTAGAAAAGGAGGGGAATATGATTAAAATGAAATGAAATATAAATTACGGTCGACCCGAGTTCGGGAAGTGAGAGAGGTAAGTTTTTAAGGGTAAAAAAAGGGGTTAGGTTTATCTTGATTTTCGGCAAAACTACAAGTCCTATGGAAAAAATTAAATGGCACAGTTGTATGTGATAAAAAGATCTACCACATTTGTATCTGCAATTTTTTCAACCTCAAAATTTTGGTGAAAATTAAAAAAAATAATGGTTTTTGGTTTTTTATTGTATTATCTTTAAAAAAATGTTTTTTACGAAATAAGGTGAAAAATTATCTTATTATGTTCTAATTGCAATTTAATTTATTTGATTTAAAATAATTATTATCTTTTCGCCTCATTTTAACTTAATAGCAAATAATCAGCCTAATGCGAGTTGGACTCGCAAATGAAGGGTTGCGTACCATTGTTGTATGGGATGGATACCATTCGACCTTAATATTATTTATAATGAAATACATAATTCAATTTTCTTGAATGTATAGAGGGTCTACCAAATATCGTTATAAAGATCGAGTAAAAAAGTACTTAAAAATTACGTGGGTGTATTAAGCAAAAGTTTTTTTTTCCACGTTATCTCCACTTAATTCTATGCACTTCTTCCATCTGGTTTCCAACGCCTGTATGCCGGTCTTACAAAAGTTTCTTCAAGGCCTTCAAAACCGCAACCCGGACCTCCTCACTTGATGATTAATTTTGACCTCTAAGGTGTTTTGTATGTTTGGGAATAATTGAAGGTGTTTTTTCCACCGCTTGGATTGTTGGTTTGACTCTGGGGTGTAGTGGTGTACCCAAGTTTTATCCATTATTACAAATCTGGCCATAAAATCTTGTGGAACAGCCTCAAACATTTCCAAATAGTCGCGTTTAAGTATTAATGTACATATTAGGCTGCGAAGTTTTCAATTCAATCTCGTACGTTTGTTGTATAAAAGCCCCTCTCAAATATGTTTTGTTTTTATTTAATTTGATAGCAAATATTCATTAATATATTTTGTAAAAATGTTATGTATCTAGCAGCTGCCGTTATTGATATATATAAAAAAATACGAAAAAAACACGTGTATTGTACGGGGACCCCCTTGAATTTTTTTTTATTTCTATTTTTAGTATTTGTTGTTATAGCGGCACGGGAAATACATATCTTGTGAAAGTTTCAGCTTTCTAGCTATTGCGGTTCCTGAAATATAGCCTGGAGACAGACTCCGTGAGGTTTGTAGCAAACAAAATTCAGGGAAGATCGATTCACAAAAAATCTATCTAATCGCAAAAAAAGACCTACACGCGGGCGTAGCCGCGTACAATCGCTAGTCTACATATATAACACATACAATTATTCCTGCTGTTTCTTTTTTTGCCTAACATTAAATATAAATTCATTGATAAAAAAACCTACGTAGCTTAATCAGAATGCATTAACATTAAATTCAAAGCCACAAAAATATTAGTGTATTTTAAGTAAATCGTTGTATTATTTTATTTAGTTACATATGTATGTGTGAATGGGTAATGCCAAGGAAAAGTAGGTGAATTATTTAAATCAATTCTAAGCGTATACGGAAATTTACGTTACTTATATTTTTGTAAGGACCAGCATCACGGTTTGAAGGGGCGGCTAATTAGGTATTGTTTACAAAAACAAGATGCCAAAACTCGTTGTTTTTTGCGAAAAGATAAATAAACCATTAATATGATCCTCTCACCTGCCTCGAGTTATTATGAAAGTTGATATGTTTTATACTTTTGGAGGATATACTAAATTTGGCTTATTAGTGAAGAAAAAACACACACCTAACAGACTAGGGCACCTTTAAGGAAATATTAATTAAAATCGGTTCATCCGTTTGGGCTCATTAGCACATTTCCTAATGTGTTTTTGCACTATAATGGCTTTGCGCTTGATCACAATTCACCTGATGGTTAGGTTAGTCATTGTGATCTAAGGTGGGACGCTTTAAGGTGGATTTACTTGTAGCCATCATTGAATATTTAATACAACACTATACTAATTCGAATGGTTTCGTTCTTTTTAGTCTTCTTCAATGTTTCAAAGTTCAATATAAATGTTGTTAATTTAAATAACATATTGTTTAAATAGTATGGTGGTAGAGCAATCTCCAATGCTAATCTGGTTAGTAACTACCCGGTGAATTCCGAAAGCTAACCAAGTAGTTTTGCTAACCCTTTAACCCTGCAGCCTGGGTGAAAGAATAAGGCTGCGGGTAAAGAATAATAATTGCCCCTGCCTGTCGTAAGAGGTGACATAAAGGGGCATCAGACTCGAGGGTGTTCGGAGATGGGGTTCCGACAACCGCTTCATCGAGTCCGGGTGGAACCGTCGCCGTCATTGGCGGATTTGGTCAGCAATCCAGCAAAGAACTTTCCGGGGTGTTTCCCGGAAGAACCTGGTTGGATGCTAACCCTTAGGCCAAAGAATCGCTTACTCGTGTACCGCACTCTACTAGGGTCAAATGTCTAGCTGTAAAAAATCGTGGAAAAAGAAATACACAGGTAAATTAATTTAACCTATGGCTTCTTGGAATCAGGTTAATAATTTTGGCAGACGAAAGTTTCTTTTTAACTGGCCTTATTAACCGCGATTTAGTCAATTACCTATGTTACAAAGAGCAGGGTAATTTTGTCAAGCCTTAGAAAAGGAATGGGGAATATATAAGAGGTTTATCATCGGAAATTACAATAATTGGAATACGAATTGAAAGGAATATCTCGTGAAAGGAAAATTTGTCATTTCGTTAGTGATTTTTTTTTCTATTTGTAGCATAATTTGAGTCATGTCATGTGGCTAGCAACCACCCTCAAGTAGAACAATCGGTAAGCATTGCAATACTATGTCTTGTGGCAATGCTGCTAGCATTTTGGGCACCTTTCCCCGTACCCCTGGTCTTTTTTAGGCTTAGTTTTAGTTATGTTTTATATGTATTTTTATGTTTTAATAGTAACCGTTATCACTTTAGTTTAAATATTAAATATAATTTCTTTTCAGAAAGACAGATGCGACTCATTTTGATATCGTAGCAATATAATGTTTATATAAAACTAGCTGACCCGGCAAACTTAGGGGTATGAAAAATAGAAAGTGTAGCTTATATGACACGTTCGTAGATTTACCATAGCAGCGCCATCTATTGATTACTTACTCAACCCAGTCGAAAGGTATCGACATCTGTTAAAATCATTTGGAGTTAACAGATAATAGTAACAGACAATAATTAGCAATAAACTAAAATTGCGACTATAATTTGACTTTTAAACTATCCTTTCTCTCAGGTTGGATCGAACTGCACGTGGTGTGCGAATATTATTATAATCGGTTAAGTGGTTTAGGAGTCCATTGAGGACAAACATTGTGACACGAGATTTATATATATTAAGATTGGCACGGGAATAGGTTACAATAGATTTTTTCCACAGGTTATGCGAAAGCGACCTAGGCGGAGCCGCGGGCAACCTCTAGTGTTAATATAAATTATAATAATTTGTAATTTGGGAGCGAGAAAATAATATAATAATATTTGGCTTAGAAGAAACAGAGTCATCTACGCAAGACTTAATACAGAAAGTTAAAGAAAATTTCAAACAAGATCTCAAGATAAATTTAGAAAACTTTGAAATTAACAAAATTCATCGTCTAGGACTCAAAAAACCAGGAAACAACAAAGAGAGGCCAGTACTATGCTCGTTTATAAATAATTGGAAGAAAAACGAGATCATTAGAAACAAAAAGCATTTAAAGAAAATTTATATTACCGAGGATTATTCGAAAGAAGTGCTTCAAAAGAGGAAACAACTCCAATCAGAATTAACGGAAGAGAGGAAAAAGGGTAATATTGCCTATTTGAAATATGATAAACTTATAGTAAAACAGGATAACAACCACCTAGAGAAAAGGAAAAGAGAGACCTCTACTTCACCATCTTCACACAATAGCCAGTCAAAAAAGCAACAATCTTTATTCTCAACAAAATCCAACAGAGCTGACGCCTTCGATATGATGCGAGCCAGATCAAACTCACTTTCCAATATAACATCTAATAAAAAACAATAACAATCAAACAGCGGCAAACGGAACCTTGAACCAACCAAAGCAAATCATAACAAAGATATAACTACCCACATAGCTCCCCCAATCCGACCGGTCATCGTGGGGGAAAGAGACCACAACCTTCCAACAAAAAAAGAAGAAAAAGACAAACCAATCAACAAACCACTCAACAAACATAAAGAATCAAACATTTTCATCGCAGCTTTAAATGTTCGTACCTTAGGCTCAGAGGAAGATTTAACAGAACTCATATATGCGCTAGAACAAATCAAATGGGACATTATAGGACTCAGCGAAGTGAGAAGAATGGGCGAACATATACTTGTACATTCAGATTACGTATTCTATCACATAGGAGAGACCCCGGGCCAGTATGGAGTGGGGTTTATTATCATTATATATTATCGGGGTATAAATAAATAAATAAATAAATAAATCAAAAAACAGATAGCACAATATGTAGAAGAATTCATAGGAATCTCGGAGCGTATTGCTATATTAAACTTGAAACTACCTGGATACAAAGCACCCTGGTCAATTGTGCAAATATATTCACCTACAGAGCTAGCTAAAGAAGAAATTACAAGTAAATTCTACCAAGATCTGAATAAAGCAATAATAGATCACTGCTACAAAAACTTAATAGTACTAGGAGACTTCAATGGTCAAATTGGAGAAAGACGCCCCGGAGAAGAACCCATAATAGGAAGCTTCACATACAGTAATAAAACCAGAAGCAAGAACGGGAAAAAAATAATCCAATTCGCATTAGAGAACAACTTGACTATATTAAATACAATATACAGAAAAAACAAAAATAATATGTGGACTTGGATCACACCAGACAGAAAGAATAAAAATGAAATTGACTTTATATTAACAAATAAAATAAGATACTTCTCAAACTTTGATGTAATTAAACATTTCAATTTTAACACTGATCATAGATTAATACGAACAGAATTAAAGGCACAACAAATAAAAAATATCAGACCAAGACCGTATACGGGGGAAAAAATTCCTAAACACCACAATATAGAAAAAATATCAAATGCTTTGAAAGATGTACTTACAAACTTCAAAACCTCAACACAAAAACTAGATACACAAAAAAAATATAACTGGATTGAGAACACAATAAAAACCCAAACTAAGTTAGCTACGAACATCTCCAAAGAATCTAAGGAATATTTAACAACAAATACTGTAAGGCTACTTGAAGAAAGACGCCAATTAATTAAAGCAAGAGATACACCAGATAGAAGAAAACATATAGCAAGAATTAGCAAAGAAATAAAGAATAGCCTAAGGAAGGACCGGAAACAACATAGAATGAAAACTATTGAATGTTATATTAAAAAAACAGGTGGCATAAAGAAAGCATATAAAGAATTACAAATTCATAAAGATTGGATAGTAAACATAAAAAATGATAAGGGAAAATGGAATCATCGCCGGGCAGATATTCTTAGTACAGCTACAACATACTATAAGAAACTGTATGCAAGCAATACTACCAACGAGACAGTCAGTCTAGAAGAAACCTTTGATGTTCCCGAATTAATCGAATCTGAAGTAAAAAAAGCTATTGAAACCCAGAGCGAGGACAAAGCACCAGGACCCGACGGTATAAATAATGAAATATTAAAGCAATGTAAAGAAGCTTTTATTCCTGTTCTAACAGATATGTTCAACAATATTATTAGCACAGAAATTATACCACACCAATGGTTACAATCTAACATCATTCTCATATATAAAAAAGGCTCCCTGGTCAATTGTGCAAATATATTCACCTACAGAGCTAGCTAAAGAAGAAATTACAAGTAAATTCTACCAAGATCTGAATAAAGCAATAATAGATCACTGCTACAAAAACTTAATAGTACTAGGAGACTTAACCATCACATTTAAAGACTGCAATATCCATAGACGCAATATCAATATGACATTGGGAACTACCGACCTATTAGCCTTATGTCAAACCTGTACAAAATCTTCTCTAAAATAATATTGAAACGGATAGAAGGAAAACTAGAAGAACACCAACCCATAGAGCAGGCAGGATTTCGTAAAGGCTACTCAGTTATAGATCATATTCACGTAGTTCGCCAAATTATAGAAAAGTATAACGAATATAATCTTACATACTACATCGCTTTCATAGACTACAGTAAAGCGTTTGATTCTTTAATACACGCAAAAATATGGGAGGCGCTAAAAGACCAAGGAATCGAACATAAATAAATAATAAATAATTAATTAAAAATGTCTATAGTCAAAGCACAGCAAAGATCCGATTAGAAAATAAAAGCAGACAGTTTAAAATAGAAAGAGGTGTAAGACAGGGCGACCCTATGTCACCAAAAATATTCTCGGCCATTCTAGAACAAATTTTCAGAAAACTTAATTGGGATGACCTTGGGATCAATATAAACGGGACGAAACTGACACATTTAAGATTTGCTGATGACATTGTGCTATTTGCTAAAACTTCAGATGATATAAGTAGAATGATAAGAGAGCTTGCGATTGAAAGCGATAAAACAGGTTTAAAACTAAACCCAGGAAAAACAAAAGTAATGACAAACGGAAATAAAAACGCAATCCAATTAGAACATGCAGAGATATATTACACCGACGAATATATATACTTGGGGCAGATCATAAGTCAACAAGAGGCTATGGAAAAAGAAGTCGAGAAACGAATTACTAATGGATGGAAGAGATACTGGGGACTAAAAGAAGCTATGAAAGATAAAGAATTACATATAAGTATGAAAAGCAAACTATTCAATACATGTATACTACCTGTTCTCGTGTACGGATGCCCATCGTGGACACTAACTCAAGAAATGACAAAAAAGTTAGCAACCTGTCAATTCTCAATGAAAAGAAGTATGCTCAATGTCAAGAAATCTGATAGAATTAATAACCGTGTTATAAGAAACAAGACTAAAGCCACAGATATTACTCTAAAAATCAGAAGACTTAAATGGAGATGGGCAGGGCATATGCAGAGAGGTCAGGATAAGTGGAGTCAAAGAGTCACCTCGTGGTACCCCAGAGAAGGCAAGCGAAAGAGAGGCAGACCCCAAAAAAGATGGGACGACGATATAAGACAGGTGGCAGGAGTGACCTGGAATAGAGTTGCTCAAGTACGAAAAGAATGGAAAAGGTTGGAAGAGGCCTTTGCCGACTGGCAAACGGATCTACAGAAAATAAACAAAAAAGGAATACTGGAGTAATCGTGTGAATTAATAAAAAAAAAAGTAGTTTTATGTCGAGTATACTTTTCAATGTTATTTGAGATCCGAATAAAGGGCTATATTATTATTATTATTAATTTGGGAGCATATATTGGGCTGTTTATGCTATATGTTATGTTGGAGCCAGTATAATAACTTATGATAATTTATTATAAGTTAAATGTTTACAATATCCAAATTTCGAATATATAAGTAGTTTCTGCAAAACAGCAGTATTTGTAGAAAAAAATAATTACATTAAAATTTTCGTCAAATTCACAAGTTCACTCAAACCGGACCTCATTTCTGAACGGTCAAAGTTCAATAATTTTGTCAAAGACTTATAGTATAGAATCTCTACGAGTAATATCGCACATCTAAACAAAATATACACATTTTCAGTACAAGCGTTTAAAAATTAGATTTTTTTAAAAAGGGCATAAATAAAAGTAGAGTAACTATGTCGGTAATATCTTTTGTTTTTATTATGGAATAAAACTAACAGTACTTATTTAGTCAAATCAAAAACCAAAAAACCTAATGGTAACAAAAAAACTGATCAAAATTAATCATTTTTGTTTAGTCACGTTAAGGAAATGAATGTGCGATATTATATACATAGTATAAGTACAAATCATAAATTTGTACCTATACTGGCTCCAACATAACATATTATAGCATAAGCAGCCCAATATATGCTCCCACTGCTGGGACTCGGGACCTTCTCCCACCAGGAGAGAGCATTTTTTTTCTTTTTTACACATTTCACACACGGCAGGTTAACCCCATACTGAACCATTTCCAGTTCGTATTATGGTTGCTAACACAACTGATATACTACATATTACATAAATACATATTTTATATAGATGCATATTTGGTGTATTATATTCCATAATCCACCACGCAGGCCAAGTGTGGGTTGGCAGATGATACACGTCTTTGGATATTGCAGTCTTTAAATGTGATGGTTTCCTCACGATGAGTAGACGTTTTTACCACTAGCTTTTTTACATACATAACATATACTTACATCATATTTTGTTAATGGTTGGTCCTTGTTTCTAGAGACCCAACGTCTGACAGCTTTTTCAAAAATGTTGGCTATGCAACAGGGCTGCATAGCCAACATTCACAATGCAACAATGCTGTTCGCATCTTTGGGATGGTTCTGCCAAATATCAGCTAGAAACACTTGAGTCCATTGAGAGACGAGCTAAGGAGCTCATCGGCAATTCTTGCGTTGCGAAGGCGAAACTTCAGAGCCTAGAGCACCGACGCAAGGTTGCTAGTTTGTCGGTTTTTTATCGGTTACATTTCGGGGAGTGTGCTATGGAACTTCATAATTTGATTCCACCATCTCCGTTCTACTACAGAACGAGCAGAGAGACAGTGAAGAGACACCGATACAGAGTTGAAGTTCCGAACTTTCGTACAAAACGCTTTGCGTCGACCTTTATTGTTAGGACTGCGAAGCTTTGGAACTCACTACCTGAGTCTCTGTTTCCTGAGAGGTATCATCCGGGGGCCTTCAAAAGTAGAGTTGACAGGTATCTTCTAGGTAAGCGTGCCACACCGTAGACTGCAGTGCAGCTTAACATCAGGCTAGCTGTAGTCAAACGCTAACCTATCAAGGATTAAAAAAAAACTGGAAATTCTCTTATAATATATTGCGACTTTATTTTTCTGCACTTATCTTTTTATCTAGGTCAACCAGCTAGTAAACAACGTAATAAATTACAAAACAAATACATTATAATAATTGAACTGTTTTTATAATAAAAGTAAAATAAAAAAATACTTATTAATAATAGATGGGTTCGAAGCGATAATAACACACATATGAGTGTGGTTCACAGGCCGTGGGTTCAAAATCCGCCAAGTAGCTTGAGCTTCAAGTGAAGGAAAACACTGTGAATACAAAATACAAATACAAAAAATATTTATTGACGTAAATGTACAGATACACAATAATAATAACGAAGCTTCTGGTCTCGTGCTAGTCGTTAGACTGTGTTACGAGACCAGATTCCTCTCCCAAAGTTTACGTATACATATTTGTTACGTCTTAATTTACGAGTACATTCATACATATCAAATATATCTTATTTTTGTGATAGGGTATTTTTTAGTGCTCGTTTTTAGAGTTCTTATTATTGAGCCTCCCCTGTCTATTTGTCTGTCTCCAGGCTATATCTCACAATTCATGATAGCTAGAAAGATAAAACTATCACAAGATACGAGTATGTATTTCCCGTGCCGCTCTAACAAGGGTTTATATACGTATTTTTTTAAGGGGGTGAAAAGGGTCCCTTAGGAGTGGAATTTTCAAAAATCCGTTCTTAGTACACGTCTACGTACTAAAAAAATACGCCCTTCTAATTTCATACCCCTAGGACCAGTCGTTTGGGCTCTGCGTAGCCTATAGATGAATTAATGTACATATGAATGAATGCGTCAGGACAAAGACTCTCATAGTAGGAGATATAAGTAGATAGAATAATTTAATTTAATCTATTACTTGTTTTTTTTTAATGGTACGGTTTTCTGAAGCTATATTTGTTATTCGAAGCCAATAAGTCCTAGCAAATATACAGTTATTTAAATTTAAATGTATAGTTATTATAAAATCAAATATAAAGTTATACCTTCCTTTACTACCTTCGGTCAAAAATTTACTAGATATAAGGTGATGTCTCTAAAAACGGCAAAGAAAATATGACCACAAGTAAGAGTGTGGTCTTATTTGAGTATGAGGAATTTCAACGTTATCAGTATAGTAATACAGTTGAATTTTCTAACGCTCAATGCGTACGGTCACAAGATTTTACGGCACTAGTCGAAACTGAACCTTAAGATACAGTAGTAAGGTTAATTTGAATTGAAACATTTTTTGTGACGTGGACATATTTTTGTATTTCTGTGTATATCGTAATAGACACATTAGGTATAGTAAACTCATACCATTTTTTGTGCTGTGTTTGTATGAAATACTGAAGCTGGTATTTATTTGATCGAAAGATACCACAGTCATTATTTTATTTGTAGGTTGTATTTGTAGAAACCCGTTTTGATTACAAAAGTATAAGCATCCGATCAAATATCAAACATTCAAGATTAATAAACTTCTTCGCTGTTTCTTTATTGACAAAAGAATGCTATAAAATTTTATATTATTATTATTATTGTAATTATTCCGTTTGACATTTAATTTTATTTAACTTTGTTTTTCTATGACCCTAATTTAGTATTATTATTTTTATGATTTTGATTTTTATGATTTTGATTATGTGTAATATGGACTCATATTATTATGTCTGAAATAAATGATTTGAATTTTAATTTGAATAAGTTTTGTGGCAAAGTCCTAGTCTGTTCTAGTCTATCCTAGTCCTAGTAGTATGCTAAATTATAATCGACCATTAATAAATTAATAACGGGATAAAAGAATATATAAATCCAAGGTCTATTTATATATATATAACATATTATATATTACAATTCACCGGGATCGCTGCAACGAAATTACAGACATAAATACACTATACACAAAAATTCGAATTTATATACATGTATGTAATTAGTAGGAATATACATACATATATTTCACATCCATACATTACTGATAAAGGTACATTTATTGATATTGATGCAATTTTTTAATATACGTACATATGTATAGTAAGTCAGTTTTTATTTTATAAATGTAAATAAATCTAAATTAAATTAAAAACTACATAATCATTAAAAATTAAAAAACCTAAATTACAAATAGTAAATCATACTCGTGCCTAAATCTATGTATATATCATATAATCTAGGTAAGGTGCTAATATGCTGGCGGCATTACCTCGCTATATCGCCAAACTTAAACGTTGGCCGAGGTAATAAGGCGTAGTTTTAATGATATTGTAAATGTATAATCGATATGTGCACAATAAACGTCTTTTTTTATTTCGCCGAAAACACTTGCATGTTGCACTAAATGAGTTTCGTAAGGCGCTATCAAAATACTCTGTCCATGTTCTCTCTCTTTCTATCGCCATTTGTTGATATATGTACACAATACAGTTGCCTTATCTTGTATGATAAAGAATACATGTCATTTGCACTTGTTTCACAGTTCTATACCTATAAATTCTATGTATTTACGTATACAATGATAAAGTGCTACTCCCATAAAAAAACTGATGCCGCTGTAGCTCTACGTAGTTGCCAAATTTGGTAAACAATAGTTATTTAAATCAAAACCTAGTTAATTAAAATTGATAATTATTGACTTACCCAGATGCGAATAATCATTAAATTAAGAAATCTATTAAACGTTTTGTATTGAAATATCACAATATGTTGATTATCCTATGAACAGAAATATCACAATATGTTGATTATCCAATGAACAGAAATACCACAACTATTATTTTGCGTATGTATGTATATTATGTTAAATAATTGATTTATTGGTCTTAATGATGCCTTATCGAATTTATCGATAGAACATTGCAGCTCTATTATTTATGATCGCTGAGAGCACTAAAATGTAAAATATGTTGTTTTATACCTAAACTAAAGAAGGTACACCTGTAAAATTTAGAGTTCATTTACTAGTTATACACTTATTTATCTATTTAATACGAACTTTTACTAATTTTACTTGTAAATGTAAATTTTGAACAGTTTCTAGTTCTAATACTACAAAAAGGGGCAGATCCTACCGATACTATTATTAATATTGGAAATGAATAAATCGCTTTTTTTATTTTTAGTCATTAAAGCTTTAATAACTTAGAAGCATTCATATTAAGATAGATTATTATCTTATTTTTTTATCCGAAACATATTAATAGTTATTACACTATAATAAAACTTTCGTAAGGCAGTTCAGGCGCAGCCGTCATCGCGAGCGTACGTTGGCTGTGTTCCTGCCCTTGAAAATGGCACACTGATTGTGCTGAAATATGTCCCGCTAATACCGACAAAATAAACGTAAGTGATAGCCGGTTATATAAACATTATCTTAATATACAATAGAGTACTAGTCCAAATAAAGACATACCAAACTAAGGGAAGAGGAGCGTTTATCGTCCAGCGGCAAGATGGGTCGACGACATTACAGCTGTTGCGGGTCGAACTTGCACTAGATTGGCTCAGGACCAAGACATATGGCATGACAAGAGAGAGGCTTATACTCAGCACTGGGATAGAATCCGCAGTGGATGGTGATGATGATGAAACTAAGTATTTTAATAACGCATGACAAATACAGATTAATTAAAAATCTTCTTCTTCTTCGTATGAGCTAGGTGGTCAAGCCTAGCGTTGATAGTCTAAGCAAAATCACTCCTGACTGCTTGTATACTAAGACTAACAGTCGGAACTTTAGTGTCATCCGACCCATGGACAGACAGATACAGATGCCACTTTTTAAATTACAGTCTTGTGCGTAGTCTCCCTTCTAAACACTGTCAGATCACCTAGTTAACCGAGTTCTCGAATCGAGGGTGAATAGGTTATTTTTAGGTGAGCGTGCTAGAACGTAGGCCACAGCGCTGCTTAACATCGGGCAAGCTGTGGTTAAACGCAATCCTATTTTAAATAAAAAAAATAAAATAAAAGCTATAAGCGCTACAAAACCTAATAATGTAGAATTGGTACGAGTACAAATTTTGTTTAGTGTATAAGCAGCCCACTATACGTTCCCTCAGCGTGGACACGGGGCCTTCTCTCACAAAGAGATAGATATAGGCTATAATCCACCACGCTGGCCAAGTCCGGTTTGGCGGATGACACACGTCTTCGGATATTGTAGTCCTCAAGCATGCCGGTTTCCTCACGATATTTTCCTTCAGCGTAAACGAATTTTGTTTAAAGTATAATAATAACTTACATAATATGTTTTTATGGCACTACCTAGAAGTTGTCGTAAATAATATGATAGAGTTATGATTATCATGAGGAACCCGAGGTAGGATAGGTCGATGGCATTTACACGCGATGGCTGACCTTCGAATGAATGTGTTGAAATGGTATACATGAATTTTAATTTTAACCAATGTGGAACCGAAGGTTTGTCGTTTAATTTCGTTCATGACGTCAGATGCTTTTAAATATACTGACTAGTTTTGGTAAAAGATCCGGCATCGTAGTCTGAGCGTAACAATGTTGTTACGAGGCGGTTTAAGTTCGTGGAAAGAGGGACCGGAGCAGGTTTAGAGTTCAAATAATATGACAAAATATTTTTGAAAGAAAGATTGACAGAGAGAAAATTATTTACTATGACAAATTGATGACCTTGTTAGCGTAAAGGTTACCATGCCGGACTGCTTATCAGAAGGTTCCGGGTTCGATTCCCGGACCTAAATTTGTTGGCTGTGGGTCTGGGTGTTAAATATGTATGTATTTATATATGATATGCATGTATGTATATGTAGTATATCAGTTGTGTTAGCAACCATAATACGAACTAGAAATGGTTCAGTGTGGGACTAACCAGCCGTTTGTGAAATGTGAAAAAAAAATACAGTAACACACAAAATAAAAAACAAGAAGTAATAAATAAGTAAGTCTCTTCTTCTTCTTCTTTACCTTATCCCACTTCATTTGAGGTAGGTACAGTATACAAATACAAATACAAAAATACAAAATTTATTTATTTGACAAAGTAAATGTTACAAATATATAAAGAAATCCAAAGGCTTCCGAACTAGTTCAGAACTGTATGACGGAAGCCGATGTCTTCTCCCAATCGTAGGTATAGAACTTAAAGTATAGAACTTAATTAGGTTTTCAGTACAATTTATGACACAAAATTTTCAAAAAAAAGGAAAAGAAAAAGTTTATATAAACAATTACAAAAAAAAAAGTATGAAATTATTACAATATAAATGGAGAATGTTGAAAGCAAATAAATATCAATTATTTTGGATATGAGATTAATAAAAATTTACGCTTTTATAAACAATTTAACTGGCTGCAAAAAAAAATCTTACTTTGAGATAGGATATAAAACAAAAATAAAAAATTATATTAAAACCTAAATAACATAACATTAGCACGCATTTATTGTGTGGGTGTGTGATTTTATATGACCAAGCGACTGTGTGAGTGTATGTATGTGTTTGCGTGTGTGTGTGTGTATGTTTTTATTGGTATGTGTGTGAGGTTGGCAGAGAGAGTAGGTGTGTATATGAATGTATGAGATGATGGGTGTTAGGTTTTATGATTGTGAGCTGCAGTGTTAGCACCATGACATACTTAAAGCTATATAATTATGTATAATAAAAAATAACATGAGTAATAATATTATACTAGACACAAATCTTGATCTGGAAGTCATGTTAGTGTTATCCTTTGCAGAGATTTTCAATTGATTTCTCAAGATCCTCATACTCAAATGTCTTGAGCCAATTGTACATATATTTTTTGAGTTCTCTATCCGTTACTCTATCAATTCTACCGCATTCATTTAGATTATTATATAAAAGGGGAATTAACGCTGTGTATTGCTTTTTCGCATACTGTGATTTAACATGTGGTATAGCTTGCTTTGGGTATCTCCTTTTGTTAGAATTATTTTGAATTTGGTTTAGATCTAGAGTCTTATGAAACCTGCGAATACTTTCGAAAACGAAGAGCTTCCTTACTGACAGCACATTTGCTTTTTCGTATACCAAACAAGTTGGATACCTGTATGGTAGACTCAACATTACCTTTAGCACTGAGCGTTGGGCTCGCTCTGCTGTTATTAGGTGTGTTTTGTCCGCGCTTCCCCACACGCATATACAATACCTTATAATGCATTCGCATAACGCTCTATAGGTTTGAATAACTAAATTAGTGTCGGCTACAGTTCTTAGGGTTTTAAATATATAAATTAGTTTACGTATCCTGGAAGCCAATGAGTTGATATGTAGTTGCCACGTTAGATTGTCGTCGACTATTATGCCGAGGTATTTAATTGATTCTACCCTTGTTAAAAGAGAACACTGGCATTGCTTAGCACTATTAGAACTACGGTTACATGGATGTGTGTGGATTTTAATGTTGAAGTTGTTTCGAGGTTTACCTGTAGAACGTTTACTAAAACACAAGTATTTTGTTTTACTCGTGTTTAAGGACAAAAGATTATCCTCTAACCAACATGTAACATTAGCCAGACATTTTTCAACGAGAGTTTTAACCTTAGGCCACGTTTTGTCGTGACAAAGTAAAACAGTATCATCCGCGAACACGATAAGGTCTAGTCCAGAAGTATTTTTTTTACAAAGGCTGTTTATATATATTAAAAACAAGGTTGGACCTAGGGTACTACCCTGTGGGACACCAAACGAACAGCAGGCCTTATCGCTCATATGCCCATCTATTTTGACAGATTGCGATCTACATGATAGATAGTCCGAAAACCATCTGAGTGGCAAACCTCTAATACCGACGTTCTCCAGCCTGGTAAGCAAAATCGGAATTGAGACAGAATCAAATGCCTTTTGCATATCAAGAAAGAGGCCAATGCATTTGTATTTCTTGTCCATATATGCTGTAGTTAGAGATACCAGTTTTAATACAGCATCTTCCGTTGATTTTTTATTTCTAAAGCCATACTGATTAGAACTCAAGAGGTTATTTTGTTCAAGGTATTTCATAACACGTTTTTTAACTAGCTTCTCAATAAAACCTTAAATAGATAATAAAACCTTAGATAGAGTTGACAATAGAGAAATAGGTCTATAGTTAGATGGATTACATTTGTCTCCAGATTTGTAAATGGGACACACTACAGCTTGCTTAAGTTCTTGTGGGAAAATGCCCGAAGACAAGCTAAGGTTGCAAATGTGTGTTATTGGTACTGCTAGATATTTGACAAAAAGTTTTAGAATATTCGACGAAATATTATCTCTACCACTACTCTACCACTACTTCAGGCTTAGAATAATGCTCTGGACTTCATACGGGTCAGTAGGGTCAAAAGACATCGAGTTTACCGGAGCGTCTGGTTCGTGCGCTAAAACTGATAATTCCGCTTCGGTTTTCCCTAATTTGTTCATAATATTATTAGCCAGCGTACGCCCAATTGATGTAAAATACGAATTAACCTCATTAAGCGACTGCACGGGCGTGTCATGACTTTTAATTAAATGAGCGGAAGATGAATTTGCCTTTTTAAAATTACAAACTCTTTTTATAATGTTCCAAGTTCCTTTTATGTTACCCTTATTAGAATTTAATTTATTTTTATAATATTCTATTTTCAGGTTTTTTATTATTAAGTTACACAAGTTTCTATATTTAATGTATTTGTCTTTAGCTAATTGGTCTTCTGGTAGTTTTTTAGTTGTCATGTGTAATTTGTCCTGCCTACGTATACATTTTATTATTCCTTTTGTAATCCATGGTTTGAGTGGTTGATTTTTTTTAGATACTACTTTAGTGTGTGTATTGTTATCAAGGATATAAAAAAATTTTGTTGTGAAGATATCCAACGCAGAATTAACATCATCACTTTAAATAATGAAATAAATCCTTCCACGTCTCGTTCTTAAGTGAGTTTTCTATGCCTTCGTTATCCGTGTTTATTTTAGTGTAAGTTTTAGATCTCCTGTTTATTGAAGCATTATCAATGAATAACATAATAGTCGAGTGATCAGTAATCTTATCCTCAAAAACAACGGTTTTCCAAATTCCTGAAGTCTTTACCATAAAATGATCCAGGCATGTTTTACCGTGGGTTGGACGGGTGATACCTTGTCGGAGTCCGTGGTGTGCCATCAAATTTAAATAGGCTTGAGCAGTTTTAGATAAGTTATCTCCGAACGTATCTATATTAACATCGCCTGTTAATATGATATTCGCTGACTTAATGTGCTTAATAATATTGTCTAACGAGTGAATGTACTTTTTAGGATCTTTAAAGCAATACGGCCTATACGTAGTCAAAATCGTATAATCAGGTAACAAGTTAATTAAAAGACAATTGCCTTCGTCGCACTCTTGTTCAGACACGGATGCATCAATATCCTGTCTTATGTAGACCACCACACCATCGTTTTGGTTATAAAATTGCTAAGACCAAAACATATTATATCCTGTAAGGGCGGGTGATTTGCTATCAGGATTGGTCCAGCATTCGCTAAGTACATAAACGTCAACCGATACATCAACATTAGCCATAGTCGAGACAAAGAAATCAAAATTACGGTTAATGCTTCTAATATTAATAGACACAATTGTCAGCGAATTTTTTCTCCCAGGATTGCATTTTAGTATCTTGCTACAATCCGCAGTATCACCCAGCAAAATACATTCAGTAATAGCTGTATTTTCAACTTCAGATATAATAAAATTATTATCTATTTTTAGAAAGAGATGTAATAGTGTTCAATACATATGACGCGGTATACCCTGTACTTAGAACTATCTTCGAAAAGATCAATCGCGTATGCATAGTTAAGCCTGTACTATAGTGATAAAAAGAGGTATTGAAAATCGTAAAAATAATAATGTGTACAATAATTGCGGTTATGTATTTTTCTTTATGTATATTAATGCAGATGTTATTGAATAGTATTGTAATGTGTGTGTATGTAATGGATGGTGTATATGGTGACGTGTTTGTAAGTATGAGTTGATAAGACGTGCTATACATGGTAACAATATAAAAAAATATAATTAGCTTAACACTATGGAAACATACATCTAGGTATTGTACATGTAGTAACTTAATATGAAACCATTTATATATTTCAATCATAAGGCTAAAGAGGACTATAAATAGTCATTTAGTTTTTAATTTATTTAGGTCATCATTGCTATTTATTTTCACTAGGGGGGAGCCTTCTTTATATCGCAGGTATATTTTGCCATGTGTAACCCAGCAGAAACTATAATTATTTGTTTTGGCGAACTCGCGCGCAAAGTAAAAAAGCTTCTTGGTTTGCGTATGTAGTATGTGTGTAGTATGTACGCTTCTTCCATACAGTCTGTCATTCGTCATTTCTGTATTCTCATAAGTAATAAATAAGTTAGTAATATACAGCTAAAAATAATGTGTAAACTTTGACTAGACACAATCAATCAATAAGCCCTTTATCCTGAACTTAAATCGTTGTGAAAAATATGTTTCTCCTGTTTAGAGGATATCTCTAAGTTCAGTGTGCCTTTTGGCAAAGGCCTCCTCCAACAATTTCCATTGAGTTCTGACTAGACACAACACAACCTTAACTCAGCATAATGCTGGTTGCTGGAGAGCAACCAACGCTGTTCTTTTTTCTATTAGGTACTATAAATTCTCCTACAAGACGAATGCAGAACTTTCTATAAATTTATTTAAATCCTTATGAAAAATGTTTTCAAAGGAGGTTCGCGCGGAGAGCGCCGAGCGGTTGCATGCGCTTAACGCTTGCTCCCGTACCTAATTAAATAAAAAATATTAGAAAAACGAAGCAACTTCATAAATAATTATTAAAAACAAAGTACAATTAACAGTTTAGGAAATTAAAAACGGTGGTTTTTGTGAGTTTTTTTACGAAGTGAAAGTGTATAATTGTCCATAACAAATAATAGACTCGCCCGCGAAATGTAAAAAGATTTGGTAGCGGATCATCCGAGACGCGACCTTGGTGAACTTTCACCCATTCGGGCCTCTCGTGCCTCGCGGATAACTGGCCACTTAGAGTAATGCATAGGATAGGTAGTGCGAATTCGATACCTAGTGAGTAATAATTACAATTTGTGCAGACGATCTCATCAGAATGAATACAAGTGTCTGATTTGAACATTGACCTTCACATGAGGACAATATTATTTTGAAAAAGTGAAAAAAAAAATACTATACTTAACTACCCGCATTCCCTAAAACCTCACATCTTTCCCCCCTTTTTAGCTTTGTATTTATCTAAAAACTAACAACAATCTAATATAATAATATATATTTCTATACTATATTGCGCATGAGAACAAAACTTACAAATAATATAATAGGATACTAAACTCACTTAATCTACTTAATCTTAAGACACTAATCACTATTATTAATACTATTCTATACATTTACGTAGCCGGTTATGAGCTTGCGCCTTAGCCGCCCGCATCGGCGAGGGTGCGGGTGTGCGGGGCGCGCGGGGGCGCTCTGGGAGGATGCTGCGGCGGCGCTGATGCCGCCGGCGAACAATCCTCGCCCTGATTACCATTATAATTATCCGCATCCAACATCTCCTCCCCCGCCGCGTCCTCGAACGTGTCGTCCGCATCGCTACCGGGCCGCAACGGACACTCATCCCCGCGAACATCAGGTTGAGACGCATTTAAATTAGGTCGTGAAAAAGAATATTTATTGTTGCGCTTAATCGGAATTACCTGATCTTGATGCCTTCTCCATTCGACCCCGTTCCCGACGACAACTTTATACGAGACCGGTCCCGTTACGCTAGTGACCTTACCCTCGACCCATTTTTGACCTTTCTGAGCATATCCGCGCGCGAGCACGGGCTGCCCGACGTGTATGTCGCGGTGCGCGCCGGCGTGCGCGCGGCGCGCACCGTGGCGCGCACGTCGGGCCGCAGCGCGTCCAGCCGCCCGCGCAGCCGCCCCCGAGCAGCGCCACGGCGGGGGGGACGCTCGTCGTCGCGTGCTCCACCAAAAACAAGTTTAGTGTCTCCCCAAACATCAACCCCAGCTTCTTCAAACACAGCTCCAAGCTAATATATATACCAACTACTTTACACCCAAAATCCCTTGTGAACACTAATGATGCTCACTTAAATAAATACGCCGCTCAGGAAATGTCAGCAAAGAGGCAGGTTTATGAGATCCGTCTATAATTGAAAATACAGACCAACGAGTATCTTCAAAATCGAAATATATCTCAAACACCTCAGAAAGTAACTTAGATGGCTTACCAAGAAAGCCAAAAATCACAATAATTGGTGATCAACAACGTAAAGATTTAGCTTCTCTACTAATCAACAACAGATCAAAGCACAAAAACGCTACAGATTATGATGTAATATGTCTCTCATACCCTAAAGCACCAACTGATCACATATTTAAAAATTTAAATCTGGATAATGAAAACATGCATGCAAATGACTGGTTGGTTCTATCTCTATGCTCAAACGATTTGAACCCTACAAAATTTTTCATCGAAATATCAGCATTTTTAAACACAAAAATTGTTATAACTAGCGAGACATACAATAGTTTCCTGAGTGGAGGTAAACTTAATCTATACTATAAGACTCTTTGTCCTGACTCATTCATCTATAGGCAACGCAGAGCCCAAGCGGCTGGTCCTAGGGTTGTGAAATTTGGAGGATGTATTTGTTTTAGTACGTAGACGCTTGCAAAGAACGGATTTTTGGAAATTCCACACCTAAGGGGGTGAAAGAGGGTAAAACAGTTTGTATGAAACTTCTATGTTTTTGAATTTTTAGCAATGAAATTTAGAATATGTATATTTATGTAAAATTAAAAATAATGGTATCAAGTTTTTTTGCCAGGGATGAACTAAGGGTTTGTAATAGGGGGTGAAAGTTTGTATCGAAAATTCTTTATATATCAAGTTAAAGCCTTGAAAGTTGTTATGGTAGTAGATTATTAAATGGTTAAATTAAAATTTATAAAAACAGGGGTGCATAACGGGGGATGCCATTGGGAGTTAAAAATGAAAGTTTTGTGTTTTTGAACTTAGTGGTGTACAATTTGGAGTGTGGTTATATTTTAGTACTTAAAATGTGTACTCAGAATAGATATTAGAATTTCTACCGCTAAGGGGGTGAAAGGGGGTAAACAGTTTGTATGAAACTTCTATGTTTTTGAACTTATAGAAATGAAATTTAGAATATGTATATTTATGTAAAATTAAAAATAATGGTATCAAGTTTTTTTGCCAGGGATGAACTAAGGGTTTGTAATAGGGGGTGAAAGTTTGTATCGAAAATTCTTTATATATCAAGTTAAAGCCTTGAAAGTTGTTATGGTAGTAGATTATTAAATGGTTAAATTAAAATTTATAAAAACAGGGGTGCATAACGGGGGATGCCATTGGGAGTTAAAAATGAAAGTTTTGTGTTTTTGAACTTAGTGGTGTACAATTTGGAGTGTGGTTATATTTTAGTACTTAAAATGTGTACTCAGAATAGATATTAGAATTTCTACCGCTAAGGGGGTGAAAGGGGGTAAACAGTTTGTATGAAACTTCTATGTTTTTGAACTTATAGAAATGAAATTTAGAATATGTATAGTTTATGTAAAATTAAAAATAATGGTATCAAGTTTTTTGCCAGGGGTAAACTAAGGGTTTGTAATGGGGGGTGAAAGTTTGTATGGATTTTTTTTTATATATCAAGTCAAAGTCTTGAAAGTTGTTATGGTTGTAGTTTATATAATGGTTAAAATAAATTTGTAAAAATATTTGCCAGGAGTGTATGTGTATTTGTGTATGTATGTGTGTGTGTAAGCGCTAGCTCGCGTATTTGTGTATGTGTGTGTGTGTGTATGAGTGTTTGTGTGTGTGTGTGTATGTGTGTGGGTTGAGTATGTGTGTGCGTGTTTGTGTGTGTATGTGTGAGTGTGCGCGCGCGTGTGTGTGTTTGTGTCTGTGTGTATGTGTGCGTGTATGTGTGTGTGTGTGTATTTGTGTGTGAGTGTGTATAAGTAATGAGAAGCACAGTGTTTACCTCGGGTTAAATAAAGACTTATTTAGTCCCTCGAACTATTAGCCAAACCCATTCTCGGGCCTAAATAAGTTACTTTCATCCCTACACAAGGGATGTACTACTACAATGTACTATTGCTTTAAAAATTGTTTTGTGCTAGCAAAGGTACTTGGCGTTCCACTACAGACACAAAATACAAATAGCAACTAGAGATCAAAGTCTATGTATCTATGAAACAAATAGATCAGGCGCTTAAAATCCGAATGTATTATGATATTTATGTATTAAGGTCAGGGCAGAAGTATTTTCGTACTTTGAATGTATTATATTATTAGTAATCAAACTTCTTTGGCTGTTCTGAATACAACTAGCTTATTTAAGTACCATTAAATGACATTCTGGAGATAAAATAAATTTAAAATAAATAAAATAATACCTGACTAATTATTCAGACTATGTGCTCTGATATGGCTGGCGAAGCAAAATTTTGTTTTAAACAGTTCATTGCATCGTCGTCGTTATAGATATAGTTGTAGGAAGGCCTTGGGCGGGTTTTTCGTACATCCTACATTCCAGGGTCTTGCCTCAAATTTAGGATGAAAAAAAGGGACTGGAGGTCTCCTACGCTTTTGTTAAGAATCGCCATATTAAAAAAAACATGTGTCAGATTAGCCAAAGTACAAAAACAAGGAATGTATAATAAAATAATGATGTTTAATAAACTACCCTACGTCTAGTAATTGAATTGCCACAGCATAAAATATATAGAGGTACTAAAGAAAATTTATCTATTAATGTTAGTGTGTGTGTATGTGTGTGCGTGTGTATGTAATTAGTTACATTTAATATAATTTAAATATAAGTTATAATAGTGTTCTATTTTAAATCCAATGTAAACCTGAATGTAATGAATGACTTGCCAAATGCAACGAGATGTTGTAAGGCCAATAAATTAGGTATCTTTATCCTTACCGCTTCTTTTTATTCAGGCGCTTAAAATTATGGTTGATTCTGGCAGTGGTTTTAGAGCAATAGTTCCTAGTTATCACCTTTTTTGGGAACTATAGTAGTACACTATAGTAGTAAACTATACTCGTAGTACGACATTTAACTGGTGGGGCGAGTCTGCAAGTCTTACTTGTAGTCAAGTCTTCCACTCGTCCAGACTAGACATGCTCAATCTTCGGTTCGCCAGAATCTACCAAGAAATTGTAAATGGCGAGTCATTTATAATTTATGATTGAGAACCTTGCAGCTAGAGAGGCAAGTCCAATTAACAAAATTTTTGAGTATTAAGATAAAATAATTTTAAAAATTAACTGTTAAAGATATGTATGAAAACTATATAACTTAACATTAAACACACATATTTCAATATTTTACTACAATTTTCAGAGTTAATTACTAAGTTTTAAAGTTATCACGATTTTTCAGTTTTATTATGTGTAGAATAAAACTCAAAATATAATATATTTTTTAATTTTAGAATTATAAATCAGCAATGGAAAGGTGAAACAATCAAAAGAAAATTAAAAAATGAATGAGTTTTTCAGACAAATATTCGATTTAAAGGTCCACTTCCACGTGATTGTCGTCGTCTCCACTGAAAATTTCATCAGCCGGTTCAACAGCTTCACTTTTAAGGGACCTGTAGAAATATAGCTTATTTGGTGGAACTTAGTTATTTACCAGCTGCATCACACCTTTGTATTTAGCCTTTTTAATAGCAATGCTTGATCATTCAGCTGTTTCTGAGGCTGAACGGACAGTTCGGTTTGAGCATTCCTCATTATGGCAAAATAATCGAATACAGGAATTACAAACATACACTCTTACACACCCAAACACTCACACATACATACACATAGAATACACACATACATACACACACTCACAAACACACAGACACTATGTCATAGGTTCCCCAACAAAACTCGGCATTCATAATTATGTTTGGTCCTCAAACCCTAAATTTACCTACTCACTACCACTCACATCCTACACCCACTCACACCACTCACACCTTACACCCCAGAAGAGAAACTAACTCCCTCAAACTCAGGGAATCCTACTGAGGGAGCTAGTGCCCTGAAAAAAAAAATACTATAAGACATCCTTGAAACTTACTCAACATACTTTACTTTATATTCTTCATCTAATCTCATAATTCCATATACACAATATATTATCAAACTGTAAAGAGCTCAGTTAAACTACAACTAATTTTATAATAGATTTATTTATTAATCAGCTCTTAAAAAAAAAGGTGTTCCTGTTGTAACACTCACTGCTATAGTTTAAGTGAGTAAATGTTCACTGTATTGAAAAATTCGATATTTTAAAACGAACCCTCTCTGTGTTTGTCACAACTTTTTTAAAATCTTTTTCAAAATGTTGGCTAAAGTCAAGAATCATACTTACTTTGCTCCACATTCACTACATTTTGGAGTTCGACACGGTTGGTCATCCTGAGTGCCACAAAAATAAGTAGCTCCGCGTTTAATAAATCGCCAATATAGGACAAAGTGCACGAATTACTGCGCCACAAACACCAAAACCGCAAAAATAAATATTTATCAATACTTATGAATTAATTAAATAACGCAACAAAACGCACTATCCTTTGAGTTGAGCTTAAAACGACTTGTCGCAAATGACGCTATAGTTTTATTTGTTGCAAAATGAGGGCAGGTTCGGACGTACTTCCTTCTTGCAACAGATGGAATATGGTGGCAGATCCAAATTTAGCTAAAGCGCGCTTGTTTTCCGTCAGATCTGCTTCGTATATGCATCAAACAATAGCCCTTTTTTTTGAGCAAATTGTAGGTGAATAAAAGAGTAACCTGCCTCCCCCCCTTTTGCTGCAAGGTCCTCAATTAATATTAACCGAGCCTAATTAGCCTAGCTACAGGCATTTTGTATTTTATACATAATTTATAGTTTCTTGGTCATCGGAAAACAAAAAATAATCTTGAGGGGCAACTCTACAAAAGAAATAAACAAAAAGAAACATCATCTTATCATATTATACCTACTAGATACATATTATGTACATACATACTATATATGTATAAAATACAGAATGCCTGTAGCTCGGCTGACTTGTGATCGGATGCGAGCACAGAACAATTACGTATGCAACAGTCGCAGAGAGACAGCCTTTGGATAGATTGCATGGTGTTAGAGCATTTTCTAGTGCTCATCTAGCTTCTTATCACCTTCAAGTTAAAACATTTGTCGCACATTAAAGTATACTCAACTCAAACCAGTGTGGACTTATGGTATAGCACTGTAGGAAACTGCAAGCCACTCCAGCATAGAAATACCTTGGTATGCAAAACGTTTAAGTATTTATTTAGGTATAGCATTAGCAGCAGCCCACTATACGTGGAAAACATTGTGAGGTAACCGTCATGTTTGAGGACCACAATAACCGAAGACGTGCATAAATATCACAATATATTTGTATTTTAAGCGCCTGATCTAGAAGATTTCTACCCCGATTCCCAACGCGTTGAGACTCACGAGGAGAAAAATATATGCCGTAATCTACCACGCTCGTCAAGTGTGGCTTGAGACATATCTCGTCTTGGCGTCTTGTGTATTGTGGTCCTCAAACATGGCGGTAATTACCTCATAATGTTTTCCTGGACCGCAAAGCGAGTGCAAAACAGACCACCGAGCCAAACTGGTTTCTAAATATGCCTACAAGAGAGACCCAAAGCAAGAGATAACTAGGCGATCTTCGAGAGACACATGAACCTCCTTGCTCTCCTTAGCTTATGAACAACGAAGGTACAATCAAGCGGCTAATGAGAGTCACAAGATTTTGTGTCTGCCTTTTTACCTTTCCCTTTGTACAGCGGACAAATTTTAACTTTTTTGAGTGGTACAGGGTAAGTGCCCTCTCTCATGCAACAGTTAAATAGATATCCGATAATGGTTTCCACTTTATCTATCGCGGTTTTCATAATGTTCGCTGACATACCGTATATATCGGTACTTTTCTTTGGGGCTATTCGTATTGTCGCTAGAGTGATTAGTTCGGACGATGAAAACGGTTCAAACCATATTGATACGTCACTAGCGTGGGAACTTTCTACGAGAGCGTTGAGCGCAATACCGTTGGTAGCTGAGGGCGCACCGCACTTTCGTCGCCGCTGTAACAAACTCTATGTTGAGTATGTCTAGTACTGCTTTTTATGTCGCGTACGATTGTTCGTTTGCGTCTCTGACCACGTCCGTGAAATTTACTCTATCCCGGGTACCACGGCCTAACTCATTGTTGATAACCCGCCACATATTTCGCGGATTATTTTTTAATAATATTGGAGTAGTAGCTAACTCTTTTTTCTGAGCATGCCATGATAACATGTTGTTAGTTCATCACACTTGTCACGTAAAAGGTTATTGGAAGGCATCACCATCTTTAACCGGTGGGCGTCGTGCAGAAGATGCCTAAAGTTATGTATGTCTGCATCAACCCAGTGTCGGTTATGATTCAGTATTTTTTTTAAACGGAAAGCCGATGTTAAATTTGTTCGTCATTAGAAAGAAAGAAAAAAAAAAAATTTGGCAAACACAAAACCTAAAACAAACGTATACATTAAAAATAAAACATCTTAGTTTGCCGCAATACAGTCGCAACTCAGCAAATGCCGGCGGCGTGTGGCTACCGGCGCTGGTATTCTGTTGCGACTGGCGGTGACGTCCTGCGCGTATAGCAGGGTGCAGGTAGGCAAACAAATGTAAATCATCTGATAATGTATAAGAGCTACCATTAGATTTTCCGATAATATGCTCCCAATCAACTGACTCAAGAGATTGTATAAAGTTGAGTTCATTCATGTTATTGAACGCGGGCGCTGTGGTCGCTGAGCGGCCGACCTAAGACCTTTCTAACGAATGCAAAACGGTGGCAATCGGTTCGTGCGTTCCGGAATTGGAAGGAAAACCCGACTTATTTTTAGTATAGCAAACTAGATGGCATTATAATACGGCCGACCCACCTAACTTGCAGTTAGAGATAGCGCTGAGTTGGTTACTAAAAATTCAACTACACATAATTTATTGTTATATTTTATCGCAATTTCCGGGTAATTCCCAGTAAAAAGTAAGATAAAAGTTATCTAATTTTTAGCGTAAACAGTCAGTTAAGCGAGTAAATAATTTTTAGTAACATATAATTGTTGTTTTTTTTCTTAAAACCTTGCTATTCTATCTGGCCGGGTTCGAATCCTGAACAGGCCTTGTTTAGAAGCGGCATAGACCACTTACACACGCTTAGGCAGATTATACAGAAGACCTAAGAGTATAATCTGCCTCTATGCCTAGCGTTTGTGGACTATGAGAAGGCTTTTGACTCTGTCGAGACAGGTCTCGACAGAGTCAAAAGCCCAGGGGCTGTTTTGGAATCCTTAAAGCGATGCCAATTCGACCGGCGATATGTCCAGGTGTTGAGATGTTTGTATGACGCCGCTACATTGACCGTCTTAATTCAAAATCCGAGTACTGATCATATCCTCCTGCGTCGAAGAGTGAGACAAGGAGATGTCATATCACCAAAATTGTTCTGTTTCTCATACCCCTAAGTGAAGCAAAACAACGTGTGCCGGGTCAGCTAGTATTATATTTTGACTATTTATGATATAATGAAATTAACTTTGACAGTGAAGATGAATAGAAAGTGGCTATTTATTAAACTGGTACTTTTATTTTTTAAACTGGCTTTGTAATTGTTTTCGGACGTAAAGTAATGTAAATAAATAAATAAATTACCTTCCGTATTTAAATATTTAATTAAAAATAAATATATTTAAGGCCGGCTCCCATACAACTAACGTAATTATTGGCCAATCTTTTACTCGATCTTTATTTATATCGTCATTTGGTAGACTCTCGAAACATTCATAGAATATTTAATTATGTATTAACCTCACAAATCAATAATAAAATAAACATCTTAGAAGGGCTTGCGAGCCTGACTCCCACTTGGCCAATTATTTGTATTTGTTGTTAAAGCGGTAACATAATTAAATCATATGTGAAAATATAACTGTTGTTGTAAATTTATCTGTCTAACTATGACGGTTCATGAGCAGATAAGATGCAACTTGGTGACAGGCAGTCGGACAAATGTACGGACAGCGGATACTCCGTACTAAAGTTCCCTTTGTAGATTTTGGGTACTAACATAACCAATAGAACTCTCTCTTTGGTCTGTTTAATCAGGATTTAAGGTCATGATCATGATTTTAGGTTTAATTTATTTTTTTATTGGTGTTACATAGAAAAAAAAGTTTGAAGTTATTAAACACTGTAAAATAACTTATTATCCTAAGTTTTCACGAGTATGTAAATCACATAAGATGGCGCTAGTAACTCGCTATTTGTTAGTAAATTAAAATGATTATTCTTTGTTTATTGGAAAAAATAAGTAATAAATGGCAATATATGATAAACTCTTTTATAAACAACATACAAACTACTATCAAACAGAGTCTTGGCCACTTATTTTACTTATATGCGAAACAAACAAAGCATGGAAAGTTAAAAAAAAATATAGCGTCATTGCAATCTTGGCGGGTGGTCTATGTCCCAAATAAGCTGATCTATTAATGTCAACAGACACAAAATAACATTTGCTTCTGAACCACTCTACTGATCTGATTCTTCTGATCTACTTCTTATCTATTTTTTAGATTATGAAAATTATTTCATATACTTTCGAGAGAGTAATTAATTAAAAACTGTCTCGAAGATCGCTAAGACTTGCTTGGTAGTGATTGACGCTCCAGTACTTCATTACATGCTCACTTGTTCTCTTCTCTTATGAAGCAGAAAGAAGCGCGGTTGTGAGTAACCCTGTACGGCAATGTGTGGCGGGAGAGCAGGCGATGCCGGAATGCGCGCGCGCAAGTAGAGTCAGTAGTGCCCGCAGGTTCGTAACGAACGCACGATGCTCGCGCGCTCGCTAGTCGTCGCCGCGCTCCTGGCCGCCGTCTCCGCAAGCCTGCACTGCGCTATGCGCCGCGAGATATCTCCGTGTACCTGCCGCAGAGAAGACACCGGCACCGGCGCCGTCCTCGTCATCTGCCAGCGCATCAAGACCTACAATGAAATCGCGCGCGCCCTCACCGATAGGTTCAGCCCCGAAACGAAGATCGGCCTCGACATCTCCTACTCGCAGCTGCCTGACTTCGCAGAGCACAGCTTCCTCGAGCTCGGCCTCTCCATCACCCGGCTCAAGCTCAACTTCGACAACCTCAGGCAAGTCCGCTAGCATACACTCTGCGAGCGTCTTCTCCCTAGCTCTAGTGGCATCGCTCACTGATGCTCAGCGCTTATGATCAGGAGACGCTCGCACTGTGCTCTTTGTGTCCATTTCTTATAATTAATATGCGTCGCAAAATATCAATTATTATTTTGTGTTGTACGAAGTTCATCAAGAATCAGCGTTGTTTACAAATGAAAACAACAGAGAAAACAACAGGTCCGCGATAAGAGCGAGTCCCCAGATGAGGACGGGTGCTTATCAGCTGGATGGCGCACTTTCTGCGCTTCTACACGACTATAATACTTGATACTAGAAAACAAAGCGAGAGCGATGTGTGTTATATGCTTTATTTATTAATGACATCGATAAGTTGTGTTGAATCGAACACGACCCTTCTCAGTGTTGTCAACAACTACAATGTTACTAGTCTTCCGATAACAGACACATTAATCTACATATACAAAACAAGAGGGCTTGCTAAAATCCTCAATCTGAAAACAGGAAAAAAAAAACTTTTCACGCAGATATTAAATAAATATCGGTTAAATGAGCGAGCGAAGCGTATTTTTAGGTGGAACCGTATTTTTGTAAGTTTTCCAGTTTTTTAAAACTTAAAACCCTATAGGGATTTGCTGCAGGCTTGGGTAAAAATTTTGTGCACAAACTAAACACATTTTCTTGACATATACACCTCCTCACACTATCCTAATTGGATTTTACGAATATGAATAAAATAGCCAATTGAATTGTATTTAAGATACTATTTGGTCACATAATATCAGTATTGCACGACATATTCCAACGTCGTTCCCACAAAAATCACATAGAGTAGGTATATCTACGTATAAACGTTTCATAACTGTTTCTCTTAAAATTTTGTAAAGCGGAGCCAAGAATGTCCAAGAATGGCGAGTGATATATCACTATCATATTATACTATAATCTCTAGCCCATGTCTAAAATATTTAAATCATATACTATATATATAACAAATGAAAAACCTACAAAGATTCAAAGAACGAAAGCCATCAAAGTAAGAAAAACACAGGCTAACAAAATACCATAAAACTGTTCAAAACATGGCTGTTCAAGAAAGAAAAGCTTCAAACAAAACGAAGCCAACTTGGGAACACTTTTAAACGATAATATCTAATTCGTAACAAACAATTTAGACCGACCGTGACCCGTGCGCCGAATCTTATTGACCATTCAATTGGTCATTGGAGAATTTTGACGGGCTGTAATTACCTTATGTATATTTTCTAGGAATTCATAGGCTTGTACACGCATCACCAACTAAATCCAAAAGCTCCACGTTTACCCCGCCCACTTGAGCCTTTTCAGACAACACAATATAGGTGATCAAGTGTATTATTGCCTCAAATTAACCAACGCTTTCATATATTTTGCCTTTCCAATAAAATACAAATATCATTCCTCTTATCCTATTCCTCTTATCAATTCGAACCTTTGAATGAATAGACTCGACCAAGAGTGGGTTCACAAATTTGCCGCAAATGGGCTAAATTTGATTAAACCGTCTATCATCGTAATTTTATTACGAGATGAATAATTTTGGGAATTTTACCGGTTCCTATGTCTTTCCGCCCTAGGTTTCAGCCTACTCAGCCCGTTGGTAAATGTTGGTACTGCGTTTGACGCTCTAACGATTGAATCTACAGGGATAAAATTAGGAATAGAGGTAACTTCGGTAATTCGGACAAACAATAGTAACTCCGAGGAAAATATACTTCATACTCGTGACTCTCCAAACTCTCGCATTATATCTATATATCTTCTTATAAGCTAGAGGAAGCGATCTTGCAAATGTTTTCTTTATTAACGCTTCATTGAACTTTCTTTGGATTATATATACATTTTTTGGATGGAACGAATCGAGTAATGAGAACTTTAACTATCAACTTGTTATCACGAACCGATTTCCATAACCTAGTATGACATTTATAGAAAAACGAATTAACAAGTACATGGCAAAGACCATTTTCTGAACCAAATTAAAGACTTTTGACACAAGAACCAACGGCTATCATAAAAATGACACAAATAAGTGCACATGATCAGGTTGCAGACTAAAGCGTAGCGTTCCATTAGGCAACCTGTAGACAAATAAAGACCTATCAATTGAAAAAAAAACGTTCATTCTACTAACATTAAAATATTATATATAATCAATCGCTCCGTACCATGCCCGGTAAATATTGCTGCAACAAAATTTCTCGTCTAAACATATCTCCATTCCGTTCTTTTGGGTACAGTTATAAATGATATCCAAGAAATTGACAGAACACGCTTACTTAAGGATTCCATATAAGGATTCCTTCAAATGCTGTTATATCACTACATAGCAAATATCAAATTCAACTCGTCTCACTAGAGTTGTATTTTTTCTAAGTATCAAAAATTTACCGTTTTTTTTCAAAATATTTCATATTTTTTTACCATGACCTGTAAACATGAGAAATTACATTATAATTTAAACATATGAAATCTAAAAACTCGTACACGTTAATGATAATTAAAAAAAAATAACAGGCTAGTTATGCCTCACGATATAAAAGAATAACAAAAAAATTGGAACCACTCCTTTATAACAAATAAAATCAATACACCATACCACTCATAGAATATAATATATGTATATTATATAGAACATTAAATACCCACAATTATTTCACTAGTATGCAACATAACGCTCATACATATGTACATACATACCCGTTCGTTGCGAGTGGTGAATACCAGCTAACTTTAAAAATAAGTTGAAAGGATGGCTTATCGAGCAAACCTTTTATTCATTTGATGAATTTATTAATTTTCAAATAAAATAAATAACCAGAGTTATCTTAAGATCATTTATGATTAAATATATACTGCTTGTATATTATTTTTAATTTGTATAATTGATTTTTATTTTATTCCATTTTATTTGCACCACTTCCCGCTAAAGCAGCAAGTAGAGTCTCGACTTTTGTAAAATAAACATTTTTGTTTTTATATAAATGTAATGACAACTTCAGTTTATTGACCTCAATGACATTTGCAGTCGACTCAAACGTATCGTCATGTTGCATGTAAAGTTATCCATAGGGCAGACCAAACAAACAGGCGGGCTGATAAAGTCTTCTTCTTTGTTTGAGCAAAATGTCCAAGCCCTTGGCTTAACGACTGCTAGTACTAAATAACAGTCGGGACCTACAATTTAAGCTACCGTGTCATCCACGGTAGCGCCCGGTTGAAAATGCTGCTGTTCAACTTACATTTGAAATGTTTTAACTTGTATATATTCTACTATTCAAGTTCTGACACTGACACGTCATACTTATAAAACCTCAATGTGTTTGCGACGGGGGTTAAAAATAATATCAATGACCTTATTACGTGGGCTAAGAACACTGTTTACGCGTTTTGCTGATAGCTATATATATTTGTATCATATGTAGGTTATTTGAAGTATTATTGATGTATGAGAAATACGTTTAATTTATCACGTCAAATTAACTTATGTATTTTTTGAGTGCCATTGCTGAATGAGAAATAATTAGATTATTTTTTGGGGTTCTGAACTTAAAAGGTAAAAACGGGACCCTATGCCAAAGCCTCCGCGCCGTCTGTCTGTCTGTCACCAGACTGTATCTCGGAAACCGTGTTAGCTAGAAAGCTGAAACTTTCACAAGATATGTATAACTCATGCTGCCATAACAAAAAAAAAATAATATTAAATGGGCGTCTCCATGCAATAAACGTGTTATTTCCATACTTTTTATGTATCAAAAACGGTGCCTGATAGAAGCTTAATTATTTTTCGATTTTTTTACAAAATATTATTTTTTTGTAAATTTGTAAATACTTGTGTAAATAAATAAATACTCTATCACTCTCCTGAGAATTATCAAAATCAATAAATTCCCTTCCCCGTATTTGGTGAGCAGCAACCAAACACAATCAAATATTGAATTATTACATACCTACAGTTAAAAAATTATGAGGCAAGTTTTGTTAAAATTGGTCAAAATTTCGATGTCTATTTCTCTCTCTCTCATTCAGTATCTTTATAATTCGATCTATGTGAGTGAGTATCAATATTATAGTAAAAATTAAAACATTATACATTCCTAGCACCCTTATTGGATTTTGATACATGTAGCACTTGTTCCCGAACATTTACTGCTAAAATAGGTTACATCAGCCATGTGAGGACACATAAAGTAACCTAATAATTGGCAAGCAGTCGCCGTGGCCGAAACCGGCCTGGAAATCATCATTGGATTTTATTTCTGAAGCCCCATCATTTTATACCCATATAGAAGGAGTTATTATATATACAATTTTAATATATATATTTTATTAAAAACATAAAAATACAAACACTAAACATTACTAACTAAAACCTAACTTTAAAAAGGGTAGAGAAAAAGATGTCAAAATGCTAGCAGCATTGCCACGGTGGATGCTAATGCTTAGTTTCGTTTTAATTAGATCAATCGGTATTTTGTGGCAGCAGCCATCTTGTTCCAATTTTCACCACAAACCGATAAAGACACCCGTCTACACAATCTTTCAACACAAACAAAACCGAAGTCAGTCTATATTCTACGATACTACATGCACACACATAAACAGACACGTCTTTCCTTTTGAGGGTTGAAAAATCATAAAAAAAACATACAAGCATACGGACAGCGGCTAATGCTTGCAAAAGCAATTTTAGCCAGTTATTGCAAAGATTCATCGCTCGCTTCGCTCGTTCAACAATATATATAAACCTTCTATAAATTGAGCGCAAGTAAGTACATAACACGTATGTATAATAACATATATACGAGTTCAGTTGTCGCTGTGTAGGTATAGATGCCGGTCGATACTTCTCGGGTTATCACAGTTCGCTGGCAAAGCAGTTAAATTGAATGATATCGTAATGGTCACTTGTGTTCTCAGTATTTATATATTATACATATTATTGTCCGAACAACAAATTATCCTCTGACATGCTGGTTATCGGACGACGGGTGACTAGTTGTGAAATATACATTATAATGATTATGCTGCGCTGGTTTCCAAATGATACTAAAGTTGAATACCTTATTACTTGTATAATATACTCGTATTTATATATATACTTTAGTATCGTTTGGGAACAAGTGCATATATTATATATACACACACACATATGTGTGTGACGCGTTTTCATCTAGCCACCACCGTGGGTCGGATGTTGCGTTAAATTCTAGGTCCTGGCTATTACTCCTTGCGAGTAGTTTTCAGTCAAGTAGGAAGTCTTTGGGCGGCTTGAAAACTCTCGAAACCAGAGCCTGGCTTATCTTAAACGAAGTAGTTCTGCAATCAATGGTCGTCACAGACAAATTTTTTGTTCCTTTGTTGGTCTATACATCTATAAGGAAACGATTATCCCCGTGCAGAAACTTCATGATGTTATTATCATGTTAAAACTACATAATAGTTGTTTGTCCATAGGCATTGTTTCTGCCAAACGTTTTTACCAAGGAGGTCGTAGAGAATGCAAAAAAAAAACGAAGTGATACAAAAACTACACATACGAGTAGTTTTCGTATCGTAGCTTTACTAGCTACTACTAGTAAAAAAAAAAAGCTACGTTCCCAAAATTTTAAATTAACGGCGACAATAAAAATCTTAAGTGCAAAGATTATTTTTTATGTTCATTTTTTTCAATTTACAGTCAAACGTAAATCGGTCAATAAGTTAAAGATTTTTGGGGCAAAAGTCATAACCCTGCTCCGATTTTAAGAAGTCGGTTATCTTCGGGCCAAATTGCTAGTTTAAAAAGTTTCTGAAGTCTGATAACAAATTAATTTGTCACTTCTATATATACATAAAATAAAACTAATATACTTAGTTGAGAATCTCTTCCTTTTTTGGTAATGAAATTTTTTCGATAGCTTTTGACAGAACGAACTATGTAAGTGGGAAAATGGTTTCCAGTGGCAAAATCACCTTTCTTCCATTGTACGTGGTACTCGCGTAGGGGCTGTGATTATAATATATTTTTCCCACATTTCACTCACAATATACTACGGATACTTTCTAGATAGTTCTTGTAAGTCATTCGGGCTCTACTATCCAATATATTATTCGGAGTCAGAGATATTCATTGTGTTCGGCAGAACGAACAAATACTAATCATAAAACTTCGGAAGAATCCAAGCTCTAGTGTCCATAGTATTCAAGCTAACCGAGGTCCTCTTACACAGCTTGACGAATGCTTGTACTAAAAGACTGACAGCCGGGTCCTACAATTTTACATTTCATCCGTCCATTCTTTGGGTGGATGACCATCCAACTCCGGGGGTCGCATTGTCCGCTGCTTAACTTTGATCAGGTCACCTTAGCTGAGCTAATCACAATATTTTTGTCAATGTAAATAAATTGAGTCATTGTAGAGATATGAAAAGAGCAAGTTCCAAGAAGTTATGATCAGTAAACAACTGATTTTACTAAATATATCTCTTTATACATATTTATCTATATACCTGGGGCACACTAAAAGTTATGCACTTGTAGCTAATCGGAATTATTTGAATTTCGATTGTTTTATTTGTCTTATTACTAATATTTATTATATTATTACTAAGAAGGTTGCAACGTTTAGAACGTTCTTAGTAATAAAAAAACAATTGGCGGAAAATGATTTGTCATTTTTTTTTATCACACACTTTCCAAATCAAAGTCGAAAAGATTTTAGAGCAATGATTTTTTATGATTTTAAAGTTCTCTTTATCCGCAAGACTGTGCCGCTTGTCTTAAAAATGCTTTTGGTAGAAAAGCACCTTGTTAGAGCACCGTGAGGCGATGGTTTGCTGAATTTCAGAGTGGTCAAGTTTTTTTACATGACGAATTTGTGAACGGCGGCCTTCAACTGCCGTCAACGAAAATAACGTTGCTACTGGAGCGGTTAATTGAAGAAAACTCCCGGATTATCTATGAGAAAATTCGAGGACTATCAGGGTATGAGCCTATATGATATGAGCCAAATTCACACGAAGAAATTTACACGAAGAATACACGAAGAAATCGGAAGAGGGTAGCGGAGCTGAAGAGGTCTCGCGTGGAATGGTGTAACAGATGTTACTGAAGTACGACCACGGACATTCTTGTGCTTTTTTTGACACTGTCACAGGAGACGAAACGTGGATTTATTGTGTTTGAAAATGAAAACAAGCCTAAAATTTGTTCAATCATATGAAAAAATTAAAAAAAAAAAAATTGAAAAGCAATAAACAAAATATTTTCATAACATGTTGTTTTTTTAAGTTACGCAAAACTTATAGTGTGACCTACGTATGTATTCGTAAGTGAGCTCAATAAACCTCTACAAAAAGGAAAAAAATGAAATATTTAGTACTTATATAAATGCTAAGATAATTATTTTTTACTGAGAGATGTCATAATTGCATTATTACGGCCCGTAGTATTTTTGTTGCAGCGGGGTAAAACAACTCGTGTCCGAGATAGGACGAGGTTGGGAAGACTTGGCTATTGCCACACAGAGCGGCTATACGCCCAGCGCTTTGGAACCTTCAAACAATGAGCAGTTAGAAGTGCGTTACTTTTAAGAATTTGTAAGTGTTTTTTTGGCCTTTTACTTGTGTTATTTCGCTCGCTTTTTCTTTATTTTATTGAATTGTATTATTTTTTTATCTTGTTTTACATTTTGTATACAGTGTTATAATTATTCTAATTTCATGTGTTGTACATTATTCTCTTATTTGAATTTGAAATATTTGTTTCAGATATAAACTGTGTAATTAATTTCTCAGCTTAATACTAGAATTAGTTATTTCATTTTGATTTGAAGTTGTACCCAATTATTAATTATGAAATCTGTTTTACAACTAATATCTCTAGTGTTAAAGCGTTGTGGCCCTTTAGATCTGCCAAATTTATTGCAATTTGAGTATTTCGTAGACGGCAACATTTAAAATACTACTTTGCTACGCCGTAGACATTTTGCCAACGAAATATAAATCACTAGAAATGACAATCGGCCCAAAACCAGTCTAGAGTGTGCTTAACAAATCTCTATCAATATCTATAAAGGCTGGTCTAAGCCAACGCGGTCAACTCCCGTCCGCGTGGATAGTAATTCCTCATTTCTCAGACCTACTGAATATGCATATAAAATTTGGTAAAAGTCAGTCAAGCCGTTTCGGACGAGTACGGTAACTAACATTTTGACATGAAAATTTTATATATTACATAGATACGAGATGATAAAATTCGGCGCGGTATCCAACTGTGCATGTCACTCTAAGATAACATTTCATTGCATAGTATACCGGAAACAACGCCCTTCAAACCGAATCAATGTGGTGCTTGTACGCCAATTTCGGTGGCGGAATAACTGGAAAAGATATGTTATTTTATGCCCTCGGACGGTTTACAATACAAGCCGTTGTATTAATTTTTAACAATGTTTTTGTGACATATTCTTTCTAGCTTAGTTGTCATAACTGCATCTTCTAGTGATTCTATTTCGGTGTAGCACGTGTAAAATGAAACAAGTCTGAACAATAAAATATAGAGCTCAGAACAGCAGAATACGGAGTCTTTGAAGGCGGGGGCCACCATCTTAACACTAGTTATTATTAGTTTACTTCACAAGTTCGTAAATAGTTTTGAACGCTGAGACTGAAATCTACTGAGTGTTTAAACATAATTATATTTACTGCAAAGTATTTAGATTAATGATATTTACTCGTATATATATATAAATTAAATATAGACATTTATGATAAAATTTCTTGATAAAATAACATTGTATACAATTATAATTGTTATTCAACCTATTTATTCTTGTGAAAAACACATTAAGCTGATAACTTGTATATGTTATTGTTTAAGTTGCAAATAAATGGCTTTTTTATTTTTTATTTCATCCCACTGATAGGTCTCCTCTGTACAAGATGTCTCTCCTAAAGTCTTGTTTAGGAGGGAACATACTCGTACATAAGTTCCGTTTAATTTCTTATTTATTATGAATGGCTCAAAGATTTCAAAGATCAAATGGAAGTAGGACCAGGTTACAGAGATTCGTAAATCAAAGTATTATAACTACACATAAGAAAGTAAAACACTATTTAATGGTTTGCTGCTAGCCTTACTTTTTAGCTGAGTTTATACAAGAAGTAAACCGAGTTGGAATTGAGTTGTAAACCAATGTGTAACAAAGATGAATTCAAAGACCTCTAGGTCCGGTTTTCATTGCAAATGCAAATGATCGAAATCTCTTGCAAATACAATTGAAATTCAAACAACGAGGTCTATGATTCCTTATCTTCGTACACTTTAAATGCAATAAATCAAACCTAGACTAGACATTGCATCTAGAGTTTGGTTGGAGAGTTATTGCCTGTACACAATCACAAAGGGACATTGGTTCATTTCTATTATTATGTGCTTTACAATTATGAGTAGGAAGAGATGTTCAGAGGTTGAAGTTGTGATAGAAGTTGACAGTTGCTACCGTAGTACTTAATTCTCTCTTCTAATAGAAATAATAAATACTATAAAACAAAAATAGTTAAATATAAACAAAAGCTGTAAATTTTGTTCAAGTTATTGACAAGTTACGCCAGTCTCGTCATATGTTTGGTCGGGAGCGGAATTACAAAATTTGCGTTGTATTTCGCCGCTCCTCACCCATTGATGATTCATAATTTTTCCTGCAGTAGGTTGCTTAATAACCCCCTATCTTCTCTGTGCCCTGACTTCTAAGATCGATGTTACCCTTTATAGCGTTTTTATCCACAGAAAAAAAATATTCTATTTGCTATTTGCAACATCGGCCCGCCATTTTGAAAATCAATTATCTCATACCGAATGTTTCGCCTGGAAATTCATAAATGGCGTTGATGGCAACGATATTTTTTTACAGGTTAGTATATGTACAAATATTTGTAGCTACTAAATCTAAGTTACACTTATTTCACGGGGAATGTCTGGTGAGCGTTGCAAACTTTTTACAACTTATGTAGGTCGAATAGTATTTAAAATACAAACTGGTCATCGCTTCCCTTCAGTCGCTTACACTGAAGGTGACGCTGACTAATATAATACATGTTTCAATAGAGATAATAAATATAACTAAACAGTCAATAATATTGTTTTAAAGTCACTGATAAGGACTTCAATGATCATCAACTTTCAATATCTATGCTTACTTCGTGCCGAGTTTTTTTGCATGAAGTTTAGTCCCTTATTTACGAAACATTTTTTTATTCATCATCACCGATTGTCTAATCTGAAGATAAGTAAGTTGAGACACTTCCATAAAGTCACCATGACGCCAATAATAAAATGAAAACTTATTTATTTTTTATTTATTTTCATATCAAAATATCTTTAAACATACTATGTATTAGAGGTTTCAATCAGATAAGAAAATGGATATGGTACACCAGGAAAGAATACGTCTATGGTTATGCCATAATCCAGTAACTGAAATACAACAATAGTAACGTAAAAGTAAAGTTTTAAAAAGTGGTATTTTATATTAATTTGAATTTGTTTAATATTATTTTATTATTATTTTGTTTTCACTTATACTACAGTCATATTTTATTTTGTTAACATTGTATGGACCTAATATGTAAGTCTGAAAGATTTTTTTTGATATTTGATTAATATTGGGGTTGGATTATAAATAACTGCAGGTTTTGTAATTAAAAACATGGAATATTCGCTTGTTAGGTTGCATTGCTGGCACCAGAAAAAGTGACAGAAAATAAAATTGCTGAACAAATTTCCGTTAACATTTTCCAAAACATAAATAAAAAGAACACTATCAAAGAGAATACGGAAAAATACGAAAGGGCTTCGGCCTTAACTTGTACATAGGTACAAATACAATTTGCGTTGTCAAAGCAAAAGCAAAATTTCAATAAATAGTACGGGAGTCCATGATGCTTAAAATATTCGCTAGTAGATTTTTTATATGATGAAAGATATTTATATCTTTTTTAACATAAACACTATTTAGAACATATTTTTTGGAAGGACTAGCTGCCAAGGCACGGGCTAGCGCCTATTTTGGCAACTAGAGCTTAATGTTAAAAATATGTAATTTTTGGTGCCAATCAATTAATTTGTTTTTTTTTCAATATTTTGTTTGCCGGGACGGAATTCTTTTTATTTTTCCAAATAATCAATCCTACTAATATTATAAATACGAAAGTTCGTGTGTATGTGTGTAAAACGAAAATGTGTGAAATTTATTATGAAGATAGTTTAAATATTGAGTTAAGACATAGGCTACTTTTTATACCGGATTGACGCGGTTAATACTGCGGAGCGCAAATTGCGCATTATGAATTGATAGATTAGATTAGGTATATTTATCTCGCCCAATATCCTTAAAATATTGCCTCCTCCAAGACAAAGTTTATTCTCTCTTTTCAATATACTCGTACACTTTTAGGACAAAACAACTTGATTTTTTCGTTCTGAGAATTTGATAGGCTTCTTCCACTTGAATCCACAGGTGGATTCGTGGATATTTTTTTCCTCCTTATATCCACAGGTGGATCACACAAGTTAAATGGATGACATATGTCTGTCATTTATTTTATTTTGTCATTTTTACAGACACATTCTCCCATGGCCAAAACTTTTAGTTACTTTTGGTTGTGGTGTTCAGTGTCCTAGATTATCCTAGAATTATATCAAATAATCGATGCTGTCATCACGTTAGCATAAAAATTTCTACTTCGGCTTCCCTACTACAATTTTAATTAGACCAATTGTGTATTTTCTGTGATTGAATAGTACAGAAGCTTTTGTACCTCTTGCAATGGAAGTAAATTTTAATTCATTGAAAAAAATATGTATTATTTTTTAGTCGATTTTAATCAAATTTTGTAGTGAGAAATATGCCGAACATACTCTCAAAACTCAATTGGTTTATCATTTTTGATCTACATACATACATGTATTATTGTTAATGTTTTGATTGCCGGCTTATATGTAATTTGATTTCTTTAAGTCGTCAAAAGTAAAATAAACTATACAGCTTCTTGGAAAACGCTTTACGTCGAACTACGACGTGGCGTTTTATTGTGAAAGCTGTTTAGTCAACCACAAATATGTCAATAAAAAAATATTTTGTTCGTTCTTTTGAGCTCTTCAACTCATGTTTGATTAAAATTTTAATTTTGTTTCTAAGTCATGTTTTGATACATAAGTTCTCTAGTAGGTATATAATTACTCTTATTAGTTATTATTTTTTTTATTTTTTTTACATTCACACACGGCTAGTTATACATAGTTAGTTAGTTATACACAGCCCCATACTTAATTAGCAGGTACATAAGTACCTACTAGAGAACTTAGGTACATACGTTGAGACAATTGTATTCGACATGTTGATACTAGACATCACAACGACAAGTTCTATATCAAAAACTAAAGGAATTCTTTGGGCGCGTTTCCGGTCCGGTGCCAGTCTCAGTTGTCCCGGTGAGAATATAATAAATAATACGAGTAGAAAACATAAGCGTGGAGAGGAAAAGGATGTCAGGGAGAGCATTTATAGAACAGGTTATGAAAGGAAAGCGTAGGTCGTGTTATTTAAGGTCAAGGAAAAGACCGATCGATAGCGGGAACAAAATTAAGAATATGAATTGGGATATTTGACGACCTCGTTGGCGTAATGGTTACCATGCCGGACTGCCAATCTGAAGGTTCCGGATTCGATTCCCGGCACGGTCAACATCTTTGTGCTTAACTAAATTTGTTGGCTGTCGGTCTGGGTGTTAAATATGTACCTGTATAAAATATGTATTTATACGTAGTATATCAGTTGTGTTAGCAACCATAATACGAACTAGAAACGGTTCCGTATGGGGTTAACCAGCCATGTGTGAAATGTGTCCAAAAAAAAAGAAAAAAAGGATATTTAAATAATAAACTATACCATGCTATACTGACCAGAGGGACCCAGGTTCGACTCCCGGCACGGCCAACATCTTTGTGATGTACTCAATTTGTTGGCTGTCGGTCTGGGTATTTAATATGTTTCGATATAAACTATTTATGTATGTTCATATAATATGTAGTATATCAGTTGTGTTAGCAACCATAATACAAACATAATAGGAAATGCTTTAGTATGGGGCTAAACAGCCGTGTGGAAAAATTATGGTCTAAAATTATTTGGAAATTGTTAAATTTTCTACTCTCTAACAACTCTCTATAACGTCAAAATATGCGGGGTGCCTTAAGTGTCGTTACAAAGAGTTTAAGTTATTGACGGCTTCGGGGTTATTGGTGGAAATAATTTGAATAGCTACTTCTCATTATGAGTTAGCGTTGGTGTTACAATGGACCGTTAGTAGATATTATGCTAATCTAATGCTTAGTGACCTGAGCTGTGATGTCACTACTTATTTTGGTTCAATTTGCAAAAATGTTTCTCTTTCGTTTACATTTTTTGAAGATAATTATTCATTCATTCAATATTTAAGAGCTGGGCTCTTGTCTGTGGAGTTTTTTACAGGTAATTCTGACTTCGACCAAATCCTTGACCTCCCTATACGACATGACTTAATGGATATTAATAGTAGGTATAAAAATTTTTATACCATAGAAAATACTAGATATATTAAGTATATTTTTCCAAATTCTACCTAACGTTAATAGTCGTCACTATTTCATCGTCGTCCTCAATCCAGCCCCCTTACTTCGACCATCCACGGTTAAATCGCTGATAAGTCGCTGATAATTCGCTGGGATTAGAGATGTGAAATACCAATAAATATTATTTGTGTCACTTATTTTTTTTTTATTTGAATAACCTCTTTTTCCGCTTTTTTGTTCTCAGGCTATCTAGACCAAATAAAACTCAGTAATAACAAGCGCTAAATTATTTATAAAGTTTAGACTTTTTCCCATGATTAATTTTATTGTTTATTGTGCTTTTATTGTACACTGTTCGACAACTTCTGTGAAAAACAAACCAACCTCTTTCATTTATGCTATAAATGTAATTTACTAAAACACCAAACTGGAAGTGGAACATAATTAAAAAGTCTGCAGCTGCTGTCAAAATTTCAAACACATGTCAACTGTGTTTATTATTAATAAATTAGTTACTTTACATACGTAGTTTCTAAAAAATAATAAAATTACTTCAATACCTAAGTATTGAATAATATGAAGGATACAAGCAGACAATCAAAGTAAAACAGAGAAGGATACAGAGAAAAAAATCTATGATTTTGTTATTGTGATTTCATGTATGTACGAAGCCATCTTCGACTACCATAGCATGTGACTGGAATAATTTGTAAATAAATATAATTGTATTACATACATACTTAAGTCGAATTGAAATTATATAAATTGACGAAAATTGAGTTCAGTTATTTCGCTCCTAATTGAAACCTTTTTATTTCGCCATACAACCTATTAGACAGAGCGTTTTATTGTTTCAAAAAGTAAGTAAAAGTAACTAGGTAGGTACCTATTAGTTATCTAAATATTGGTGAAGCAGCGGCACTAGTAATACTTTATTGGACACAAACTTAAAACTAAAGATAAAATAATAACTAAGAACAAAAAAATAGTGTGCCCCGATTGGGGTACTCAGTATGTAACATAAAAGATGATTATTTATATTCAGTATTCTATGTGACGCCGCTGCCACGTAACCACCTTTTACTAGTAATTACAATACTCATTTCACGAAGTTTTCAACGCACTTGCGATCACTAGACTACAGGAAAAAAGGCTTTATTCCTGTAGTCTGAGGATATGCATTGTCCATCCTCGGGCACATTTGTCCCTTGCTAAGTAGAGGCAGACCTGTTCCAACTAGATCTTCACCTTCCACTTGATCTGGTGTCTTCTATCTTTCTAGACTGCAGGAAATAGTAAATGAAATACAAAAATAGAAAATGTTTTTATTTATCACTTCCAATATATCCAATACATATTGCCAAAGACAAATTAATATTACTAACAATGGTTTTAAGCTAAGATTACAAACCTAACAGATATATTATGATGTAACAAGCTACTAGTAGAATATATCTATATTATTTAAATGGCACAATTTTTTACAAATTATTTAATACTCAACAATATTAGGTAGGTAAATGTTGTAATACAATAAATAAATTGATATTGGTGCAATTAGAAAGAGAGAAAGAAAAATTGTTTATTGTGCACAGACTTCTGAGTTTGACATACAAAATGACTTGTGTATTGTGTATGTGCACTAAAGGAGCAGGTTCAGCATGTGCTGAAAGTACACTTAGTACTCCAGCGCTGGTTTTCAACCTGCTCCTTTATACCCATTAATTAGTCACATAAATATAGGTAGTACACTATTATATAAGCACATGGTAATAACTTCAAAACTAAGCAAAATCAGTAGAGACCATCTTATATTAAGTTCTGAATAAAGATAAATAAAATATTTCAACATCATAATTACAATGTAAAATAAGGCAATGAGATTTAACAAAAGATTTACATATTTAAATATACATATTTATTATATACATATTTTCTTTAGTTCCATTATATTAGTACAGAAACCACATGGTTAATCAATACAGCAGTAGAAATAACTAATCAACAGTTTTAATAATAAAATGATAACAATTTTATTATTATAGCAAATAACGGCACGGATAACATACATTTGTCATTGCTAGGCTGCAGTGAGTGAAAGCACACAGCTTACACCCGCCATTCAATCCTTAATAGTTAAAAATTATTCTATATTAAATGTCAGGTATCTATAGATAAACATATATTAAAAATATGTTAAATAGCTACTTTAATCGGTTGGTAATAAGTATAAAATAAAAACTAGGCTTAATTTCTTGTGTAGGATCTAGGTCCTAAACATTATAATTAAAGTGTTAATTTATAAGCACAACGAGTTAGTATGTATGTCTGAAAATTTATAATATTAATTAAAAACATGAAGAATATCATCGTCCCGTCTTACATGAAAAACTTTTCCACTTTCATTTTTTCTGAATAGTATTTTGCCATGTTGTGTCCATATATATTTATAATTTAGTCTTATTTTTTTCCTGTTTGGCCTTATAAAAAAGTTGTTTGTTGTATTTGGTCAGCCTTTCATTAAAATAGACCCGTTTGCTTAGCCACTGTATCGGGCAGGAGGCCCAGGTCGCCGGCGTCGAGCGGGTGCGTCCACGCGGCTGCCAACAGCCATTCTCACACTTCTATATCATTCATTAGCAGTTGATGATCTCTTTCATTAGCCTCACATTTCAATTGATAGAGACTCGCCAGGACAGCATCACTGCACATATTTCTTACAGATTCTTCAATATCGCTCAATCTTTTTTCTAATTCATTGGCTTGATCGCCTAAGAAATTTACATTGTAGACACAAGTTTCAAGCTCTGATTGCATTGAATTTTGATTACATCGAAGTTTATCAAATTCCATACGGAATTCAGCTATCTCTGCACTAAATTTTTGCATACAGGTTCAAAATGATTTCATCTCATTGATAAGTTGGTGTACCGTTGAATCTGACAAAACCGAGGTGGCAGATGGTAACAAAAGTGAAGACCCACAGGAAGTGCCAGGCATTGGTTCGGGATCAATGTATGCCGGAGATTTATCATTTGTTTCAATATTTTTCGCTATGCACTTCTTGCATCTCCACAGGCAATGTTTATGATAAACACATTCACAATCGTTGCACTTTACGAGTCCCGTTGAAGACACAAACTTGCCACAAGCACAACATTTCCCCATAGTTATTTTTTAAAATAACACTGCCGATGAAAAGATATATATTATGACATATTTGTTTATTGGTTGTAATTTGAGCTTCTAGTGATGAAAACCACAACCAAGCCAACTTTATTGTCGAAAAAAACACTTTCGTGTAAGAATTATTGCGTTTTAAACAAGTTAAGAGCAATTTCTTAGTATGAATTGCGGATTTACTAAGGAATAAGGATATCGAATTCAAATACGGAACAAAACAAACAATTATATGCACGATTGACATTCCATGTGTTTGGTACAGGGTTGCCAGATGACAATAATTTTTACTGTTACCAAGGTTGCTAAAATATCTTGTAATTTCAACGGATAATCTCGTAAATGCATACATTTCAAGAAACTCTAATAAAATAAAATCAATGCTATTTATTTACTGTACTAAGTAACTTGTGTAGTCATATTCTTTGCTTGGGGTTGTTCAATTGAAAGAAAACAATTAAAATGCATATTATATATAATTTTTATTAATTATATTCGATATCAGGGATGTTAGTAAAATAATCTTTATTTTTAGAGTATATCATTTCAGCTGTTATTCTGACGTACATTTCTATTGATGGTTCGAAATGTACGCAATTGCCTAAGCGATTTGGGCCTATAGCGCTTTCGGAAGCTAATAATGTACTATTTACTGTATCTGTGATAAAGGTATGCGAAAGAAGTCGTCATTGTTAAAATCTCATAAAAAAAGTGTAGAGATTTTTGTTAATCTTGAATCTCGTACTGACTACTAATTTTAATTTAATTTTAACTAATTTTGTAATTTCTCGTACTTCTGGCAACTCTGATTTGACACAATATTATTTTTTAGAGTTGAGAAAATCATAATAAATTATTTATTATATGCAAAAAGGTTGCACACACTGAATGCTCAATAACTTATAAAATTTATTATAAATCTGGAACGTACGACTCACTCGCCTCCAATTCAACCACCAACTCGCTCCAATTTAGCTACCAAGTCGCTCCAATACGCCAACATCAAATCCCTTTGTTGTCACCATAGAATGTTGGCGCATATTGGAGCGACTTGGTCGGCGTGTTAGTTCGCTTGTTAGGTCGAAGTAAGGGGGCAGGTCGCTTAACGTTTGAAAGGATCGTAATGTAAAATATTTCGTCCATGGAAGCTTGCTTACTGGTATACCGAGTCCACAAAGTTTGAGATTCTCATATTTAAACATATGTTAACGGGTCATTTTTCAATACATTATACATTTTAAGTTCCTTACATGCCAACAGACGCTTCGATTCACACTTTTATTTAGGTGTGTTATTATTGTTATAGGTAAGCCCGAAGTTTTGAAAAGCGCGTGGGTCGTAAGGCTCTTTGCATTGTCTAGGACGAATACAAAAGGTTTTAGTTAGGGGACTATCATGTCGATATTATTGGTAATTCGCGAACAGTGGACCTTTAAATTTTTTTTTCATGCGTTTAATTTAAAATATCTTCCTTAGGCTCTTTTCCTTGAGAATTACAATTTGGGAGTCATCGAATCTAAAGTAAATATAAATTAATTAAATATTATGTACAAATTCGTTAGGTGCCTAAACAAAAGAAAACTTTATAATTTAAATTACGAGAAGCACACGTTCCAAGCTATCGCTGCGTGGCAGATTACCCAAGATGTTGGTAGCATTACCTCATTGTATATCCAATCAAACAACTGGCTGAGTATATAATGTATGCACCTACCCGCTTTTTGGAGTGAATCTTGTTAGCTAAATAAGACCCAGTTTCCGTGGTACGATTGCATTCTAATTCGGTACAATTTTGTGTCGTCGGCGATAAAACAACCATACCACAAAGACGTTCCGATGATCAAGCCGGTAAACTAATATTATAGGAACTTCTAACTAAACAAAATAATAGTGTTTTGACTCACCTAAAAATTGTATCTAATACTTGATTTTAGTTTAGTAATTTTAAGTATCTGTTTTTGAGTTTCACGAAGATTGTTTAAAAACGTGTATGAGGTCAGAGTTGCTTCACTTCCTTCGGCCGCTCGGTCAATTATCCTTCGACGCCCGCGCCCGTTCCAAAAATATAAACAAGCTCTTATATTTTATTTTTTCTCGTTGTTTTTAAGAACGTAACTGATACATTTTAGCTACGTAGAAATAAATTGCAAATAGATTCAAGAAATCTTTAATCATTTAACGATTCGAAGCTCACTAATTAGGCGAAATACAAATCTTATTTGTTTAAATTTGTACTTTGAATTAAGTATTAGCGAGAAAATTCTATTTTAGCTTACTTCTGGGATACTTCTAGGAGCAGTTAAAAATTTAATTACCGGTAATTCAAATACGACTATACCTAAAAAATATCTTCAAAAGTTTTTATGTAAAGTCGTGCTAAGCATGTATTTTGGTCCATTTATATAATTTTATGTAAAATAAAATTAATATTTGGTAGTTACAAGTACGTACTCATTGTGCTGTTATTACGGAGTTATTTATATGTTAAAAAACATTCTGTAAAACACACTTTTTATACGAGTAGATCCTAGAAACAATTTGATAATGACTAATATATTCTATTTAATATACCCCAAACTTTAAAAAGTTCTTACGCAGAATGTGTTTAACGCAGGCTACCCTTGTTTGACTAATATTCCTTTGTTTTATGCATTTATTTAAGCATCGCATATTCAAGACAAAGGGTATAAAGGATGAAGATTAAATATTTAAAGATTCACCAATTGATGGCGACCTCAATATAAAAAGAATGTGTTTATTTTAAATGACATTCCCTGGGTAAAAATTAAAAGAATGAAAATGTATAGTCGCTAAACCAAGGCTTAAAGCTTTGACATAAGTACCACACCACAGAGGTATCATGATTCGATCCTTTGGTTTCCATGTCGAGGGAAAAATAATATTTCTGACGTTTCAAACAAAGTAATAAAATCTAAATATGTCCATCTGAACACGTGCGTGTACACTCATCATACTCCCCGTCGTGAAATTTCTTCATCGTTCCTTTGTTTCGATTTAAAACTTTGTGTTTACGCATACTTCGTTCTCGCAAAAGGTATATGTAAAAGCAAAAACGTTCCCTTTGTGTTGTACGATTCGTATGCTTTGTTTAAAGTAGTCTGCGTTTAAAACTTATGATTCCCAATCATGCAGAGGATATAGAAAAGGGCATTCGACTGAAAAGCAATGTCAATCTTCAGGAAGTCTAAGCTCTAAGTTTCTGCGGTTTATTCCTTTGCAAAACCAGACTAGGCAAGTTTGAAAAGACAAAACAAACGGGTTAACAAATATTATCCATGCATGTATTGAACGCCGTGAAATCTATTTCTTTGTTTTGATTTCTAGGATTTCATTTGAGATTTCTTACTAAGATTCTACGTAGTCACAATTTATGTGTAAGATTAAATATATATAACATTCCTGAGTCTCCGAATTATTGCTGTACTAGTACTAGTAATACCTATAAAGTATCGATTATAATAATAACATTGCCATATTTTCCTAAATACAAATTCTCTAATAGGTATTTTGTTTTTTTTAACATACATATACTTTTGAGGGCTTGAGTCCTACTAAAACGGGTCTAATTTCGTCGATCTTCCGACGGCAACATCTGGTTGGACGATCTAGCAAAGAAAGGAGTACGTAAGTAAGTAAGTATGCACCTTATTTCTAGCAGTGTAAGAGTAACAGCTGCGGATGATGATGATGAACGTAGAGCAAGCCGTGGCAAAACTCTAAACAAAAAGAGAGACTACTAGGAGACACCGACATATAGTGGAAATGCCGAAAATGCGTTCTAAGTGATTCGCTTCCACGTTGATAGTACGGACGGCCAAACTGTGGAACTCTTTGCCGGAATCCCTGTTCCCACTGAACTACAACCTTACTGTCTTCAAGGTGAGAGTGAACCGGTTCTTTCTAGGTAAGCGCGCTTCATCTTAGACTGCAATATCACTTAACATCAAGTGAGTTGTGGTCAAGCGCAAGTCTATTAATCGTAAAAAAAACATATAATAGCGCTACTCGCTGTAAATCATTGGGAGCCCCTGTCCTAAATAGCCAATAGGCTATATTGGCCAAGGATAGGCGCTAAATAAGTGCTTATTTCTAGTGTCACCGAGCCTCTTAGCTTGAATTGCTCTTCAATACAGAGGTCTAGGGTCTAGAACAATGCGTGACCTATATAGGCAAATAAATTGGATAAAGTGCAATTGATGTTGCACCTTGGGCGCTACAAAGTAACAATATATATTTTGTTCTGACCTTCGCTAACGATCCAATACAAAATGTAAGTTTATTTATAGCTTTGAATAAGTAATTCTAATTGTTTATACAAATAGTTTGTATTGCTATGTTAGGGGAAAATACAAAGGAGTAGGTTGGTTTTCTTTTGGACAACACTACACATAAAAGGAATTAAAACTAAATATACTTAACTATACTATACAATATACTTGTATATAACTAGCTGACCCGGCAAACGTGGTTTTTCCTTCCTTAAGAGTATGAAAAATAGATAGTTGCCGATTCTCAGACCTAGAATACGCATATACAATTTGATAAAAATCGGTCAAGCCGTTTCGGAGGAGTACGGTAACTAACATTGTGACAATTTTATATATATGATATACTTAACTAATAAAACTTTATTTTACTTATAATGAAACAAAGATAATTAAAATTAAATTTATTCAATTTTTCGATGTAGTCAACAGATATCGACAATGTAAGAAAATATCATACATGATGAGACAGTAAAAATCGAACATCTAAACATTAAATATTTTTCTAAAATACTCCTATCAAAACGCGATAGAAACCTAAAAAGTATTCTTGGAATGTTTGCCTGTCTGTCTGTTACTTTATAACTTCGTAATTACTAAACGGATTTGAACGAATAATTAGGAGAGTTGTCAAAATCGTTGTTGCTTCAAAACTTTTAAACAATAAATTTTTAAAAAATACCCTAACCTTGAATGAAATGAACATTAACTGAACATTAACTTAAAAATAAACTAAAATTACAAATCCGAAAGTTTGAGTGTGTGTGACTAAAATTATATGAAGATCAATAAAAAATATATAAATTATATGAAGGTTTATTTAGCCATCCTGTTAGTTGATATAATAAGGCAAATGTTCACACCCAAAATAAAGTACGTGCATTCGGTAAAAAAAAAACAATGACAGAACACGTTCCAAAAAAAAATAAGTTTGACTTTAATATATCATTTCTCAAACTTTACGAAAAAGTCTTATGTACGAGTAGTTCTACGCATTTGAAAAAACTAATACTCAAAGACCACTCTGCTAGCTGGTTAAAAAATAAAGATGTTGTTTGAAACCTTATCGGATAGCTAGTGAGTATACAGTCCGATTCTTGTCGCAAGACGTCGTGTGTCCAATTGTATTTGCTGGTCCCATTTTGTAATGTAATTACCCTTTGGCCTAAGCGAGTACCACAATTATGAATCGTTGCCGTTCAGATGCGAACATCATGCGATGTACCTCGCTCAATGAGAGAGGCTCGGTGATTTTATCAGACTTCAACAAACAATGAAACTTAAAACACATAGTAACCCCCGCCACAACTATCAGGAATAACAACAGAGCAACAATATTGCATAGTAGGAAGCAACAGGCGTATTGGTCACATCACGTACGGTGCACCTAAAAGTTAGTTGAGTATCGAATATTTTTTTTCAAAGTATTCCATGATGCACATGTTATGTACTTTAGAGTTTTTTTGTGAGGAGTTGATCTTAGACCAGTCAGCGATTCATAAGGTAAGTAATTCTTTTTCCTCGCTTACGTCCCTTGTAGTTTAATATGAACAAAGATTATTTTAGTATGACAAGGATATTTACGAGACTTAAAAAAATGTTGCAATACCATGTGTAAATTGTGAGTGAGTGAGACATATTTGATCGAGCAAAATAGAATTACAATCAAGATAAAACAAGATAAACCATTTATTGATAATTATTCAATTGTTAGTCAAACATTAAAAAATGACAATATGAAATACAATTAATTTCTAATGAATGATTACATGCCACGGCAAACATGATTCATATAACATTTTTCCGATATTAAAAAATTCCTCAATAGAATAAAAAGTTTTCTGATCTCTTTCTAATATTAAAACTCAAAGAATCATACTCTTTCTTATATTAGATATGTGTTCGGGTATAATTGCCCTGGAGTAGGTACCGGGGTAGTGCATTATGATTGCGCGTACGCAACTTGGTTGCAGCGCCGCCGCGTCGGCCATGCGACCGTTTGGCGCCGCCCTGCGCCTGCGCCGATAACCCCAGAACATTGACCCCTCAATGTTTACCAAACCACACATCAGCCTGCAACGTATAGCATCGTTAATGCATTACATTTCCGCGTGCAATATACTATTATCATACAATTGAGTTATACTAAAAGACATGTTTTCCTTAACTGAGACGCAGTATCAATATCTATATCAATACTAGCTGACCCGGCAAACGTTGTTATGCCTTAATAAAAAAAAAACTAAATATACAGTAGCCGATTCTCAGACCTACTGAATACGCATATAAAATTTGGAAAAAATCGGTCAAGCCGTTTCGGAGGAGTACGGTAACAAACACTGTGACACGGAAATTTTATATATAAGATTATAGGGAGGAATAGTTTGTTTGTTTGAAGTGAATAGGCTCCGAAACTACTGGACGGATTTGATAAAATCTTTCACGGTTGAGAAGCTATATTATCCCTGAGTAGCAAAGGCTAGATTTTGTTTTTCTTTGCAACTTAGATTATTTTTTAACCGTACGAACTGCTAACTAATTATATATGATAATGACCAAAATAAACGATGAATTAAATGGTTGTATTTAAGGCCGAGCTTAGTCCAAGTTTGTCTATTTTTTATTTATTGGCTAAGTGACAATTATGTTTTGTCTATTGGCTGATAAAAAACATCTTTGTTGTACACTAAATCACAAAACAAAGAAAAGAAGAAACAAACAAATAAAGAGTACTTACATAAACTCTTTCTCTTTTTTGCCAAATAATTATAACACTATGGTTATTACAAATAAATTAAGTAAAACTTCTAAATATAGCCCGAGTAGCCCAATAAAGTTGAGGATGTTCGGTGCGATATTCTTTACGGCTTGATTTTCATACTAGTCGAATTTGCTAGGATAGTTTATTTGTTAAATTTAGAATACAAATTTTATTTTAGCATTTGTTTAATATAAAACCTTATATTAGCTCATAGACTTGACCGCGTGAAATCGTCCGCTTTCATGACTGATTATTTTCGGTCAGCTTTAAAAAGTAATTTTACCTTTGACCCTCAGTTTCGTAACGCTCAGAACTTACATATTAATCCGCATCATCTTAATCGAAATGTTACTGCAAGCTGTCGACCTCGTCGGTGTAATGGTACCATGATGTACAGACAAGGACCCCGGGTTCGATTCTCAGCACGGTCAACATCTTTGTGATGAACTAAATATACTGATATACTTTTAATATAATTAATTTTTGATTAAACATTTACATTGAGTAATATTGAATTTGTAGTAGTTAGCTATCCCCCAAATAAATTATTTAAACAATAAATTTGTTGGCTATCAGTTTGGATGTCAAATATGTATCGATCTAAAGTATTTATGTGTAGTATGTGTATGTAGTATACCAGTTGTATTAGTACCCATAATACATACTAGAAATTGTTTAGTATGGGCGCTAACCAGCCGTGTGTGAAATGTGTCCTATTATATATTTATTTTATTTTATTATTTACTTGTAAACTACCACGGCACAGGCAGACGCATAGGAATGTTAGACTCTTATTGCGTCGCCGTTGGGGTTTAAACAATCTTAAAATTACTATTTGTGGTTTGAAAGACGATTTATTGAGGAATGTTCTTAGCTATGTTTAATGAAAATAAGTCCAAGGCTGCCGTCACTCCCGAAGTTTGTGTATCAAAAGTTAAATAGAATATTGTGCTGGGTTTCCAATTTTGTAATTTATATTTCTGTCTATTGATTTTACAACAAGAGTGCCTGGGGATTATAATGTATTTATTTAAATAATTTTTTGGCTGTAATTTGATATGACTATATAAAAATATCGTTAAGTATATACATGTACGAGTATAAATAAAGCTAGTACTTGCGATCATCTCTATTGTAACTGATACGTGGTCTTACTGGTAAACGAGTAATTTACGAGTAATTTTAATACACTGGTGTAACAAACCACGACGATTTTTTACTCATAGTTACTTATTGTAAGGCGGTGTGACCAAAAATAGGTACCCAAATCTTATCTTAATATATATAAATCTCGTGTCACAATGTTTGTCCTCAATGGACTCCTAAACCACTTAACCGATTATAATAAAATTCGCACACCATGTGCAGTTCGATCCAACTTCAGACATAGGATAGTTTAAATCTCAAATTATAGTAGCAATTTTAATTTATTGATAATTATTGTCTGTTATTATTTGACAGTCACAATTATCTGTTCACTCCAAATGATTCTAACAGATGTCAATACCTTTCGACTGGGTTGAGTAAGTAATCAATAGATGGCGCTGCTATGGTAAATCTACGAACGTGTCATATAAGCTACACTTTCTATTTTTCATACCCCTAAATAAGGCAAAACAACGTTTGCCGGGTCAGCTAGTAAAATATAAAATGCGGTCATTCCACATCTCTATTCGTATCCGAAATTTAATAGACATATTTTTCTTTTTCACCAATTTTTTGAATATAGCGAATACCTAAGTTGAAAAATCAAGCACCTAAAAGTTTGTTCCTGTAGCTTCCTTGAGAGCCAGTTATTTCAGACTAGGCACGCTCCACCTCCGCCAGAGTGTCGCTAAAACGTATGTATACGCGCTCTTCTGGTCATTTGCCTAACTGTAAAAAGTAAAATTAACAGACGCATATGTGTGCGCGTCTTTGCGGAAAGTTTCCAAGAATGTTGTTTTTGAAAAATAAGACTAAAGCGCAAGCATCCAATTTAGACGTTCATTTGTCTTATTTTCAGAAACAACATTCTTAATTTTCTTCAAAAATAACGTATTTCGAATTAAGAACACAAATATGTCAGGACATTCAAAACAGTCTTAATGTTTATGTCGCAAACATTTGTGGATAAAAAAGTACGTACCTAATGATAAAAAGCGTCAAGTTTTTGGCACAGAAATCTGTGCGTTGCCCTTATACATATAATATCAGTTTTAAATCCAGAAGAAAAAACGACTGAGTATGTAGCTACCACACGGATGACCCGATTTACCGATGATGTCACGGATTATATTTATGCTTTATGTGCAAGTTATGTTAGTCGAGAGAGTATGTTATGTTTGATGAAAATCGGTACAAAATAGCGGGATCATAATTATTACAACTTCCTCAATATGAGTATCAAATGAAAGGACTAGCCTAATACTAGGATAGGGAGTAGTAAAATACATACACTAAGATAAATTTCAAATCTAAAATGGCCGTCACCATAATACGAGTAGTTGTTTCGATGGATATCTTAATTTTTAATTTCCACTTGCTAAACTTTTTTTTCTCTTATTAATCGTAGCGCCTGTAACTCAGTTAACTAAGATGACCGGACGCCCTCTTCGAGACGATGCGGCCAGCTTTTGGATGGGAGACCAAGCACAAGTCTATCTTTTTTAAAATATTTTTTTCGTGGGCCCCGGCTGTTAGTCTTAGTACTAGCAGTCGTTAAGCTAAGTCAGAGGCCTTCGGGTGGCTTGAAAAGTCTCGACACCAGAGCTTATACGAAGAAGAAAGTCAATGTCAAATACATTTATTGCTTCATTGTGGCATAATTATGATGTTATACATTTAAAAGGTAGGTATCTCATAATGGACCCTATTACGAGATACCTACCTTTTAAATGTATATTTTTCGGGTATTGCAACACAAGAGGAGTGAGCCGGTTTATTTGCATGCAAAAAATAAATGCTTATCGTTTAGAAATTCGTCAATAGAGTAATAACATTTATGCAACAGTAAAAATTTAATTTATTTTCAAAAATACTGTCTTTGTCAATTTCTTTTAACTATTCTGGTAGCTTATTAAATATTTTGAAGAAGAAGAAGATAAGTACGGTAGCAACCGAGTATTATTAATAAAGCAATGCAGACAGCATTTTATTTGCCAAGAGGCAACAAGCTTAATTACGCTCGCACTGATAATTTCTCATAACATTATTGATAACATAATCACACAAATAAAGAGCAACAAGTGGCCACCTGTGGAATTTAGGTCGACTTTTATTTGTCCAGTGATTTGGAAATATTAAGGAGTAATGTAAATGAAGTAATCGTTGATAGAAGACGCTGGCTTTTAGAAAGAACGGTCGCATCGTATAGCTTATTATTGGTATTTAACTCGATTTTCATCGAACATAACTAAGAACACTGCCGCTTAATACAACTTTCAAACAAAAAAACTCAAATGATCCAGTTTCTTCTAGTAAACGCGTGCCACCTTAGTTCGCATTTTTTTTTATCATTGATAGGTTAGCGTTTGTATACAGCTAGCCTGATGCTGCACTGCAGTCTACGTTGTGGCACGCTTACCTAGAAGATACCTATTAACTCTACTTTTGAAGGCTCCCGGATGATACCTCTCCGGAAACAGAGACTCAGGTAGGCAATGTCACTTACCATCATGTGAATTGTGATCAAGCGCAAACCAATCTAGTAAACAATAAAAATAATAATACCCTCTACGCAAAAACCAACTTACATAATATATGTACATACAGAAAATTTTATTTCCAGTTCATATAAAGGCACTTTGCTCGCTCCGTCGATCGTTGTGGAATTTTTTAGTTCATCAATAAACAACATGCTATCTTTTGTTAGAGTTCCTTACCCAAAGGGCATAAACCGGACCTCATTACATTGTTATTGTTACTGTTATACTTATATCTACTTAATTGTCCGTCCGTCTGTCTGTCCGACTGTACTGTCAGGCTGTAATTTATAAATCGTGATAGCTGGACAATTAGTATAAATAATGATAATAATAAATATTAGGACACATTCACACACGGCTGGTTAGCCCCATACTGAACCATTTCTAGCTCGTATTATGGTTGCTAACACAGCTGATATACTACATATAAATACATACAAATTATATATAAAAATATATTTACATATTTAACACCCAGACTCACAGCCAACAAATTTAGTTAAGCACAAAGATGTTGACCGGGCCGGGAGTCGAACCCGGAACCTTCTGTTTAGCAGACCGGCATGGTAACCTTTACGCCAACGAGTATGTGTTTATGTTACCTCTATAACAACAAATACTAAACAAAGCTTAAAATTTAAGTGGAGCTTCTATACAACAAACTACATCTCGCGTTATATTTTATAGATATATGTTACCGGGACCCTTCACGCGCGACCCCACTCGCACTTGGCAATTGTTTACTTTTTTTATTTATACAAAAATGATCTTGACCTCTTATTTTCATAACTTACCGATTAGCAATATCAGTTCATTGCAATATCATTCCACTACACCTTTGATTTCGAATATATCGAATCGAATATATGATTATTGTTCCACCAATCTAATTAATTCGATGGAAACCTTTGGACGCCATAAAACTCATTCAAATCTGACAATACAACACAAATATTCTGTTTAATGTTATTTTGCTCGTAATCAATGCTAGAGAGGAAATTACTGATCAGTTACACCAGCATAAGTAATAGATGCCTTCCACTATCAGTGTCTATCACTAGGACCCTATGTCGACGTGTTAAGTGCCAAAATGGCGCGTAATTTAGAAGTGCACTTAGTACCCCGTGTCTGTATGTGATATACGTTCATGTAAACACTGATGATCGGGTCAGGAAGTTCAAAAAGATACCAAGGGAGAAACATTCTATCTGTACTGGTTGACGAGCCAGACTTTATTGGAGTGGAAAGCCTTTTTTTGCACATTACAAGATAGATATTTGACCTACAGGGCGGGTAAACTGACGAGTTGCCGTCACTCTGGTCGAAGGGTAATGCCTAGTTTAGAATTACTGGCTCTCAGGGCTGCCGGAGCATAACACCTATGCTTGGTGACAGGTTTTTCACCTTTGAGTACCTAGCAAGCCAGATAAGCACTATAAAATGCCCTACCACTAGGATGTGTTTTCTTTAAGATGTTTTCCTCGAGCTCATTGCCGGGGATCAAACCCACTCACTTAGGGACGTGAGGCGGCATCACGCCCGCCTGAGCTGTCATCGCTTCAAACTCAGTCATATTATAAATGAATAAATAAATACTAGGGCAAATTTCACACACGGCTGGCTAAGCCCATACTGAACTATTTCAAGTTTGTGTTATGGTAGCTAACACAACTGATATAATACATATACGATTACATATATACATATTTAACACCCAGACCGACAGCCAACAAATTTATAAGCACAAAGATGTTAACCGGGCCGGGAATCGAACCCGGAACCTTCTGATTAGCAGACCGGCATGGTAACCTTTACGCTAACGAGGTCGGTAACTAACACAACTGATATAAGACATATACGAGTACATATATACATATTTAACACCCAGACCGACAGCCAACAAATTTAGTTCAGCACAAAGATGTTGTCCGTGCCGGGAATATTATAATATTTTTACAGATTGTGTTATACCTACATATATTGCAGTATTTATAGTTATATTTAGTTTTAGCACAGCACGCTGGCGTGTTACTGTCCAGAGATAAAAGTTCTATATTCGTCACTGTGTTTTTATTTTTAATATTTTACACAACAAACAGGGCGCCGTATCAGTCCAGCAGAGGTACCAGCCACTGATAACTGTAACCTCCTATCCACATAACTATACATATGTGTACTTAAAAGTGCATTGAGTTCAGACCGATACCCTCACAAGCTTTGTAAATAGTTTTAATTAAGTATGTAATATTATAGCTACGATATGAAATAATGTTTTCTTTTTTTTATAATTATCTAGTCTATTAGAATAGACATCTATTCTAATCTTATATATAAAATTTCCGTGTCACAGTGTTTGTTACCGTACTCCTCCGAAACGGCTTGACCGATTTTTTCAAAATTTTATATGCGTATTCAGTAGGTCTGAGAATCGGCTACTGTATATTTAGAAATAATTATTAAGACAAAACAACGTTTGCCGGGTCAGCTAGTATTCTATATATCTTTATTCTATATAGATATCTATTATAATAGACTTGTAGATAATTATAAGCGAGTGTGGTCTCGTTGTTAAGAACGTCTTCTTTTCAATCAGACGGCTCCTGGTTCGATCCCGGTCTTACACCAATAACTTGTTTGTTCAAGTTATGTGTGGATTTGCAATCGCTTTTTTCGGTGAAGGAAAGCATCGTGAGAAACTGACATGTTTGATGACTGCAATATTTGAAGACGCAAGACTAATGCTATATTTTTGAAAATACACTTATGCTATATTTCAAAATGTTTGAAAAGAAACTTCTTCGGAATGGGTGTATATACGGAATGTCTGAGAATTAGATTTATTTCATACTTCAAAAAACATCATTATTGTCGACTTCAGTCAAAAAACGTTCTAATATAATAAGACCATGTATTAAAATAGCAAAGTTTTAATGAAATTCGCTCTTTTATTTCCTAAGACAATAATCATTAGAGACAATTATACAATTATTATGTATTTATGTAGCATATTGTGGTTGTCTCGTTGGGTAAGTGGTTTGTGCCCTGCAAAGCCCAAGTTCTCGGGTTCAAATCCCGCGGTGGTAGCTTTGAAATCGTGCACAAAAATACTATTTCGAGTTTTGATCTCACTGAGTGTTGCATATACATACATATGTCAATTGTACGTAACATGTTGGACATTTAATTAAAAGTACCTACTTTAACGAACGAGTTGGAAACAACTCTATTGGAAAATCGTGGCGCTTTCTCGCTACGTTAATAGCGATTCTGCAAATCGCAAAAAACTTAGTGAAAGTTTCATAACAATCTGGCAGGCGTTAAAGCGTGTTGCAATTATTGTTGCACTTTGCATTTGTACTTCTTATACTTCTTTTAGGGCTTCATACCCGAAGGATACCAACTTCTTCTTCGTATAAGCTAAGTGGCAAGCTCTGGTGTTGAGAGTTTTCAAAGCCGCCCGAAGGCCTCTGACTTGGTTTAACGACTGCTTGTGCTGAGGCTAAAAGTTGGGACCTACAATTTAAAGTGTCATCCGATCCACGGTAGTGCCCAAGTGAAAATTCCACTTGAATAATGACAGTCTTGTGCGTGGTCACCCATCCAAACACCGTCCGTATCGACCGTTGCTTCGCTTCGATGATCGCGTCAGATCACACTAGCTAGCCGAGCCGATGATTTTCTCTGTTTTACTCCTGTTGAAATTTTCCCTGAATTTGGTTCGCTACAAACCTCATTGAGCCCGAGACTTTTCCAACGAATGCCAAACCGTCGAATCGGTTCGTGCGTTCTGGATTTATAGCGCCAGGAAGGAAAACCCCACTTATTTTTATATTATAGATAAACCTATATTTATATTTTACAGCACTTAAAAATAATATTTACAAAACATAGAAAAAATGAAAATTAAGTAAACTAAAAAAATAATAATAACAAAATAAAATTTTTAAAGACAAAATTAAGCCACCCGCCCAAACGTGCCCATCATTGCTTGCCGCATTGCCTCTTTGGATTGCAAGGGAAATATGTTGCACAAGGTATTCTCCGGGCCGCGGGTCCCGCCGCCTATCGCGGAGACGCTGCCCTTAATTCGCCAAAAACTTTTATGCTGAACCCCACGGCCCAGCAACCTCTACGGCAAACGGCACGAACTAGATAAACCTATATTTATATTATTTCTTCTTGTCTTTTTCCAGTGACTTGTCAGAGAGCGCGTTCGTGAAGCTTGACCTCTTGGATTACTTCAGCTTGGCAGACAACTCGCTGACCCAGATGCCGTGGCACGTGCTGCAGCACCTCCCCCACTTGAAGACCCTGGATCTTTGTAGGAATCTGATTACGCAGTTAACGGATGAAGACTTCAAGGTATGTCTCGTTGTTTGACTCTGATCCAAAACTACGGGGTGATATAATTTAAATTGATTTACTTTAATTTGAGCAACAAAGATTCATTCAGTTTCAATAATAATAATAATGCTTCATATTTCACCAGAATTCCTAAAATTCCAAATATCTCACATTTAGTATAATAATAAAAAGCAGCCATTTTAAATACTTTTCGCATCGTACGGACATTTTTGCAAGAAACAACTGAACCCGATCATGAACATCATTTGGCGGCCCGTGATGCTTCATATTTCACCAGAATTCCTAAAATTCCGAGAATCACACATTCGGTATAATAATAATAAGTTTGACTGTGTGGCATCGTAGCTTCTAAACGGATAAACCGATTTGACTTTAGTTGTTACAGTGACAAATTGCCCATAGCCAGAAAAATATTTATTTTATGGCTCATAAGAAACATTTTGCTACAAATTGAAAGAATACTAACCGTCCAAATAAATGATTGAATTAGATTTGATAGCCTCAACCATAAGAGCAACAAAAAGATATTGTGATTCACGTCCCACATACAAAACAAAAAATACATATATTTTTATAAACTGGTAGCTTTCCACTTGCAGGACATCCAAGAAGTAGAGCACCTGCTTGTCGCTGGCAACCAGATCTCGGAAATCGAGCCAGACTCCTTGCCTGAGGCTTTGAAGCACATACATCTAGGTCATAACCAGCTTGAATCCTTGAACGGGGTTCTACGGGAGCTGGACGCCCTGGAGTGGATATTCATCAACGCCAACCGTCTGGAGTCTATTGACGACCAACTGCCCATTGTAAGTTGAGCCTTCATATTAAGAGGTACCAGTACAAACGGCTCAACGGAGGCTCCCTAGGATAAGCTGCTGAAGATGGTGAGCATAGCATAAGCAGAACTTTATGTTCCTACTGATGGGAGGGACTCGGGGCCTTCTCACATGAGGAGAAATATTTAGGCCATAATCCACCACGCTGGCCAAGTACGGGTTGGCGGATGACAAACTTCTTCGGATATTGTGGTCCTCAAACATGTCGGTTTCCTCACGAAGTTTTCTTTCACCGTAAAGAGAGTAAGACACATAATTTGAAAAAAAAAGTCAACAGTTTAGAGCCAGAAACCGTTCGATTGAAAAGCAGACGTTTTTCTCACCGCTTTTTTAGCAGGTGATATTTCATTATATCAATTGGAACTAATAATTAATGGATAAATAAGGCATTCGAAATATAAATATTCGAAAATCATAAAAAGTAAAACGGGGACTCGGTATATTTTAATGCGGGGTCTTTAAAGGGTATGTATTAAAAATAAAACCCTGTAAAAATGTATACAAATTTTTCATCGTTGTAGAATTATCTTAATTGCTTTTGATTTTTCTTGTTCTGTATATTTTATTTGCCGATTTCTAAATATCAAATCAAATAAAGGTATCACATTTTTGTCTATATCACGAGAGAAAGGGTTACTTATTTACTTTATTTTCTAACTTAATAAAGTGGAAATATTTACATAAACTATAATATCATTATTAATATCATTCCTAGAAATTTAAAAACAGAGAAGTTTCATACACACTGTTTTACCCCATTTCACCCTCTTAGGGGTGGAATTTCTGAAAATCCGTTCTTAGTACGCGTCTACATACTAAAACCAATACATCTTCCAAATTTCATACTTCTAGGACCAGCCGTTTGGGCTCTGCGTTGCCTATAGATCAATGACTGAATGAATGAATCAGGACAAAGATTCTTATAGTATAGAAGATAAACAAAATATGGGCGTTATAGCGTGACCTAACATGCACTGTTATCGACGGCGGACGGATACCCCCCCTCCCCCCCCTCCCGCGTCCACCTGCGGGAGGGGGGGTGTTTTTATTTCGTCGTTGCATTATCAATTATGAATATCGAGTTGATGTTTGTGTTAAACAGGCGCAGGATACTGCAATGTTTGACTGACATGTTAAACATATTATATATATATGTTTAGCTTAACATTAGCTAAGCTAAACATATATATGGTTAGCTTAAACTAAACGGACTATGTAGCAAACTATGTATTTTAACAAATAAAATACATATGTTATTTTAAAATACATATGTTATTTTATTAGTTAAAATAGCTATACATATATCAATACATATAACATAACAACATCAATAACATAAGAGCCTGTCTAGCAAGACACTTAAAATTTTCACAAAATATATAAATGTACATTAGTTGTATCAAATTAAATTAAATAAAAAAATTAAGGGGGCTCCCATACAACAATGGTACGGAACCCTTCGTGCGTGAGCCCACCTCGCATTTGGCCAATTATTAATAATAGCAATAGTGCATAGCAATTTAATGTTAATAAGAGATATAAATAGATTGTATGCATTAAGATACAGAGTTATATCACTTGTACAAATCAAAAGACACACGGAGACGAACTTAATAGATGCTTAATTAAATGTTTTCAGAACGCGAAGAAGTTAGTGCTTATTCACGCAGCTCATAACCAGTTGGTGAATCTTCCCAAGGACCTGAAGTTGATGCCTTCTTTGGAGTCTCTGTACTTCTACGGAAACAACATTAAGAGTCTGGATGGCGCTTTGCGGAAATCTAGACGGCTGAAGCGGATAAGTCTTTCGTTTAATAAGATAGACTATGTAAGTTATTTTTTTATTTCAGTTATGGTTTTTTATTTAATTTATTCAGTAAGTTAAATTAGGTTTTAACAAAAATTGAAAAATTTTATTATGTACAACAGATGTATTGAAATTTCTTTGTACAAATGCATTAAAATAAGTTAAAGTAAATAAAGATTTGTTTTTTCCTTTACGTGAACAAATTACATCGATAAAAGTAACTATTCAGATTGTCTTATATTGTTAAAAAGCGGAAACAAAAGAGTTTTACTTATTCAAAGCCTTAAAGACTGTTATGAACATGACTGGAAGAGAGGCGCGAAAGTTAATCATGATAATGTGAAGGAGAACGATACCAGGTTGCATCACTGACCGCATACTTAAAAGTCAAAACGTCAACCTGCTTTCCAGTATTGTCAGTAAAATGTACATAGGACAATTTGAACAGTATACGAGTATATCCTTTTCAATAAAATCGGTCGTAGATATACGAGTATGAGATCAGTCTTAGATAGAGTAAAAAGCATACAACCGGTACAAAACTGACGTAAACGTGAGGTAACAAACATAAAAAACAATACCACAGTTGAATTTTGAGAACCTCTTCATTTTAACGCAGTCTGTTGAAAAAGAGCCTTAAAATATATAAACTTGCTAAAACACTACCTAACTAAATTAATATAACCTTTATTGGTCTCTACGAATTTATTGAACCTTAAAAATCAGTAACGTACGAATATACACCTCGTTAATTATTGAGTACATAGTAATTAAATTACACGCTTTGTTCACCAAATACCTAAATAAAATTCATTAGTAACTTTAAATACAAAATGAATATATAAATAGTAAAATATTAGTTTTCAAAGCCATCAGAAGTACCCATTGAAGCCATCGAAAATGTTTTACACTCTTAATACCTTTGATCAAATATTTGATCAAAGCCTAATATGGCTCATGTAGAATTTAGCCTAAAGTAAAATTTATTTAATCAATTTAACTAAAGTATTAGACCTTTGTGAAATAGGAAACCATTCAACCAACAATAAATGAGTGGCTAACAGCTAGTAGGGTCCCGTAAATGGCTTCTGTCTCATTCTATTATTTCACTAGACAAAATAATAAATGAACTACGCAACTGCTAACAGCAAAGGTTTATAAAGTAAATAAATAGCGACAAATTAAATAATCTTTATAGTTAGTTCGTAGTTCATTTATTGGTAATAAGGAATATTACATGTCAGAAATTATAAATATGTTAAATACGGTATCTTAAATACCTATTTGTGGTAAAATCTATACGACACATATATTCTTGCTAGCTTACTACCTTGTCTTCAACGCGAGAGTGAACCGGTTTCTTCTAGACAATCGCGCTCCAACCTAGAGCGCAATGTCACTTAACATCACGTGAGTTACGGTCAAGCGCAAGCCTATCACACATAAAAAACCTACGCAACCCTAAAAACTAGCTCCATGATATTCAAATTAATTAACTGAAAGGCTTTTAGAAATACCTATAAAATCAAATTACAAAGTAACAACCAAATTTTTGCGTTACAAAGGAAACCCTTATGGTTTCACTCTGTCTGATAATTAAATAAATACGTATTTGAAAATACTATAAAGATTCTAAATAAATAATACTCCTATTTCAAAGTCAAGTATTTTACATCAATGTTTTAGCTTTAGTACGAGTATACTCCTATTTCGAAACCAAGTACATAGTTCAAATTAGAAAATGTTTTAGCTTTATAAAAACACTGTAGGCTAGACTATACTCAACTAGGGTATTGAATAAAATACCCTAGTTGAGTTTGGGAACGGCGAATATTTTCATAAGTGTTGTTACTGGCTTGAACGATACCTAATTACCTAGTATGTTCTTGAATTGGTCCTATATGTGGAGACGTCAAGCATCCCGGTAAAATTTCCGGTTTCATCAACACCTTGGCGCTGGCAAATAAAATAAACTATCTGGTGCGGTGGCGGAGTTACGAGTACTAGTTCTATTTTACAAATAGAAAAATTGTCTTTTATTCATCCATTTTACATTGTATCGTCGCGGGACAGTACATTGGGAGAAATTGTCAAAATAAATTTAAATTTCGCATTTAAGAAAATAATTGGGGGTCTTACCTCGGTCTGCTCCACGTCCTGGCCCTGGATCCGCCGGCCGGCAGGTTTTGGCATCACAATTTTACACGTAGTTTGGTTTCTTCACGGGATTTTGGTTAAATTCAACTATTTATCACATTGTACGGTTGATTATAGATTTGGAGTAGATTTTGTACGATTTTAGATTGATTTGCACGTTACTTCGGTGGAATTGGTGCAGAGCTGCTGCTGCGCATCCCGGTGGCTTCACAACATTCGATCGTTCAAAAGTCGCTAGATGGCGGGCGTGTGTCACATAACGAAGAGCTCCGATTGGATTAGCACGCCCCACATACATGATGTTAGCTATCAGTACTCTTAGCCGCGAAATTCAAATATGACTTTACTTTGGGACGATACATACGTACTATTTTGAAATGTATGAACTGTAAACTGTAAGCGTAAAGATTTGATATTTCCAAGTATGTTGATTTATTTTTTTGTTTTATGCAGATAAACACTTGCAAAAAAGAGAAAAAGCCGGCTGGATGTTTTAAAATACTTTTAATTTTAGTATAATACTTCTTAACTAGCTGACCCGGCAAACGTTGTTTTGCCTTAAGTACGAGTACAGTTGTTAACCTCGTATTTTGATCAATATCGGGCGGGATGAAATTTGATAAATTACTAAAATGGCCATAAAAAGTAGGGGTTGGTGATAAAAAATAAAAAAAATATTATTGTATTTATTCTTAATGCCACATTATAATAAAATCGTCAAAAAAAAGCCGATTCGGTAGAGTACGGTAACTAACATTGTGACATGGAAATTTTATATATTAGATTAGATTAGATATGTTTTTCACTGCTGTCACTATCAATTTACTGAATATTTTTCGAGTTATCATTGATTTAATATTAACTACGGTCGGCATAAGCTAAAGTACTAGGTGGGAGGGACAGGCTCACCACACCTGCTCACAGTTTCGCCAAGTCAGAGAAATCTGTTTTAATAAGTGGTTTAAAACTATACAACAACTTACCCTCGAATATTAAAAATGCAGCTTCCTGCGGCGTATTTAAAGCAAAATTAAAGAATTTTCTAATTGTTGAATTATTCAGGGCTTGCATGGTTAGGTACTTAAGTATATTTTAGTATAACGTTAGCTTAACTTTACATAAAATAAGTAGTATTAGGTTCTGTTTTATTTAATAGTTCGAAATATAAATCACAAATTATTTACATATTATATTAAAACTAATTTACAATAAATTATAACATTAAAAACTAAAAACCACTTACAAAACTAAAAGTATGTCTTAGAAAAGCATAATATTGCTTAACAGAATACCATGTTGATAATCCTACCACATGTGGTAAAAATTGTTAATTTATTTATTTTTTTGTTTTGACTTGTAATAGTTTATTATGTACCAATAAATCTCTGTATTCTGTACGGTAGGGGCAGTATAGACCTGTCCCGCTATGAGAGTGTTAATTACAGACTTTTCAGTTTGTCGTTTGCTACCGACACGTCGTAATACACTTTCGAAAGTCTCTTGCCAATAAAAGCATACGGACCAACTCATTCAATCTAACTCGAGTGAAAAGGGTGGACTTCGTCGATTATTAGACGTACTTAGTGATTATAATTACATTTATTTTAAATTTTATTATTACATTACTGTATTATTATATTATATTACCTTTTTAAAGACATTTATGAAACCCTCTACACATTCACTGAATCTTAACTTTATTTTTTTATTAATTAATGTAAAACTATAACCAATCTTAAATTGACTAATGTCAAACTTAAAAAAAGAATTTATATGTCAAATGCTTAAATATAAGTAATTACAAAACAACTGAACCCAAGTCAAGAACAAAACGTAGTGATTTATCTATTTATTAATTATAAACATATAAAATATTTTTATTGTTTCAAATAATAAGTTACCTACTTACTCGTACATTAATTCTAGTAACAATTAAATATAAACTAAGAGTAAAATAACTGTACCAAAACTTCCTTAGGCCATATTCGAATTATATTACGTTTATTAGCCCGAACTAAATATAACGTAAAAACAAGTGACAGCTGGTTATACAAACATTATTCAATGGTAAAAAATTATTTCATAATGCCAAAATCGGCCGGTTTTGTGCCACTTAAGTGTTTTTTTTTATTGTTGATTATGTTTTTTTTATTGTCTTTGTGTCACAAAATAAATGTTTCTTTCTTTCTTTCTTCAAATCTGTGTAACAAATAAACTCGCATACAAAAACAAATCTATTGTCCGCAGTTTTTTGTGTCTACTAAGTACCGACTAAGTCTCTCGTGATGCCTCCGTGCGATATCGATTGAATGGGGCTCCTTAGTAGGGAGTAGTATTATGTAGGGAATAAACAAATCTATAATTATAATAAAACTGTGTAATGTCAAATCTATTCATAGATAGGAAAAAATAATAATATTATGGCATTCTATTTATCTATACTAAGCACCCCTTTCTAGTAACTAAAATGTATTCTTTTTTGCTCAAGACGTTTGACCCCTGGAGGGTGTCTTTTTGTTAAAATTAATTAACATCTACGAAAACGAAAGCTTCTATACAGCGCGAGAATGCGACCAGCGTTCTTTGTTACTTAGCACACGTATACCTGGTATGGATTAAGTTTTTTACAAAACTTAAGTCAAAATGTGGACGTTCTAATTGTATATATATATATATTATTTTGACTACACTAAAATTAAAAATTACATTAACAAATGAAAAAAAAACACAATTTTTTAAAACACACAAATAGTAGCTTAATCCTTTTTTTTTCATTCAAATTGTAATTAATATTTTGTTTCGTATCTGCGCCAGTAAAATTGCACCAACAGGTTTGAAATAAATAACATTTCCAGAAGCCTTTGACTGACTTCGCAGCCAAACAGAATAAAAAATATTTTTAAATATATTGAACCAGAGCTATGAACCGTTCAGTTACAATTTTATTTTACGGATTTAATACACGTAACATTTTTGACACGGCAACCGATCAAAACTCTTCACACCTTTAGTGAGAATAATATTGTGTCTAAGCTAGCCTTGAAACCAATCAAAGAATCACAAAATTCTCATTAGGTTCTGCGTTGAGTCTTAATAACACATTTCTTTTTTCATTTCTATAAGCAGGCATAGATTTAACCCTATACACAAACTATCGCCATAACCCATAACAATAGTGATATGTCAACAGCTAGAAATATAAGCCAGTAGGTCACCTTTGTTAGCCAAAAATCTATTGTTAATGAGTTATCCGATTACTTTGTATAGCAACGTGGAGATTTATAAGAGTTTTAGGTAAGTTCTTGTAGCTAACCTCGCCACCCACGTTAAATCACTAGCACGTCACCTCGGATCTGCTTGCTTGAAATACTCTGAGCGATTTGATGAAATTCTAGGTATCGCCCACATAATCACCATGATAAATATGAGACTGCGTGTTTGTTATTTCCCATTATTCCTTTGTACTGTACTCGTACAACTCACTTTTATTTCTGACAGGATTAAAATAAAATTGGAAGCCAATGCAGTTTCACCTGTCAGGGGTGAAACAAAACGTCGGTGCCGAAAAAATCTTTTTACCTTTTTTCCCCTTCAAATGTTTCAGTTTCAATTACGTTTTGTTTTAGTATGCATTTCTGCGTTTTTTTAATAAAAGTACCTGGTTGACCGAGCTTTGCTCGATATATTATTTTTTATTTTTTTGATAAGAAATTTTCTAAAAATTATTCCTAGCTAGATCGATTTATTTCCCCCGAAACCCTTAAAAAATATTCTAATTTTCATGAAAATCGTTGGAGCCGATTCCCAGATTCCAATTATATATTTATATATTATATAGATATACAAGAATTGCTCGTAAAGGTATAAGATAAGATAAAAAGGCGGTCGCCCTTGGGTGTCTTATTACTAAGTTGTTGTTATACATTCCTATGTGAAAAAAAATAAAAATGGGGACAGATCGCGGCCAACGCCGCGGTACGCAAATAGTGCCAGTCTCCTTGTTTATCCTACCCCTACCGCTGAAGTGAAACATGTCACTTAGCGTTTATATCGAATAAATGAATAATTAATACGGAATATGCTTTTCAGTTGGCTGAAGATGAGTTCACTGAAGCGGACAAGCTGGCAGACCTCGATATAGCCTACAATCAGATCAAATCATTAAATGGCTCGCTACGTTGCCTTAAGGCATTGCGGTACCTAAATCTCACACACAATGCGATGGTCGAGTTTTCCTTGCAAGAAATTAAAGGACTGAAGCGACTTTCCGTTATCGATTTATCGCACAACGAAATACGTCACGTCACTGGAAATATGGAGGTAGTATTTGTAATAATTATGGTAGTTTTTTTTTCAGGTGTTTTAGTATTAGTGTCTAAGTTTAGTGTTTACTTTAACTTTTGACGTGACAACGTCTTAAATTAGGTTGCGGCTGGGAGTCACTTATGAAAAAGTGTAACGCCCGGTAACGTTACGATGAGTCACCGAACGAGAGAGAGGCCCGCCGAATGCCTTGCGTCTCTCTCCCACTCAACTATTATCGGTCTGCCGCGCGCGCAGCACGCGGCAGACGTTGTTACGTAAAATCTTCGCCCGTAAAACCGACTTTACAGGCAACCATTTTTTTTTTTATTTAATTAGAAGTCTCCAAAATTCGAAATTTAAATTCTAGTCCTATTCTTAAACACATACTTATTGCATAAATACGTCAATATAATTGCTTACTATACATACTTATTGAATACAATTTTATATTTTACACTGGAGTTATGTAAAATTTCAGAAGCAAAATAATTTTAATTATCTTCAGTACATGTTCTAGGCGTATTTCAGTAGATTTGCGGTTATTAGAAATGTAATAGAACTTGAACTTTGTGATTTCCATTGTTCGAGTAGTTTGCTTATTCTCTGAGAAAAGTTTTCTTATTATTGGTACCTATCTGAAAGGGTTTCTTACAAAACGGATGCAGAGGAGCTGACATGGCCTTTGAGCAGTGCGTTCTTCGTCTAAATTTATAAAGAAACTACAGCTCAGTCGGGCGTACGGTCGCCTTACGCCCCGAGGATCGTGGGTTCGATTCCCGCTAATGAGCTCGAGTATCCAATTTCAATGAGGAAAACAGCGTGAGGAAAAGCTTGTAGAGTTATATAGGGTTCGCCTGGCTAGCAATCATGCTCAAGGCAGAAAAATCTGTCGCTTACGGTGAGTTCGCACCTTCATTAAGGGCCAGTAATTCCAAAATTGCTTAGTCTTCGCGTTCCACCTCGGGTCAACGTATGTCAACGTGTCGCATACTTGTATGTCTACACGCCTGCCTAACTGTAAGTGTAAAAAGACTGGACTACTCAACTTTACGAAGTTTACGGGTACTATTTTTGCGTAATAAGTATGGAGTAAGTACTGATTACGTACGGATTTTGCTGGTTCAGCAATATTGCTGTACGGTGGCTCGGCTAGGCAGTACGTACGAGTATATAAAAGTTTCTGTAAACAATTGAGCGCCCTACAGTTGAATGGCGAATGAGGCTACTAAAATATCACAGCAAATAAATATCAAACATATTGCTGTTACCTAACGCTGTTTGAAGTTCAGGTGAATATTCAACTTAATAATTTTTGTAGCTTTTGATATATTGTATATTTATATAGTCTACCAGGTTCAGTTATTTATAAACTTTTGCACAGTATTTACCACATTTTTATGTGAATCGACAACGGCGCTGAATTGTCGAGTATTCAAAATGTTCAGTATGTTAATACGTACTCGTAGTTACAATTTGACTCCGGCTCGGGATTTAGAAAAGTCTAGAGCATTTCTTATTTTGTATGAGCTCTGGAGTCGAGAGTTTCTTCTGGTAAAAGTGATAAAAACACCTGTCGGTTTTAACCAGTTTGTTTTATCAAATATAGTTAGATATTGATGTGTTAGTATAGTTAGTATGTATAGTAGTAATACTGAAAAATAAATAATTATAACTAGTATAGGAGGCCCATTATACGTTCCTACTGCTGGGACTCGGAGTCATCTCTCACAAGGAGGAAGGTACAGGCTGCAAACCACCACACTGGTCAAGTTTAGGTTGGCGTATTATTTCTGGCGGATATCCATATTTTGTACCACTAAGAGGCAGATATCGGCCTAGTTTGGAGTCCGCCGGTATTCCTTCAATTTTACTTTGAACTACATTTTGCGTATAGGTTATTTCTGTCAATAAATTGATTTGATGTGTTTTTATCACCATCCACCGCTTCACATGACGTCTTTAAAAATTATAAATAAATACACACATTAGCCAGTGTAATAAATATATCGCGTATTACGCGCCAAGCTAATCAGTGTCTCTTGCTACGCCCTATTACAACAGGGCACGTGTATCATAGCCAAGATATAAGGCTATTGTGACTTATAACTTTGGCGTTATCAATAAATGATTTGTAGATATTTGTATCACACATGCATTCTAAGCCTATAAATATACTGTAAGTCATATTCCAGAACTTGGTAGACGTTGAGACCCGCGTTTTGGAATTGCGCCTCGACCATAACTACATCCTGAGCCTCGATGGTGTCCTGATGGGGCTCCAGGGTCTTCTCCGACTGAATTTGAGCAACAACCTGCTGGAAGAGATCTCCCAAGATGACCTCATTGGCCTTGAAGACCTCAGGATGCTTGATGTTTCGCACAATAGACTCACGACGCTTGAAGAAACTTCAAAGGTTCGTACTCTAACGGTTGGCGAATGTTTGGCGGCATAATTGCCAAAGCGAATTCTGATACTTATTGTTCTTTATTACATTGTAGGTTATTTATTTTATGTTCTATACTGGATCTGTGTACTTGTTGGCGTAGTTATTGACGTAGTTCTTTTTTGTGATAAGGCGTCTTTTTTTCCAAATTTCTTTTTACGTCTGACTCTACCGAATTTTAGGTAAACAAACATTTTATCTGTTCGGTTCTTTAGTTAGAACAAAATATTCAGCCAGTTATCTCCAATGCCAAACGTCGTTAAAAAAAATTTAGTTCCCATTTTATTTCATAAAACGCTTGCCCACCCTTTTAGCTTCGATCAGGATGTAGTAATGGAATTACCTGTAGTGGAGTTCACAAATCGTGGTGGACACATTCATAAATGGATGATACAGCAAAAATAATCTCGTACAATTATGAATTAATTCTTTTTATTTTGTTAAGTTTTAGTTAGTAACGTATTATATATTCTGTATTATCCTTTTTTCTTCGATATAAAATTTTATCTCCAATTTCACGTCAATCACGTCATAATTCTAGCTGCATTACCGCGCTGGATTGCCGTGGCTATCTTTTGCACCAAGTACGACAGAGCGGGGTATTTTTAATAGCTCTATTTACAGAAACAACCCCTTGATTAAATGTTTAGTGTTACCACTTATGTATATACTATTCGATTATTTATATCCACTTTAAAAGTACTAAATGACTTAATTATTTCATCCTGATCGAAGCTAAATAAAGACGCAAGCTTAAGGGAAAAATATATGTAAAAAGAAAGAGAAAATAGGAATTACGGTGTCATTATATCATACCAATGTAAACCAAAACATACGAGTATGTGTTTCTCTATGTACCAGAGCGGCAGAAGCGCGAAGGAGTCTCAACAAATCTGTGGTCTTGATAGTCTGTTCTCTTTCAGACGTACCTTCCGGCTCTCGAGGAGTTGATCGCCCATCACAACAACATCTCTGTGCTGGACAAAGACTTCCATGGACTCCCCGCGCTGTGCATCGCTGACCTCTCCTACAACCAGATCCAGAGTGTGAGCTACGATCTCGTGACCAAGTCCCAATGCACCATCAACGGCATACCAGGGATGTTGAAGATCTATCTTCAAGGTAAACATTTGTAAAATTTTGCTTCAAATTTTTTTTACACGTAGCAGCTAGACATAAAACCGTAAAAACCTTAACTTCATGGATTGGCGACTTTGTGGTAAGATAGAGCATGCCTAATGTGGAAATACTGGCTCTCAATGAGGCTGCCGGAACCCATTGTTAGGTGTATGGCATTAATTTGAAAAATCAAATTGAGAGTAAAAATACGAATATAATTTAAATAGTGTCCACAAACAACACAGGATAAAAAAAACATAGGTTGCAAAAAAACATTTGCGGATTTTATATGAAGAATGTATTTATTCTTTAGCCAGTTTATCAAATAAACTAACGGTTAAGTTTCTAGTACGGGTATGTGATTCTCACATAATAGCGCAATAAAGAACTCAACAAATACTAAATACGCATTTAGCAATAGATAAACACACAACGCTACTATTTTACTAAATTAAACACAATAAATCAACGCGTGTAGCTCGGCAAACTAAGGTCATCTGATTCAATCATTGAGCTAAGCAACGGTCGATGCGACACGTTAAAGTGTAGATCCCGGCTGTTAATCTCAGAGGCTTGAAAACTCTCGACACCAGAGCTTGGCCACTTAGCTCGTACGAAGAAAAAGAAGAACAAGAGTAACAATTAGTGAACAAAAACACTTTTTAACTCAATGCTTCGTTTAAACACCTTTTTTATTATGAATTTCGTTTATAAATTTAGAAAAAACAACATTCGTTATACGAATTTTAGGAATTGACAAAAACAAACTGTAGTTATTTCCTTTACACCTATTTATTTGGTTCGCTACAAATGCTGACTGAAGAAAACTTCTGAATCTCTGACTGTTATAATTACTACTTCAAGTAGTGTAAACAGTTAGACCAATAATTTGTTATTCATAACGCCACCGAAACCGAAGAGCGCAGTTTTCATATGAAAAATAAAATTGAGTAAAACTGAAGGGCGCAGTTTTCATATGAAAAATAAAAATTAATTCCATTAGCAAAACAGTATAACCTTGCAGTTAGATATTAGACCGGCAACGCGCGTAAACCACACGAAAACGCTAGGGTTCCAAAAAGTTATTTTTTAAAAGCGCCTTGAACCGTATTACAGCAGAAACTCGATTAACCGGACTACTTGTCGTTATTAGGCATTCGCATAATCGAAAGTTGAAAGCAAAATCGGTTTTGTTTAGTTTTCCTATGAGAAGTCGGCGCGGGCGGGATTATACGAATTACGTCAAACACGTTAATTGAGCTTGCAAAGACACGACTTTGGACAATTGGTCTGTAGTCCGGATAATCGCGAATCCGTATCACTGCGGGCCGGATAATCGAGTTTCTACTACAGTTTAAAATTTGAATTTTGTAAATTACTTTATTTCGTGAAGTACGACGATTGGTCTCAACTAGGTAAACGCTGGGCACGGGTTGATGATATTTTATAAGTTAAGCTTAGTCTAAAGTTACAGCTATCCTCGTTCTACCTTTTCTAAGTGTGTACGAGTACTTAGATCTAGATTTTAATTAAGTACTTACTTAAGTCGTACTAAGTACTTATAATATTATACATTTTGTAAATATCAATTTATTACTGAACTTTGCTAAGGCAGATATTTAAAGCGGTGCGAATTACTGGTTTTGCTTTGCGATTGCCTTGAATAGATTCTTGTGTTAAGCAAACCGAAGTATGACAAGTTGAGACAAAATTAACTCCACAGTAGGTAAACTATGTAAGAAAGTTCACCTTAGCCGAGCTTCGGGCGCTAATAATGTAATTGCCATTCCGATAGAGAGTTTAGATTCACTTCATTTTCGAGCAACAATGACTTATTCATTCACAAAATATTAAACTTCATTATTATACGAATAAAAATGATATTTTTTATATATTTGGACACATTTCACACACGGCTGGTCTAGTCCCATACTAAACTATGTCTAATTTGTGTTATGGTTGCTAACACAACTGATATACTGCATATACATCCATACTTTATAAAGATAGGTTTTCACACCCAGACCCACAGCCAACAAATTCAGTAAAGCAAAGATATGTTGGCCGTGCCGGGAATCGAACCCGAAACTGATTGGCAGTCCAGCATGGTCATTCATCATTCGTCATATGCCAACGAGGTAGTTCTAAATAACGGAGATGTCGATTTCTGGCATGACGGCTAGGAGCAAGCTCGTGACGCTATGGTGAAGTATGGTAATGTTGCAGACAACCCGGTGCTGTGCGACGAAGGCGTGTACGACCTAATGTCGGAGCTGGAGCGGCTGAACGCTCGCGTTAGCGGCGTGGCTTCGTGCGGAGATGACTCGGGCTCGGCGTTGGTGATGCGCGCACTCGCTGACGGACGCCCCCCACCACCCCCCGGACACATCCCTCCGACTGCTTCGAACCATGCGCACCCGCTAGCAGACCTGCGCCGTGCCGCGCAGCTCTAAGCCATTCATCCCCCGGGCACGGCTGACGACGGTCGCGAGTCAGCCTAAAGTATTAAACCGATACAAGTTTCGTTTTTCCGCGAGTGACTTCAAAAACATCAAGAAGCATTTATATTTTTTTTAATTTCGACGTAGCCGGTCTTTGTTTTGTGAATAATATTCGTTCCGTACATAATGCACGTCCAGTTACTTATCGAACTGCTGCGGCTGTACGAGAAGAGTTCAACGCAAAAGTAAGTACCTAAGAAATAATAATGATATCCTTATGGTCATTTTCGTTGAGCATTCAGGATTCGCAAAGGTGTCGTGTGTCACAAGAAAACTTTCCCGAAGTTCGCGGCGAAGTTCGGTCACATTTAGGAATTAGTTTTGAAATACTTTCGAATTGTATGCGTTAAGATATTCTTATATTTTGACAATTAACTTTTCACAATACTGCCATAGTAGAAGAATTTTATTTTAATACTTTTTAGAAAAGTACTTATGTAATTAGTTAGTTAAATGTTCTTTTATAACTTTATTTGAGTTTACAGAACTATTTTAAGTAGTTAAAAACAATAGTTTGTTAGGTAGCAACATATTTAAATTAATTTGGACGTATTTCTGTTATTGATTTGCGATAAACTTAAAAATATATCTCAATTTTATCAAGGAATTATTATTGTATAATATGAAAGAATATTTTTATTTATTCGTTTTTAAAGCTTATTATTTTTCTTTATTAGATTTCTTTTTCACAAAAAAAAAATTGTAAAATAAAATCGGAGTAACGCAAAATAACATAAATACGATCTTAGTGAAATTTTTTTAGTGAAATTTTATAGAGAAATTTTTTAGTGAATTTTTTTAGTGAATTGTACAATATTAAATATTTAATTTCCTTTAAAATATTTTTTTGTATTTTTATTTAGCTATATAATGGTGATACAAGCTGCGAATAAACAACGCTTTCGACATTTTAATACAATATATGATTAATAATTCTAATTTCTGTAATGTATGTAAAATCACAAACCCCTGCGCAATTTTTACTTAACAAAGGTGATCTAAAACTCACTCTTGACAATAAAATAGTTACCAATAATTATAAATATTTTTAATTGCTATTATAATAAGCCAATTGATAAAACTTGTTTCTATTTTAATTATTATTATTCATGATAGAATAGCACCCAAGTCCTAATGCTCAACGAAACTTTGACCAAACCAAAAATAAATAATGTACGGAATGAAGATAATACAACATGAAGACTTCAAAAGAATACAACACAAAGAAAATGTTTTTTCGGATTTTTTATTGGTTTAGACGTATTTTCAGATGTACAAAATTATGTTTTATAAAGGCGTGTTCATTTCTAAGTCACCTAATCTTAGAAATTTCTTTAGGAACAGTAAAGTTCAAAAATAATTTTAATTTCCTTCTTCTAAATTGTGAGATATTATTCGATCAATCAGTAATTTTCAGCAATAAAATATCAAAATGTAGGCAATAGTATGGTGAGTATGCACCACTCATATCTACTTGAAGCAAATACCTAAATAATTATCCTCATAGTGGTCGTAACTCTTTTTCTAATAGTATAAGTGCAGAGTAACTTTAGAGAGTGCAGAGGATTGCATATAAGTTGTATGATACATACGACCCATTCATTAGTTATCGTTATAATTTCTTACAATTACTATATTTTTTTAATAAGGACCTACTGATATAAAAACACTTTGTAAACTGATGTGCATTTTCCTTTATATTATCGTAACATACTTTATATAATAATATTATCTCATTCTCTTACGTATAAAAACCGTCCACTACAATATTAGAAAGTGAGGTCCGACCACTGAGAGTGAGACAGCAATACTTGGGTATTTCCTTCAATTTCGTAGGGTAACTAACATTGTGGTTATCCGTAGCGTCTGGGAATTGTACGCGTTGAATTGAGAATAAAAAAATATTTTTAGCTAAACCTTACACAGGTACTTAGTTACATCTGGTACAATCGATTAGTTGACTACGGAATCTGCACCAAAGATTTGGGAGGCCAAAGGTTATGTGTTAAACTTTAAAAAAATATGAATATTAATGTCAGGAAAAATAAAACCTAAGTTAACGTGTGTTTATACTATTATATTAATAATATGCCCTGGTACATGAAAATGAAGATTATAATATTAAAATTACCTTAATCGAAACATACCCCTTTTTATACTTTTTTTATTATAGGTAGGTGCCTAAAATAATGTAATATGTTAACTTATGTACGAAAAAAATATTATAATTTTTTTAAGCTAGTTTTTGTATTAGTGCAAATTATAATGTCAATTTATGTGTAATAATAAAAATAAATTGATATTTTTTGTTTTTATTTCTCTACCTGTATCCTATATTTTGCTTGGTTCTTTGGGTGATTGCGCAAGTGAAACGAGATAATGATTTTGATGGAAAATAAATACGATGGTAGCCGCTATAAAATGACATATGTTGACATAACTGCCTCAATATGGATATCTAATGGAAGAGCTTTATTAGTAGAACACATACACTGTGATAAATTACAAATCCAAGATGGCTGATGACACAGATGTTTTAGACACTCATTTTAATGCCATATTTTAAATATATTTTGTGAATTAAAGTGTTTGTTTATAATGGGTTCTATTTTCAAGATCAAAAATATAGACAGGATAATAACCACCTGATACATCTGTCGTCAAGCAGCTAACAGCGTGTTCCGGCCGCCTGAGAACCAGTTACTCTAGACTAGACATACTCCATCATATACTCGTACCAGCTGACCCGGTAAACGTTGTTTTGCCTCACTTAGGGGTATGAAAAATAGATAATGTAGCTTATATGACACGTTCGTAGATTTACCATAGCAGCGCCATCTATTGATTACTTACTCAACCCAGTCGAAAGGTATCGACATCTGTTAGAATCATTTGGAGTTCTACTGTGTATAAGTATATATATACAGTAGAACCTCGATTATCCGGCCCTCAGTTATACGGATCGGAACAGTTATGGAATCACCCCGATTGCGCCGGTTTCTCGTCGGAAAATAAAAAGCCAGATTTTCTTCATACTTTCGATTATCCGAATGCCTAAAAATAACAATTAACAGTCAATTCCTACTAGTTCTTTAGTATAAGCTGCTTATTTTCCAGGAAAGCAAAAACTTAGCAGAAACATGCAACATTACTATTAATTTAAATATAATATTTAAATTAAATATAATAAATGCGAAAAGTTTGTGTGTGTGTTCACGCTCAACGGCTGAACCGATTTTGATGAAGTTTAGTGTGAAGATAGCTTAGACCTTGGATTTAATAAATAGGCTACTTTATATACCGAAAATTTAAACATAACTTAAGAATATTATTTACAAAGCATAGTAAAAACAAAAATATTGTAAACTAAAACAAAAAAAATAACAACACCCGCCAAACGGATATCCAATTTTAATAAAATAAATATTTTAAGAAGGCTCCAATACAACGAACGTAATTTTTAAAGTAGTTTTTTACTCGATCTTTATCGACGACTACCCAAATATCGTAATATTTATAACGATATTTGGCAGACCCTATATACATTCACAGAATATTAAATTGTGTATTTAATTAAACCATAAATTATAAAATAATTAAATTAATTAATATTCAAAAATTCCTGTACAACAATGCTACGGAAACCTTCATACGCGAGCCCAACTCACACTTGGCCAATTTTTTTACTCGATCTTTATGCAGATATTTGTTACAAACACCCTTTATACATTCACAGAATATTGAATTAAACATAAATTACAAAATAATTTAAAAAATAATATTAAAGAGAGGCTTTGATACAATAATTGTCCGGAACCCTTGATGCGCGAACCCAACTCGCCCTTGGTACCTCGAGCAGACAGACTTGCGTACCCGCTAGGTGACCTGCGCCGTGCCGCGCAGCCCTCAGCCACCATTCATCCCCCGGGCACGGCTGGCGACGGTCGCGAGTCAGCCTAAAGTATTAAACCGAGTTCCAAGTTACAAGTGTCGTTTTTCCGCGAGTGACTTCACAAATCATCTAAAAAAACATTTATAATTTTTTTAATTTCGACGTAGCCGGTCTTTGTTTTGTGAATAATATTCGTTCCGCACAAAATGCATTGCAAATTAATTAAAGAGCTGCTGGATCTGTACCAGGAAGAGTTCGGCGTAAAAGTAAGTACGTAGAAATAATAATGATATCCTTATGGTCATTTTCGTTGAGCATTCAGGATTCGCAAAGGTGTCGTGTGTCACAAGAAAACTTTCCCGAAATTCGTGGCGAAGTTCGGTCACTTTTAGGAATTAGTTTCGAATTGTGTGCGTTAAGATATTCTTTTATTTTGACAATTTATTTTTTACAATACTGCCATAGTAGAAGAAATATATTTTAATACTTTTTAGAAAAGTACTTATGTAATTAGTTAGTTAAATGTTTTTTTTATAACTTTATTTGAGTTAACAGAACTATTATAAAAAGTAATGTTTATTAAGTGGCAGCATTATTAAAATAATTTCAATGTATTTCTGATATTGATTTGAGATAAACTTAAAAAAAGAAACTCTATTTTATCACGGAATTGGATAATGTGAGAGAAAATTGGTCTTTAAAGCTTATGATTTATTAAATTTCTTTTTCACAAAAATTCAAAAATTGTTAAATTAAATCGGAGTAACGCGAAATAACATAAATACGACCTTAGTGAAATACTTTTTAGAGTTTTTTTTTTTGGTAATTGTACAATATTAAATAGTTTAATTCCCCTTAAAATACTTCTTAGAATTTTAATTTAGCTAATGGTGATAAAATTTACGAATAAACAACGCTTTCGACATTTTAGTACAATATATGATAAATAATTTTAATTTCTCCTCACGGTATGTAAAAATCACAAACCCCTGCGCAATTTAAAAATTATTATAACTAGTCGCTTTATAAAGCCTGTAACTATTTTAATTATTATTCATCATGATATAATAGCACCCAAGTCCTAATGCTCGACGAAACTTTGGCCAGACCAAAAATAATGTACGGAATGAAGATAATACAACATGAAGACATCGAAAGAATACAACACAAAGAAAATATGTTTTTTCAGGTTTTTTTGATGTTTTTTCGTATATTCGGAAAATTTACAAAATTAGTATAAGTATGAGGTAGGTGAGAGGTAAAATATAAATACGTGTAATGTCAGGAAAAATAAATCGTAAATTAACGTGCGCTTATGCTCTTTTATTGACAATATGCCGTGGTACATACAAATTATTATGAAATAGCTCTAACGTTCATCGAAACAGACCGCTTTTTATATTATAAGGCGCCTAGATTAATGTAACGTTAATTTTTGTACGAAAAACGTTTCTTTTTAAGCTAGTTATTGTCTGTTTATTGTATTAGCGCAAATTATAATGTCAATTTATGTGTAATAATAAAAGTGAATTTGATATTTGGTTTTTATTTTCTCTACCTATAGCTTATATTTTGCTTGGTACTTTGGGCGACTATTGGGGATATCGATTTTGATGGAAAAAAAATACAATGGTAGCCGCTACAAAATGGCATATGTTGTCACACATGCCTCAATATGGGTATCAAATGAAAGGTTTTGGTAAGTAGAATACATATACCGTGATAAATTTCAAATCCAAGATGGACACTGACACAGATGTTTTAGGCAATCATTTGAATGCCATATTCTAAAGACACTTTTCGAATTATAGTGTTTGTTTATAATGGGTTCTATTTTTTAAGAGCAAAAAAATAGACAGGGTTGGTACTAATATAGAAAAGACTACAATTATTGATTACAGTTATTTATTTTATACATAGAAATAAAATATTTGATTGTCATTCCTATTAGCTACAAACAGCAATAAATTAATCACAAATATGAAATAAATAAAAAAAAAGAATAAAATATTATCTCAACGCGAAAATGTCAAGAACTTGAAGGAAAACCTGTCGAATCTATTTAGGTCAATGTAAATATGTAGATGATTTATTTCATATGCGTTCATATTACCAAAAATTTTTTTTTATTAAAAATGCATAAAAATAGAAAAAAAACCACTAAAGAAAAATAAAATTGGTAAAACAGAAGTAATTTTGAAGCAATCACAACTCATTTGGGCGAATGTCTTCGAGCTTTCGTTGGAGGAAAACATTGTGGGGAAAAGATGGTAGTGAGTGGTATATATTTTTGTGCTCGCCTGGCTAGCAACCCTTCAAGGTGATAAATCTGTCACCATGCGCCTAAATTTGCGTTCCGGCAGCCTCTTTGAGAGCCAGTTACTCCAGACTAGGCATTTTCCACCTCCGGTCAAGAGTGTTACTAACACGTGTGAGTCAAGAGTAATAGTACATTGTTACCCTAGGGATGAAAGTAACTAATTTAGGCCTGAGAATGGGTTTGGCGCCCTGAACGAAGTAAGGGCGCTAATAGTTCGAGGGACTAAATAAGTCTTTAACCCGAGGTAAACACTGTGCTTTTCATTACGAATAGACACACACACTGACACACACACACATACAACACACATACACACACATACATACAACACACACACATACACACACTCACACATACATACACAAACTCACACATACATATACACACACACACACATACATACACACACACACATACATACATACACATACATACATACACATACATACATACATAAATACACATACATACATACATACATACATACATACATACATACACATACATACATACATACCTACATACATACATACACATACATACATACATACATACCTACATACATACATACATACATACACACACTCACACATACACATACCCACACACACAAACACGAATACAACACACACACATACATACAACACACATACACACATACATACACACATACACACACACATACATACACACACACATACATACACACATACACACACACACACACATACATACACACACACTCACACATACATATATACAAACACACATGCATACACACACTCACACATACATACACACACATACATAAACACACTCACACATACATATACACACACACACATAAACACTCACACACATACGCACACACATGCGTACGTGCTCACACATATACACACATACACACACACAGACGCTCGCGCGCACGCTTACACACATACACACACACAAACGCACGCGCGCACACACACACAATGTTTACTCGTAATACTTTTTAAAAATAAGTTATTGTTCAGATATAAGACTTTAGGCTTTGGTATTTTTTTTACCCAAAAAGGTTATCTCTTGACCACAAATTCACCTGATGGTAAGTGACACTGAGGTCTACGGTGAAGCGCGAATACCTAGAAAGAACCAGTTCACTCTTGCCTTGAAAATCACTAGATTATAGTCATTGGGGAATAGGGACTTCGGCTAGGAATTCCAAAGTTTGGCGGTTCAGACAACAAAGGTGGAGGCAAAACGCTTAGTGCGTGCCTTAGGCACCTCAACTGTAAACCGATGCCGCCTTAGCGTTTCCCTGCTCGTCCTTACATTACACTTGGCCATTATTTATGTTACACACGGCCCAGCTACGCCTTTGCTACAGGGTAGAAGACAAACAAATGTATCAAGCCTTTAGTAAATACGGATAGCAAATGCACTCATAGTCTCTTTGCGAGCACATTTGGTTAGCGAAAATAGATGTTAAGAGAATCCCTTAACAATAGCGCGCGTTTATGTCTTTCGTAAGATATGAAGACTCAAAGCGGCGTAACAGGAAACGGACATACGCCATTCTGAAACTGAGCACCTCCCTGCATCCCTTGCTTACTGTCCTTGCAACGATTTTATTGTAAACTCCATTTTCTCAAACTCTATATTTACGAGTAATTCAAGGCGTACGGACTTCAGAAGCGCCATTCATATTTGAGCGAAACGCTTGAAACGCGGTTGTAGGTATTCCTAAAATTAATCATTTTAACTCAGACGAAATCAACAATGAATAATATTTTATCATAAGCGCTGTTAGAGATAAAAATATTACCTATGTATATAAATCTTAATAAACAAGAAATATTTATTTCAAGGTACGTAAAAAATTCAAAAGCTTTATTTTTCAATAATAGTCTTTTTAAAATTGAATAAATAAATAAAATGTATTAAATAATATAAAATAGAACCGTTAACTTATAATATAGTTCCAATGACTATAAATGATTTGACGACCTCGTTGGCGTAAAGGTTACCATGCCGGACAGCCAAACGGAAGGTTCTGGCTTCGATTCCCGGTCCGGCCAACATGTTTGTGCTTAACTAAATTTGTTGGCTGTGGGTCTGGGTGTTAAATATGTATCTATATAAAATATATATGTATGTATATGTAGTACATATCAGTTGTGTTAGATATCATAACACAAACTATGGTTCAGTATGGATTAACCAGTCGTGTGTGAAATGAGTCCTAATATTTATTTTTATTTCAATATTGTTAATTGTTCATTTTATAAGAATTTATTTCGTGAAAAACCTACAGCAGCGCTTCAAGCGCTTCACTCAAATATGCAAAGCGCGGCTAAACCTGGTACACTTTTAAACACAATTTGTAGTTTGGCAGGATGAACCTCAACCCTTTAGTACAGGACATAATTTGATATTTCAGATAGCACTTTGTGAAAACCATTGACAGACGCGCTTGTTGCTCTAATGAGCACGCCAGACAAACACCCATTATTAAAACTTCAGAAAATTATCAAATTGAATTTGGTATCGAATCATAATTAATGGTAAATAAAGAAAGGCATGTTTAAGACATGTAAAGTGTAGCACGTCGTTAAAATTTAAATTAAACTAAGTATTAATAAAAATAAACGAATTAAACTATTTGTAAGGTTTTTGTGTGTGTGTGTGTGTTTTTATTTATATAATTAGTTTTAAATTAGTGCAAATATCTCAGATTCAGTTAGTAGTCCATATTGTATAACAATTTTTTGATTAAATGTTCATTTTGGATTAAATCATTTATATATAAATACATAAATGCATAGTTTTGCCATTAATGATCAAACGAACTTACCTAGGTGAAGTTTGATCAGAATTATGCTCATTTTTCTTCTTCATTCTTAGTGATAAATAAAGGTTATAAAAGGTTTACCAGTTTGTAGGCGTGCTTCCACGTTCAACCTCCACACGGATGTTTTAGAGACCTCATTTGAAGAATCAAAGATATTTTCTTCTAAATTCGTATTTCAAAAATTGCGATCGTCTTTATTCGTCAAGATCTACAATGTGTGTGTTTTCCGTAGACGACCGTCCACGAAAAAGAAACATTTTCAATTTTCGCTGTGATTTTGGAGATTTTGCTTATTTATTTTGTCAGGCAATCTCGAGCCCCCATCATAGAATTAGAAATAGCCAATCACCAAGTACCTAAAAGTCTATTCCGAAAACCTTTTTAATGTGATTAATTATATAAAAAAAAGTAACTTAATATTGTATGTATACATCATTATCTCTGTTTTTCGATCCCTTTTTTACGGTTCCGTATTCAAAGAGTACTATCGGGATATAATTGTCTGTTAATCTGTCACAAAGTTGAATATAAATAAACTGCGAGAAAGTTAAAATTCTCTCAAATTACCTATGTATTTTTTCCACTGTCACTTTAATTCAACTTAAAATAAAATAAATATGTAAGGGGTCTACCATAAAACAAACCTAATCTCATTATTTATAACTACTATTTGGTGGTCCGTGTCTACAAAGTAAACCAGTGCTGAGGGGCTGGTCTAAACCCTTGACCCGATGTTTCTACCAACACTTTAATTCCTATATGTGTTCGTATAACCAAAATTGAAAAAAAAGGCCATAACGACAATTGGCAGAAATAAAATAAAATGTTCATGGAACCATCATCTATCTTCACACTGCTGGGTAAAGGTTCTCCAATACACCATACATTACGGTCAGTTTCAACCAGCTCTTTCTAACGTGCCTAACGATGTCACCTGACCTTCGGACATTCGGGCTGGTGGTCTACCACTTCATTCATAGACAGTAGCGTAGCTATCGTAGCCCGGTGGTGTAGTGCACCAGGACCCCAGACCTCGGAGGACCCATTAACCTAAGCATTGAAAATATTTTTTTATATATAAAGAATATTAGTCAGTTAGATGCGCGTTTTTTACGGCATGAGTGCACTTTGCAAAACGTTCTACTTTTTGATTCCAAAAAAAAATGCGTAACCTACTAATAAGTTCAATCCACTATATTCTGTGTCTGTAATAATAACGTTTTCCTATCTATAATTTTGATTTAAAAATTAACGTTTTCCTTCATGACGCTTTAACTCCAGGGCGCTCGAGCCGATTTCCACGGTACAGCATTCGTTGAAAAATCTCGGGCTCCGTAAGGTTTGTAGCGAAATTGAGGGAAAATTTCAACTTTGTGGCGAAACGGTGTTCGCCGGGTTTGCTAGTTTATTTTATTTATTTATTCAGCACGATACAACATAGCGCAAGTGAAGTAAGCGCGAACATAACTATGTGCCTCCCCATTATCGTGTTGAGCTCTTCGTCGTACACACTATGTATATACTCATCTCGTATTGTAAGAATCTGCAATTCATTCATTGCATCGGCGTACCAATGAGTTTATGTAATTAATTTTCTAATAGTCTAAGTGATACGTTTGGTTTAGCTGTAAGTGTCATTTTATATAAATAAACATTGAATTTGAATTTAGAATGAGCAAACAGTAAGCACATCACTTTCTAGTTAATTTTTTACATTTACATTTTGAAAGATAAGACTATATTATGTACTTGTGTTGTAAATTAGTGAGAAAGAGGTTAAACCTCTTCAAGGTTATTTCCTTGCATATAACTTGAAAAGTAATTATTGATGTAATGCCGGGATCCGAATCAGGGGCCGTCTGATAGAGAAGCAGACGTTTTACCACAAAGACACACTCGCTAATTTTTACAACCTAAAACCACTAACAAATAAAAAATAACATTGGTATGAAAAAAAACTTCATTAATATAATAATAATAATAAATATTAGGACACATTTCACACACGGCTGGTTAACCCAATACTGAACCATATCTAGTTCGTATTATGGTTGCTAACACAACTGATATACTACATATACAAACATACATATATATATATATATATATATATATTATATAGATACATATTTAACCAATATTTAACACCCAGACCCACAGCCAACAAATTTAGTTAAGCACAAAGATGTTGGCCGGGCCGGGAATCGAACCCGGAACCTTCTGATTGGCAGTCCGGCATGGTAACCCTTACGCCAACGAGATCGTCAATATAATCATTCTATATGTAACTTTCGTTTTGGAATTTGAATTGTTGGATGCTGAATTACTAAGCTCCATCAACTAACCCTTGCGGTTATCGAAGAGCAACAACTTTTCGTCATAGATAATATTCTTGGTTTGTTTGCTCGTTGATATGTGCCAGGCGCCTTGCCGAATTGGCACAAATAGGCCAATATTGTTTCAAATTCAGTTTATTTACATAAATGACACTTACAGATAAACCAAACGTATCACTTAGACTAGTAGAAAATTAAACTAAAATAAATTACAATACTAAGAACTAATATTATCAGACCGTCGTCGCTCCATCCGTGATAAGTACCATCGTAATACCTAGCTACGTTCATTCATTTCTCATAAATAATTCGAGTTTTTATACCTAAATCCATGAAAACAACAAAGGTTCAAATACAATAAAAACACTAACCAACTAATGACTAACTTTCCAAAAATAATTCCGTCCTTTTTATATAGATACAACAATTAGAAATAATAATATAAAACTATTTTGGAATGGTCGGTCCGATAAATTGGTAATTCATAAAGATTATTAACTAGGTAAAGACCTCTAAATAAGCTAATACAATAAATACTTTTAATCAAACTTAAACTTGTATGTTAACTAAAAGACTAAAGTACTATATGAATTCAAAATTCAAATTCAAAATTTTTCTGTCTTTATCATCAACAAAAAAAATACAGAAATTGTGCACACTGTGCTTCGTTATTAGGGCATAGCTAAGACTACTTAAAATTACTTTATACTATAGGTACAAATTTATCTTAAAATTACTGATTTATTATGAATTTGAGCCTTGTTTTTAAGAATGTGAGCCTTGTTTTTATTAGTATACCATCAAGTTATTCCGGTCCAAGCATATAAAATAATTATTACTGTGAATAATATTACAAAGCACAAAATGGAAAAGCAAATAATAAAACTACAAAATCTTCAACTAGGAGCCAACGGCAAAAAAAAAAACACTGCATACTCTTTTCCATTCATTCATTTGAGTGTGACCAGCTATGATACATTTTTACCATTTGAGATAATTTCGCTCCCGAATTTTATATTTTATTGAATTGATTGTACAATATTGATTAGCTTAAAATAATTGAGGCATTTTTTTTATTTGAGATTATTATGATAAACTTCCAAATAAAATTGATTGCATTCACATTCTGGGAAGAAGTCGTCTGCTTGACTGGGAACTTTCTGACATTTTTTTAATCTGTTGTTCATTTGCTGCGTTTGAAGTTTTTGTATTTTTTTCAAAATCTTATCTTAGTTTATTATAGAAATAAAAAGTCAAAACGATTACTTACATTCTTTTTTTTTCACATCCGAGTTATATATTCTTAATCTTTTATTTTTTAGGGATTGGGTTCCGTTTTTACCTTTATGGTACAGAAAATTAAAATTAATTGTTCATATAAAAAATCGTTTCAATATCATAGCATTAAAAATAACTTAATAGTTGGCACACCAGTAGCTGGCAAATAAACTGCAAGTTAAGTCACAATAGTTGATTTTTGAACGGAGCCGCGTCATTCTTATTCGGTGCCTTGTTCTGGAGCATCGTGTGGTGCATAGTTCCGTCAACTTAAATAAAAAATTAGTGTGCAAGGAGCCGCTAGAGACCCTGGGCTTGAACGGGGTGACAATATATGTAAGTGAACAATAAATACTAATTTCACGACAGCATTTTTGTACAAGTCAGACACTTCGTGAGATGATATTTTATATAAAGTTGATTTACATATCTATTCATAAATGATATATATTATATAAAAATATTTATATTATAGAATAAACAATACCTTTAAAACACCTACGTGTATTCTTGTATGACTAGCTTACATATATCATAAGATAGGTATTTTTAAAGATTAAAAAAAAACTAACTAGCTAAATACTAGTAGGAGACGAAACCTAGCGCAAACGAAGTTAATAAATAAATATAAGTAAAAAAAAATAATTTGTTGTATGGAAGCCCCTTTATAATTTTTTTATAAATATAATTTTAATTGTGCACAGCAGTTATCTCTTGTACCAGTATAGTAGATTCAGAAACACATGATTTATGAAATTTTCTACTCTCTAGCTATTCTAGCTTTTACGGTGCATAAAATACCTACAGATATAGAGATGCAGACAAACAGGTAGATGGAAAGACGGACAACGAAGTTTCAAATACCTATTTACTTAATGTGGATAATTATGAGAAGATGAAAAAAATAGTGGTACGGGAAATACATAACTTGTGAAAGTTTTAGATTTTAAGCTATCACGGTTTCTGAGATACAGCCTGGAGGCAGACAGACATCGGAGCTTTAGTAATAGGGTACAACTGTTTTTACCTATAAGGCATGGAACCCTAAAACGCACATGTTGATTTACACCACAGTAAATGGTGAAATTTTATTAAATTTATTTGATTTTTTTTCAGTTTTCAACAAGCTTTATTTTAGTCGTTTAGCCTGACAATTTAACAAATATTAGCAATTTTTGTCCAGTGTCTGGCAGATTAGTTAATAATAAAATGGCTACACTCAATTTCATTCGTTCGGGAAGTCAATGTTTGGTGATGGACTGATGGTCATTGTTGAAATTTTGTTCATGTCTTCTAAGTAACGAAATAATAATTATATTCCTTTTCTTTTCTTTGAAGGTATAAAGGAAACTAGAGACAGTGACTAGAAATCTTTTAGACTAGACTAGATTGTGCCTGACATTCGTGAAATTTTTAAGATGCGCAAAATTTTAATCGAAACCTGCCCATATTTATCCGAGTTCCGTGTGTGAATAGTTATCTTGTGCATAGCTCTCTTGTGATTTTATCTTAGTAATTTGTAATCGGGATTGGCATCATGGATCCCGTACCAATAAAGCAGCCAAGAATGCCGTGTATTCCTGACGCGTTGTCGCTGTATGACAACACTCCGAGCAGTCTGTACCAGCTCGTCATGGAATACCTGGTGTCGCATCTGAACGTAATCAGCACTCTAGACCCGGAAACACATATGCGCTCGCTGAAGCCCAACCTGCACCTGCCGAGGGAGATCTGCGAGCAGTTCCTGGAGGTGTACCAAAAGAACCGTCGAGTGACCAACGAGGTGACAGGCCTGTTCTACGACATCGAACGCACTAGCCTGCAACGCGTGGTACTGCGCAACGCGCGCCTCACTCCCGATTGCCTGGAGAACCTTCTCCAGCACATGCCCAGGGAGTTGGACCTGGTCAACTGTGACTTCTTGACTCAGGATTCGCTGGATATGTACCAGGGCTATGTCGGCAACATGAGCGTGCTGAGATTCGAGCCGAGCACTACGATACCGTACTCACCGGACTTCCCGGACAGAGCAACCGGCACAATGCTCACTGCGCCCAAACTAAGCACTCTGATCCTCCACCGTCATACATTGAGGACTTCCCCCAGCCTGCTTCTTCTGACGCTCAACTTGACGGAGTTGGATCTGTCGGACTGTGTCTCGGTCAGGTCCCTGTGGGGGCTCCAGTGCCTGACCCGCTTGCGCTCGCTGACACTGTACAACTGCTTCTGCGTGCAGTGGGCAAGCGAGTGCCTGGATTGGATCGTGAGTCTGAAGGATCTTCAACACCTTGACATCTCACAGGCCAATGAAAAGCATGGCAAGTTCGTACAACCCAACCGGTTTCTAGAAAGCATTGTGACTTCTCTGCCCAAATTGAAGTCTCTAGATATATCAGGCACAAATCTAGCTGGCACAGGAGCTGCTACCATGCATAAAAAAGGTGGTGTATACAAAAAGTTGCAAGTGCGTTGTGACATACCAGGCCTCGCCTCTCGAGTCAACAATCCCCTAGAGTTCCTAGGCCTGTACAGCACACCACACGGAGCGTGCAGGCGTCATGACATACCTGCTATAATGGTAAGTCTGCCAAAGTAAGACAACAAAGTATCATCACCTTGACATTCTTGTTTTACCAGCTTCAGGTAACAAATACCAAAGCAACTCAGCCAGCGGAACTACTTAACTAGACCTTCACAAGTAAAGTTCATTATAACAAGTTTTACAAATAATAAAGTTTATTGGATGTTATTCTTTTTGAAATACTCACTACCTGACATTAAGGAGATGACTATAATAGCTCGCCAAGTATGAGCCACACTCTGCAATACAATGTATTCTGTAACTTTGATATTTCAATAATTGGCCATGTGAAGTATTATATTTGAATATTCTGTAAATGTTCAGAGGGCCTAATGTTGATATAAAGATAAAGTAAAATAGGTATTGCTTAAAATTACATTTGTTGTATGAGAGCCCCTGTTAAAGCCTCTTTATTAGGCACACCAGTAGCTCGCCTATAAATCAAATAAATAAATAATATCCATGTTCTCTGTTTTTAGTATTTGATGAGAACATAAATAATAATAAATAGCAGAATCTCAGTAATAGGGTTTCATTTGGAACTATGTTGTTGCTCATTTTCTATTGTAGTACTGTAGTGTGTTTAGTTACAGAACTCATAACATAACTTCTTCTTACATGCTGAATTATAAATAAAAACATTAGTAAATACAATATTAAATGAATCTTCTTCATAGTAACAACATATTACCTTGGAATTATAAAATAATTCCAGGTATCAGGTGATGCAAATGAGGAACAGATCTTGACTGCTGCAGCAGCTTATATGAATAGACCGGCAGTTCTTACTCACGTGTTGAATGACTTGTTCTACCTCTTCCGTGAGGAAAAAAACAGGTTCTTGGGACAAGCTCTCAATATCATTTTGGAGGCCATGGACAAGCATCCCCAAGAAAAACATATACAAATCTCTGGAAGGTATGTACATACTTTTCTTTATTTCTATTGAAGTGTTTAAATTAAGTATATATATTTGAAACTATTAACTTCCTTTATATTTAATTTAATTAATTAATTATATTTTTATATTAGTATCTTGACCTGTAAATATTTATTTATCAATAAATGTCTGTATTCTGTATAAATAAGCATATATACTATATTATATTATAACCCCACCTAGAGACAGTTTATACACATGTCACTTACATCTAATCATATAACTTTATGAGAAAGGATGTAAGGATGTAAGTCTATACTTTAATATAAATAAATACATACACTGTTTGTTTAATGTTTAAACTAACCTTAAAAACACTTTAATAACATAGTTGCATTGTATCACTTACAAATGTTGGGGCCCTTTTTTATCAGTACAGTAAATTAACAGTACAGACATCCAAATTCAAATAAAATACAGTTTTGGAATGATTTATCAAACTGACCATGATTATTACTATTATTTATAACTTTTATTAAATTGTGTAACAGTAACAGCTATATAAATTGTATTGTAATTGTATTGTATGTTGTTGTATGTTACACATTTAGGTACATGTTATACAATAACTGATTGATATTTAGCACACTCTTAACAAAACTAGATATGGATTATGACGACTTTCTATTACATTGTTGTTATCACCACCTATTGTTTTAGCGCTTCACTGTTTTACATAGTGAAAGGGGAGGAAAAAGATAATTTGAAACGGAAGCTGAAGGAGAAGATAATCAGGACAATACTGAAAGCTATGGAAACCCACCTCGGTGATGATACCATGATGAGGAATGGTTGTCTCACTCTCTGCCAGTTCAGGATCCCTGAAGATGTAGTGAGTATACCGCACATTATTAACAATATACCTATCACACAACAGTATTAACAACATATCTTTAACACAACAATTTTGTTAGGTTACATTTTCAATGCAAAAATGTGTCCAATTACACACTTTTGCTATCCTGAAAACGAATGGAAGTTACATATAGCTTTTGCGTGTATGTGTATTTATGGCATCCGTGACCATGAAAAACTACGCCCATTCCTTTTTTTTCTAATGGAATAACTACTCATATCAAAGGGTTGTAAAGAAAAATACAAATACCTCAAACTTGCCAAATTTTGCAGTTTTACCCTTTGACCCTTTTACTGAGCTACTCCAGATTAACACTTTATCAATAAATTTTATCCCGGATCAACTAGGTTAACACCGCGGGGTGCAGTTATTAAAAATAGACATACTAACACATTAGACCACTTTTAATGTGACAAACATTATCTTAATGGCTGTCGCGTAAAATATTCCCAAGAACTTTGAAAAAAGCCGCTAATTTAATTATCTGAAACATTCTGACCATACATGTTTGATACATGTATCAAATTGCTTTGTCCAAGGCAAAGCTGCCATGGTAAGGGGTATAAATGATTATACTCTGATCATTAGTTATTTTATATCATGGATGAAATGGCGTGTTGAATCGTTCATATATATAATACCAATCTGAAAACTTCAATCTGTTGCTAAACACACAGACCTGGGGAATTATGATAATATAATCCACGGTTACTGTAAACAAAGTTCGACTTAACATTTTATTCAGATCGATCTCCGGCATTAGCACTTGAAGTTGTTGACCGATTCCTATGAATTTTAAATGAATGGAAAATTCTAGAAACATATTGCGCACTCGGGACTCGGGCCTCCCATTAGGGTGAACCAAACGAGGTCGGCGGGAAAATTCAAATGTTGAACAGCATTGCTTGGAAAAGAAACATTGTTTTTGATAATGTATATTAAATGTATTTCTGAATCAAAATATTTGCCGCTAACGCCCATAATCACTCATAGTTATGGAGAAACAACTTCGAGCTGTTAAAAAGAGTAATGTGGAACGCATTTCTTATGAAATTTGTTTCATAATTGTTGTTTTTTGGACACATTTCACACACAGCTGGTTAACACCCATACTGAACCATTTCTAGTTTGTATTATGGTTGCTAACACAACTGATATACATACATATTTTATACGGATACATATTTTAACACCCAGACACACAGCCAAAAAACTTAGTTCAGCACAAAGATATTGGCCGTGCCGGGAAATGAGCCCGGAACCTTCTGATTGGCAGTCCAGTATGGTAACCATTACGCCAACAAGGTCGGCAAACTAATGACAGGTTATGATTAAAATCCTCAAAAGTTATATGAGGCAAGCAAAAAATCTTTTAAAGTTGATATTTGTTCTGTTCTGTGACTATTCGTCTTAAATCAATTCTTCTCTTCATGACACAGTTGAATAAATTTGGTGGCCTGAGAGGTAAATCTACATATACGTATGTACATATCTTTCAGTTGCGCATTTTGATTCGTATAATGTCAGCCACCTTTGTGAGAGTGCGTCATAGTACGAGTTTATTCGATTCGATTTATAGATGGCTTAACGACACGATGCATTCACTTTAGGGTTATCAAGAGACTATATAAACATATTTGTTATCATTCTTTACACTAGAGTGTAAATTTACCAAGGTTTACAAAAACACTCTTGCGATTTATGTCAATAAATAATTAAATCTGATACAAATTAGTTCGAAATTACAATTTTTTTAGTAAATTAACGCAATGATTTTATCGATTTCAAATGAAAATGATCATCAATCGAGAGGTCACTTTAGACTGATCAGTTCACCGATTTCGTTTAGTTTCTTATTGTCAGGAAAAATAAAATAGATGGAAAAGAAAGCAGAAAATTGAGAAAACTGAACAACCATACTAACTATTCTAATGCCACCTAGTTAATTTCGTTTATATTTATGGTTTGGTCTACGTTTATTTGGCATGTGTATCTGTATTCCTAACCCAGACATATAACGTGCCATGGACATAAGGACACATTTCACACACGGCTGCTTCCGTATGAGCTTATTGTCGAAAGTTTTCCAACTGCCCAAAGGCTTCTGACTTGGCTTCACGATTGCTTGTACTTAGAATAACAGCCGGGACCTACAATTTAACGTGTCTTTCGAGCCACGGTATCGTTCTGATGAAAAAAAACGACAGTCTTGTGCATGGTCACCCATCCAAACACCATCCACATCGTGCTTAGCTTCGATGATCGCGGCAGATTATTTTGAGCTAAACCTCATACTAAACCATTTATAGTTTGTATTTATGGTTGCTGACAAAACTTATATACGACATATACATACACAATTACTTTATATTTTTTCCCCTATAATATAAAGTCCTTAAGTCGAGCTTTTTTATAAACCCGTCTTAATTTGACTTGCATATATGTATATGTCCATTGAAAATATTTTTTTATATCCAGACGAATAAGATTGTCTCAGCTCAAGGTTATGCTAATATACCTAGCCTACTACATGTAAAATAGAATGTTGTTCTTGAATAGGTTTTACAGGTAATTCGAGGAAAAGATTGTGAATCTGTATCAGGTATCGAGCTTTTTAAAACAAAAAGTCTCTTATTAGTTGGTTCAAGAGTTGTACGACTAGACTCGACTTTATAAGAAGATGCTTTGTCTCACATATCATATGTGTACAGATACACTCACAACACACTTCTCTAGCCATTCTTACTTATCTGTTTCTGTAAGCTAACTGGCTGTGCTCTAGCGTCCAGAGTTTTCTATTCGCAGACATGGTCGCGATATGTTTATGCCACAAATTCACTTAAAAATTTTATACTTTGTAAAAGTAATTTTAATTTACAACGATAAAACGTTGCATTATTTTAATTTGTATTTTTTTTTTTCATTTATTGCCTCTTTATAAATATTTCTTTATGATAGATGGGCTTGTCTGAATGAGGACATGATAGAGAAAGGAGTGAGTGTAGAGACTACGGCTGATAGAGGAGAGGGAAAGAAGACATGGATGGAGTGTGTCAATGAGGACATGAGAGAGAAAGGAGTGAGTGTAGAGACGACGGCTGATAGAGGAGAGGGAAAGAAGACATGGATGGAGTGTGTTAATGAGGACATAAGAGAGAAAGGAGTGAGTGTAGAGACGACGGCTGATAGAGGAGAGGGAAAGAAGACATGGATGGAGTGTGTCAATGAGGACATGAGAGAGAAAGGAGTGAGTGTAGAGACGACGGCTGATAGAGGAGAGGGAAAGAAGACATGGATGGAGTGTGTTAATGAGGACATGAGAGAGAAAGGAGTGAGTGTAGAGACGACGGCTGATAGAGGAGAGGGAAAGAAGACATGGATGGAGTGTGTCAATGAGGACATGAGAGAGAAAGGAGTGAGTGTAGAGACGACGGCTGATAGAGAAGAGTGGAAGAAGACATGGATGGAGTGTGTTAATGAGAACATGAGAGTGAAAGGAGTGAGTGTAGAGACGACGGCTGATAGAGGAGAGGGAAAGAAGACATGGATGGAGTGTGTCAATGAGGACATGAGAGAGAAAGGAGTGAGTGTAGAGACGACGGCTGATAGAGGAGAGGGAAAGAAGACATGGATGGAGTGTGTTAATGAGGACATAAGAGAGAAAGGAGTGAGTGTAGAGACGACGGCTGATAGAGGAGAGGGAAAGAAGACATGGATGGAGTGTGTCAATGAGGACATGAGAGAGAAAGGAGTGAGTGTAGAGACGACGGCTGATAGAGGAGAGGGAAAGAAGACATGGATGGAGTGTGTTAATGAGGACATGAGAGAGAAAGGAGTGAGTGTAGAGACGACGGCTGATAGAGGAGAGGGAAAGAAGACATGGATGGAGTGTGTCAATGAGGACATGAGAGAGAAAGGAGTGAGTGTAGAGACGACGGCTGATAGAGAAGAGTGGAAGAAGACATGGATGGAGTGTGTTAATGAGAACATGAGAGTGAAAGGAGTGAGTGTAGAGACGACGGCTGATAGAGGAGAGGGAAAGAAGACATGGATGGAGTGTGTTAATGAGGACATGAGAGAGAAAGGAGTGAGTGTAGAGACGACGGCTGATAGAGGAGAGGGAAAGAAGACATGGATGGAGTGTGTCAATGAGGACATGAGAGAGAAAGGAGTGAGTGTAGAGACGACGGCTGATAGAGAAGAGTGGAAGAAGACATGGATGGAGTGTGTTAATGAGAACATGAGAGTGAAAGGAGTGAGTGTAGAGACGACGGCTGATAGAGGAGAGGGGAAGAGGAAAATTTTCTGTGCTGACCCCACCATAGTGGGATAAGGCAAGGAAAAAGTTTTTTTACGCTTAATAAATTTTTGGCTTCCGCTTGACCACAACTCACCCGATGTTGAGTGACATTGCAGTCTAAGATGAAGTGCGCTTGCCTAGAAGAAACGGTTCACTCTCTCCTTGAAGACAGTAAGGTTGTTGATCCTGATTAGATGATAGCTAAAGCTAGAGAAACAAAACAAAAAATAGGCTTGCAGTTGTCGAAAGAAAACAATTCACTCTCGACTCGATGACACACACTTATATACTTGAAATCGGATTTATATCTTTATGTTCACATCTACTGAAAATACTTGATACGTGTGTTATAGATGTTTGAATATGAGCGCACAGCCAAAATCCTGCTGTACGGAGTAACAGAAGTGGACGACGAAGGGTTCGTCCAGCGCATCGCAATATATTTGCTGAACTCACTGGCTTGCCAAGTGGACGGTGCGCAGAAACGTTTCCTTGGTAGTCAAGGCGCTATCAGAGTGAGTATAATATTTCTCTTATGCTACTTTATTTTTTTTGTAATATTTCCCCTACCGCATTTTACCACGAAATAGGCAAGATGACCAAAAATACTTTACAAAAAGAGTTCATAGTTTGTTTATAGATAATAAAACATTACCGAAGTTTACAAAAAAAAAATATAGATGTACTAATGTTCTAGAATAATGTAGAATCTGGAGCGTAGCGTAAGAATTCGCGCTTGTCTAGTATGGTGAATTATGGCCTATCTCTCTCTACTCGTGAGATGAAGCCCCGAGTCCCAGCAGTGGGAACGTATAGTGGGCTGCTTATGCTGTTAGGTTATGAGGAAAAATATTTCTCATAACATCATTTTGTTCAAACATAAGTGCGAACAAAGAGACCCTTTCTGAATAGGTGGAATGAAAAGAATATTGAACACATTTTTATTTGTGTCACAAAGCCGTAATAACAACAAAGATTTTGCGCATAGATTTGTTATATATTAGTCATTTCCTTGTACAGTAAAAACTCGATTAACCGTACTTATTATTGTTGTTAGGCGTTCGGATAATCGACAATCCGGATAATCGAAAGTATGAAGAGAATCCGTTTATTTTTAATTTCTGATGAGAAGCCGGCGCCGGCGGGCTTATGCCACCAGTTCAGTCTGACACGTTCATGCTTGCAAAAATACGACTATGGCAACTGGTCTGTAAATAACTTATTGACTCAGGCGTTACTTTGCGGAAATCCATTGTAAATAGAAGACAAAATTAAATATTTAGTGTACTTCCGTCGTAGGAAAAATTAACTAAGATTAACGTTACCTATCACAATTTGGAAATTCTTAACTCTACGAACGACAAGTCTCTCGACTTGTCGTTCGAAGAGTCAGCATCTCCTGATGATGCCTTGTGGTTAGGCGAAACACGTGTAGAGTTAAGAATTCCCGAATTGTGAGGTATAGGTATAGGTAACGTTAATCTTAGTTAATTAATCTTAGTTAATTTTTCCTTTACTTGTCTCAATTTGGATTTCGGATCACAGCGGAAGTACACTAAATATTTAATTTTGTCTTCTATTTAACTGGTCTGTAGTCCGGATAAATGGCGTAACATATAAAACGCTTCAATCCGGATCAAATTTGAGAGGATCTGGGTGGAACTGTTCGACCAAACTTACGTTCTCTCTAGTAAATTACCAGGTAGTCCGGATAATCGCGTATCCGTTTAACTGAGGGAGGGAAGGAGTTTCTACTGTACTAAATTAACAGAGACGTGACGTCACAACCCTCTCTCTGACAAACTTGACGAAAAATGCGTCATATCTCAGTACTTTTCTGTTTTGCGAAAAAAAAAAATTTGTAAAACATTTTCTCATCAATAGTTTATCCCTGTCATCTTGCCTAATTAAGCCATATAAGAATATGTATATATTTTAACATACTAATAGTTAACGAAGTGTTATGCTTTGATTGGGACCTTTTATGTGTGTATGTATATAATTGTATATTTTATATATTATTGGATGTTTATATGTCTACATAAGTGGTGTGCTTTTATTAATATGTACAGTGTAAACTCCATGTAACGTCACTCGATTTAACAACAATCTCTCTAAAGTGTTGAAATCAATTGGCTTTAGTTGGTTTAGCTTGTATGCTATACAATGATACATTCTCTCTATTTAACGACCACTCTCTGTAACACCATTAAATCAATCCCTTCAGTGTCGTTATATAGAGTTTACACTATATTGTTTATGTTGGCTGGGCGTGTTCTAAAATCTTAAAAAAATATTTATATTTTTATTTATATAAATGATAAGCAGTTCAATACTCGGCTAATGACTGAGTGTGTTGCGCCATCGTCTAAAACAACTATCGCTTTGTAAACAACTTCAAGAAGAAAATAGGCTTCGATCAGACATTTTTTTTTTTATGTTTCTTCCGTTAGGACTTCGCGATTGTAAACACAATTTGAAAGTTTATTTAGTAAACGGTTTTTTAACTTAGCTTTTGGAGAAAATCACAAGGTTTTTTTTTAGTTGAATTTGGTTTCCCAATTTTCAGTCGTTTTGTTTTAAACACTTCGAATTGATGTAAAATTGTAGATTATTTTCAATGAATTAAAATATGCTGAAGCATAAAAATGCTCTAGGCTAATATAAAAACAGCGAAATTCTATGTTTCACTGTGCATTGCCATATAGTAGTCTGACACTAGCCGAAAGTGAGGTATACCTAGTTTGGATTTAATAGCTCTCAAGTAGGCTGCAAGAACACACCGTCCATTAATCACGTGACTTTCTTTAGCTTTTCTCACCCCTTGGTGATACATAGTGAGGTTTAAGACTACCCCCATCCCCCTTCCTATATCACTTATATTTTTTAGTAACTTCACAATTCCGTAACTATTTTTAAATATTTATAAAAAACAGCTTCCGGTATAAGCTAATTTTATTATAGAAAATAAGTTAGCTAGCATTTATAAGTTAGCGTGAGGCCAAAAATACGAACACCGCTTTTCGGATCCGTATCCCGAAAAAATAAATACACGTGATATATTATTACAACCCTTAAGATACCTTACGTGAACAGTTAACAATGTTTATTACAACCCTCCCCCCCCCCCCTATCCCTATGTGATATTTCGTGATTTTATATATACCCCCTCCCCGTCTTTTCGAACCTCGCGTGATTAATGTGCGGCCCCATAGGAGCTTAGCTACAGAATTTCAACTTACGGATGGTAGTGAGACAGGCATGCAATAGAAAATGCTGTGCCACCATTCCATGGTTTACTCACGATTTCACCCTGTACTGGAAGTTGAAACTCGTTACCTGGGTGCGAAGCCCACGACCCGCGATACGTGAACCGGCTGCGCGCCTGCCTCAGCGGTCGTCGCTTCTTTGCAACTTAACGGCTGATTGCAAATTGCGAACATACCTTACTAAATTTAATCTCTCAAGACAAATTTAGTTATTTATTAAGGGAAATCTTTCCTGTTGTCGTTATGTTAATTGTCAGCTCTTAGAAACCAACTTGTTTACTTAGCATCGGTAATCGCGTCAGAAAATCTTACAGTACAGGCGCAACACAAAAAGATCCATACCTAAGTGTAGTTGAATCGTTTGAGTAGTATGCAGATGTTACTCAAACCCCAAAGTATACTCAATCTGCGCAATTACCACCTATACCTTAGTTGTTAACCATTTTAAATTTTATTGATAAATATTACATTAAATTTAAATAAAACTTTAACCTAAAATTTTAGTTTAAATTACATTGTATGATATATTTTTTATTTATTTCTAAATAGCTTGAGGAATGCGGTAATGCGCAAATTGACAGTTACTAGCTTTACTATACACAGTGTAAACTCCATGTAACGTCACTGGGTTTAATGAAAAACTCTCTAAAGCGTTGAAATCAATAGGCTTTAGTTGGTGTAGCTTGTATTCCATACAATTATACATTCTCTCCGTTTAACGACCACTTTCTATAATGACATAAAATGCACAGTCCCTTCAGTGTCGTTATATAGAGCTTACACTGTATTTAGTATTTCATGTACACATACATATTCTTCGGTAGTAATAATATTTATTATTAATATATATTTGATCTTATAATATAGTACTTATATAATTATGCATGCATATACTTATAGTTGTTCCCTTATATTAATATAAAACCTAACACTAACTTGCTCATTACTCATTCTCTAAAGTGCTCTAGACCGCCGAAGCGAATCCTGCCTTCCATTCCCTATATTGGCTGGTGCAATTTATATGCTTTATATATTAATATAACAATTTTGTATCCTATAACTTTCCATATATTATATATGTATAAAAAAAAATACTGACCATCATACTATGGTTTCCTCACGATATTCTCTTATATATATAGTAGTATATAGTCTAAGAGCCCGTGAAGATCGTCCTTCACCGATCTGATAACCAGATGAGACGTATTTTTATGAAGTATTTTTTATAAACAAATATGCCTAAAATGGCTTGCCTATCGAAAAGTGCTCATGGCTATTTTTAATTAAATAAACTTTTATTGCTTTTTAATAAAAAAATATTTGATAAAAACTACGTCTCATCTGGTTATCAGATCGGTGAAGGACGATCTTCACGGGCTCTTCTACTAATATGTGTATTTATTTTGGTACAGTGAAAACTCTATTTAACGAAACTCAAGACAACGTGCATAACTTTACTTAAGAAAAGCCTAGTGATTTTAGCGCTTTAAGGAGCCAATCAGTCGAGTAACGTTACATAGAGTTTACACTATATAACGATATTATAGATTCGTTGTCTTTCTGTCTGCCAGAGCCACTACTTTATAAATATTTGTTATATGTCTAATAAATAACATTACAGTCATATATGTTTATCGACCGATAGTTTGACGACCTCGTTGGCGTAAAGGTTACCATGCCGGACTGCTAACCAGAAGGTTCCGGGTTCGATTCCCGGCCCGGCCGACATCTTTGTGCTTAACTAAATTTGTTGGTTGTGGGTTTGGGTGTTAAATATGTATCTATATAAAATATATATGTATGTATATGTAGTATATCAGTGGTGTTAGCTACCATAACACGAACTAGAAATGGTTCAGTATGGGGTTAACCAGCCGTGTGTGAAATGAGTTCTAATATTTAAAAAAAAAAACTGATTTTTGTGTAAAATTTCAGAGATTCACGTATTTTATTTGTTTTGTTGTAGCGGATGTTGAACCTGGCGGCAGATCGCATGATTAACGGCATATGCGATGATGTGCTTGAGATAGCTTGGTCCACAATGTGGAACGTTACAGACGAAACTCCGTTGAATTGCCAGAGTTTCTTGAACAGTGGTGGCATGGACTTTTTCTTGTGTTGCCTCAGGGTATGTTATTTTTTTTTTAGTTCCGTACTTTAAAGGTAAAAAGGGTACCCTATTACTAAGCCTCCGCTGTCTGTCTGTGTCCAGGCTGTATCTCAGAAACCGTAATAGCTAGAAAGCTGAAACTTTCACAAGATATGTATTTCCCTTGCTGCTATAACAACAAATGCTAAAAATAAAAATAAACAAAATGTCAGATTAAGCTAATATAATTTTGAATTGTTTAAGAATGTTTATTTAAAAATCTGACAGTAATAAAAATTAAACATAAAATTTATTAAATTATATATAAAAATGACACATTGTATTGAGAGGGTCTCAAACTCTCAAGCTTTGACACTCAGTGACGGTCACCTACTCAGCAGTGTGACTCTTTTTGCGGAGTCACAGGGTTTTCTCACATAATAAAAATATATGCCGCTCCTCGACTTAAATTTTAATTAAAAAATATCCAAATAAAAATCTTACATTCCTATTTTTTAAAGTACCTACGGGTAATATAACTGAGTAAAAAGTAATAATTCGTTTTGCAAGCGAAATTCCGTTCATGAGAAGTGTACAGATTTAGAGCCATGTTTTCTTTCATCGTTCAAGTATTTGAGTTTTTGGAGCTCTGTCTCTGTTTCTGTGAACTTTATTCAGTTCACTAGTTCGATGTAATAATGCTTCGAAATTCGTAACTCCAGTATTTGTAACTATAGTTTTCAGACTCCCCAAGGTTTTCTTTTGTAAATTTATTCATGCCCCTATTCTCGTACGCACAAAAAAAACTAGATATAATCTTAGCTGCGTTAGTAGCATTGTCTGGTCTTAAATAGGTCACATAAACATATGTTATGTTCAAGTAAATTATTCATAGAGGTTTGAGAAACCATGCCACGTGAACCAAGTCTAGGTAAGTTTTTATTGTAAACTGTAACAATATGAAAAGAATTGGCGGAAAATTGAGACATACGCTTCTTACGGTAGTTGGGTAACTTTTTACAAAAATCCCAGCTTTTTCTTACAATAAATGGACTTGCCCTGGACCACACTTCTCCTGATGCCAAGCGACATTATGATCTAAGGTGGAGCGCGCTTACCCAGAAAAAACCGGTTCACTCTTGCTTTGAAAACTGCCAGTTTGTAGTTCTCAGGAAACAGAGAGCTTGGCAAAGAATTTAATTATGGGGCATTATAAGTTTTACGTGTCTGTTGTATTTTTGTGGCATCATAGCTTCTTAATAAATGAACAGATTTTGATTTAGTTTAGATATTGTTTGAAAGAAGTGATACGTCGAGTTTTCTTAGCTACCTTTGTAGAATTGATCTAATGATTGCTGTGATTGTGACAGCCTTTTGATTGATATTCCGGTCAGGGGTTCTCCAAATGTTTAATGTTCTCTTTGAATTATGATTATACTCTGATTATGATTATGCCCATATATACAGAATATTTGATTGAACATTTTCAGGCTTTCCCTAACAAAGATGAACTTCTAAGGAACATGATGGGTCTGCTTGGAAACGTTGCGGAGGTGGCCGAGTTGAGACCGGAACTAATGACCACAAGATACATCACGGTTATTGCCAATCTGCTCAATTCATCCAGTGACGGAATTGAGGTAACAGAATTCACGGTGGAGGTTCTATATGGTATTTAAAGGTCGCTTTATGACGTCTTCTTATATTGTTAACAGTAGCTATAGGGTAGGATGTGGTTAGTCTGAATCTTGATTCAACTAAATAGTAATTAACCTTTTGACTCAGGCGTTACTTTGAGGATATATCCATTGTCGATAGAAGAAAAAATAAATAGTGTACTTCCGCTGTGAACTGAAACTAAATTATATAAGCAAAAGATTATTTTTTTTGTTTTGGTGATGTCCTTTGCTTGTCTTAATTGTGGTTTCCGATCACAGCTGAACTACACTAAATATGTAATTTTTCTTCTATATAAATAATAATCTGTAAATAGCTAACGTATAAGTATAACGGCTCGATTCAATGAATATCTCATTGGAAAGTTTGCTTCGTCTTGCTCGCAATCATTATGTTATGCAAGCGAGTGGACGTGAACTTTTAAATGATTTCTTTATTGACTTTGAGTTGTATATTATTATAATAGTATATATATTCTGTAACGCTTCACATCGTTATTCGTTATCGTGTATTCGGCATAAATGCAAATATATATTTGAATTCTGTTTGTGGTTTTTTGCCTATGGCTGTATTTGCCTTCATAGTTCACTTATTCGTCAATATTTCAACCGAATACAGAAAACACCAAAAAGCTATGTGAAGTGCAAGCGTAAGGTAGAAAAAAGTAGGTAGAAAATTTAAGTTTTTATTTTAATCAAAATAGAATATATTGTAGTTCAGTACGTACGACATTTAATATTGGAAAATGTTGTGTTTTTAGCTAAGTCCCACCCGACGACGTTTTTTTTTGTCACCCATAACGCTAGCATTGCTAAATATTTCTATATCAATGCTAGTAAAGATAGAACTGAACATCAGAAAATTATTTCAACGTTTGAGAGAAATGTTTACCTCAATTCTGTATAAGAATGGAAAATCTTTCATTTTGTTTCGAACTCGCCGAGACTCTAGTTTCTGGAGTAAGCCAATATGTATTTACGATTATTAATTTTATGAAAACGAGACGTTAGAAATGTTCTCTATAAGAAGTAATGTTATCTCATCATTATAATTAACAAACTGAAAGCGGTAAAAGGTAAAAGCGCCATCTAGTATGCTTAGTTCTAGTTAAGTTTTTTTTTTCAATTGTCTGTTTCGATTAAAATCATCTTACGGAAAATACAGATTCCTGTGAAACATGTAGGAACTAAAACGCGTTAAAAGTCACAAGTTTTTAATATTGTTGTTAGAAAATACATTATACCACACACATAATAGATGTACCACGCATAGTCAATAGACAAAAAAACCTCACATAACAAAATTTTAAAGTCTTCTCTAAAATGTGAAAATCTTATTATTACGATGCCCGAAAATTCTATGTGTAACTTAGAATAACATATTGCGTATATAAATTTTATTGGACGGTCTAAAAGACAGGCACAGACGACGGAGCAAAATTATGAAAATATTGTAAAACCTTTTCGTATTATAAAAAAATTAATAGTATTATGAATCCTCTAAAATATAACCCTATATCGCGATCTAGTAAAAAGTTTTAAAAGGTTCAAAATTTGAAAAATAATAAATCTATTTCCTTGTATTCGCAAATCATCTTTTGACAATTGTTGCAATAAATTTATTGGTAAAATTACGTTTCAAAACTGGCATTTATTAGAAATTGTTTTTTAATAATAATAAGTTTCTGCAAAGTATCTTATTTTCATTTTCACGACGTATTTAGCAAGTTATTTATTTGAAGCTGATGAAGCTTATGCATACACTTCATCTATTACAGAAATGTATAATGAACTAAAAGTTCTGTAAACAGCCGACCTTGTGGAGATGATTCATGACAAAATTTCGCACGATTCCGTAATCTTAACCATTAATCAACCAATGACGCGGCTTCAACTTCAACTTTTATTTGTTGGCTTTGAGCAAAGGATTAACTTTGCGATTCTGCCAGTGTCACGTAGAAAGATAGTCCGTCAAACAGAGAGATTTGTGTACGGTAAAAAAAAATCGTTTGTACGGTGAGAGCGAAATTCACAGTGTTCGTGTTTTTCCTGCAACAAAGATAATTATCCTAACTACAGACGAACACAAGACATTCACAAATATAACTATACATATAACACAAAGAGTATGTACATTTATAGTTTAATATTATTTTTCTTCATATATTTACATAGAATATATACAAACGGAGAATGTACAAGGGATAGGAGACATTTAAGGGAAAAAGGACGAGGAATTTCAGGGGGGATCACGTCGTATAATGAGAACTGCATTAAAGGGCAATCGAAGAATATATGGTCCACATTTCCCTCATCTAAAACACATGACGCGGCTAGCGATTTACAAAAATGTCTTTTGCATAGACCACTACTTAAAAAGTAAGATTTGAAATTATTAAAAAAATATAATAAAATGACCTTAAAATACCTAATAAGCTTTGACAGTTGACGCAGAGACTGTTTACTCCCTTATCGATAAGTCTGTGCCTGTGATACTGAAATCTCATCTGATTTTGCCCATGAAAACAATCTGTCCACAATTGTTCTTTGCTCTATTTGTTCATCATTTTTGCATTCTATAGCTATTAGTCGGGATACCAGAGTTGATTCTAATGATGTACTTCATGATGTATTATCTGAAACAAAAAAAAATATCGTTACACTGGTAAATTATTGTGCTTATGATTTGTTTTAGCTTTTTGATGTGTTCTTAAGCTTTCTAATTTTTTTTAGTACTATTGTATAACTAACTAGCGTTAGTTAGCAAAACATTTAAAAGTTCTATTTTTCCCTGTTCGTACTTTGTATATGACAAAAGAAAGAACATAAACTTTCAAATGTTTTCTTGACGCAAATCATACTTTAATTTTAGGAATATGAATATGAAAATGAAATTAGGAATATGATATGCCTCTAGGTTGCTAAGAAGTAACGCAGAAAGTTTTCTTACTACAAAATAAATCTGATTGGTTACCTTTAAACAGTGTTAAGGAAGATTTTACGAGTCCAATTTCGCAATCCATTCGATTAGCAGCACAGGGTCTACAAGTCTTTGTTACGTTGAAAAAATATGATCATATCTTGTTTTTATTACAAAAAGCAGATACAGTGAAGCTGTGTTTCTCGGAAGTTCCAAATATAGCCGTTAGGCGCAAATGTCAAGGCGAACCCGCATGCGCTCAAACGTCGATCGATAAGCTTGTTTCTTTCTCTGTCTAGCATGTGGCATGTTTCTGTGCTGGTATTCGGTACGGTCAAGGGTGTGGGTGGAGCGGTGAGGTAAGGGGGGAGCCCAATGTTGCCAATGTCTGAAGGTCGTCAGCTGGGCCCGGGCTAGGTTGATTCAAGGTTATTCACTAGGTGCGGGGGAAGGTGCGGGGGCGGGAAGTTTTCAGAACTTGTGGAGGACACAACATGACCTTTACAGCAGCGATCGATGGCCCTAGTTCAGAGTACTTGTAGCATCTAGCTGGTTGATCGGGGGAATGAGGTGGGGAGAAGGGGGCACATTCTAGAATAGTCGATAGCGTTGGGTGGAGATGTAAGCGTGGGATGCAAGGGAAGTGCGGGGTGAGGGGAGGCAGGGATCTAGCGGTTCTAGAAACTGGTGGATTCACACCGCGCATGCGCGAGATTTTGCGTCGATACGAGCGAGCCTTTTTGTCTATGGTTCACGGTCGCCGTTTATGATTACTTATGTAGAGATTTGGGCCAGTAAGAGTTGAGAATGGAGAAGGCGTGTAGATATATAAAGAGGATTGACTCGCTTCTATTGGCTAGCTCGTGGGCCATTTACGGCTTCCCTCTGTATCGTAAAATGTATACCTAACATGCTTCTTCGAACATCTGTGTCATTATGTATCTTACTATCCACATGATTCGTTTCTTAGGTAAATGGCTAGAATATTACCCATCAACAACAAAGGGTTACTTTAAATCGATTATCGCGTCTGATTACCTTAGTTGGTTGGGCTACAGTCGTTACGTAGAATATAATAGCAAAGATCGTGTTTTTTAATATTGATAGTATGATACTCAAATGTATGCATAACACATTTTGCATATCAGTTATATTTTATTAGGTATAAGTACTTCCTTAGACGGCCTTAAAGCAATTTTTTTGATAATTTTTCCGTTAGCGAAAAAACTGTAAAATCAAGTTTTGGCCTTAACAGCTTTATAAATAAAGCACGGCAGTATTGTATTCAGTATTACTTTTTAACTAACGAATTATGCTATTTTTAGTTAAAATTATAAATTTGTATATAGTTTTTTTTTTTGCAAATAGATCATTTTTAGCGCTTGTAGCTCGGCTAAGATGATCTGACGCGATCACAGTAGTTAATGAAACGGTTGATAAGAAAGAGATGTATGCACAAGAGTGCCGTTTCTCTTCTTAGTCGTAAACTTTAATGCTGAAAGTTGTGTGTAGTAAAGTTGTATGTCGATCACTCGGCTCCCTATGCTCTTCCACTTTAACATCGCCCAAGACGGGACCGTCTTGGGCGATGTTACAAGGTTCGGCAATGTATATGTATAGGCAATCGGGGTTTCTATAGCATTTTCCAGTAGCGTTTGCTTAGTATTTCAGTGATCGTGGGTCAGACGGCACGTCAAATCGTAAGCCCCGGCTATTAGGTCGTTAGTCAGAGGGCTTCGGGCGGCTTGAAAACTTTCGACACCAGAACTTGACCACTTGGCTCATACGAAAAAGAAAAAGAAGAATCACAGACTCGTTTCATAATGTGTGTGTTTGTAGAATAAAACGATCGGTACTCTCTTATACGTAGTCTCTCATGTGTGTGGTGAAATGCGGAATTACATTGTAAATGCGGTTGTAGACCGGTTACACAATAGAATAGCTTTTTTACTTTGCACAAATAGTTATTTAAACTGCTGTTCGCGTAACGACACAAGTCAGTGACAGTCTAGGTCACAAGAAAGCTGCCGGAACACTCTGTTAGGTGCTCGACGACACCATTTTAACTTGAGGATGGTAGCCAGCCAGCCGGGCACAAATCAATGTTTTGGCACCATGCATAAGCTGACAATTTTTTCGCCCTTTCAGTGACCTTCATGGTGCAACCCTAGATATGGCGCGTGTAAAATCTATGTAGGTATATGTGCGATGCAGCCTCGAATTAGGCTGTCGATATCAATCAGTAGTAACACCTTGTCGATATTTCCCCCTCTCTCAGCGACCTTCAGAATGCAACCCTGAAAATGTGTGAATGCACAGGTGCGACCGCCGCCATTTTCAACTTCACGCACACATAGAGCTGCCGATTACACACGTACATAGCCTTCAGTTACATAGGCTACGGTTGCCGTTTTCAAGGCTATATACTGAAGGTCGCAGAGGGGAAAAGAGACAGATATACGCGAGGAATGAGCTAGCAACTGCGGGCGCATGCGCGCTTTACATGGATACAGCTAGTTTGTTTGTGTATACAAGTTGCTGTCAAGAGCTCCAAGGTCTTTTGAAAAGAGAACGATATACGATAGAAGCGTATGGAAAAATAAGGGACTGTAGCGCATGCGCGTGTTTTAAATGTGTGGGTAAGCTTTTCGCTCTTCTAGACTCGTCGATCGATATTTTCAGGGTTAAAAGCTAAAGGTCGCCTGTAAGTGGGAGGGAGAAGGCAGGATAGAAGGTCGGCTTGGAATGTTACATCGATTTTATCTCGTATCCACGGTCGGGTCTATTCAAGGTCGCTCAGAGGAGAGAAAGTACTAGATATTCTAGAAGCGCATGCGTGTCGGTACGTTCTTTGTCTGTGTTTGTAGACTCTTTATCTACGCTAGAGGGCAGTCAAGGTGAATATATCTAGTTTACTCTTTCTCCCTCACACCCTAGGTGGAAGTGGGGGGTGAGGTGTGGGGAGTAGAATTTAGTTCTAGATCTTTTATGTTCATGTATTGATTTGCACGTTCTAGGCCATTTCAAGGATATTGTCCCCTCCTCTGGTCTTTATGAAAGGTTACAGGTCAGGGGAGATTGAGGTACCTAGGTACTGGTTTTTGAAATATCCTTTCTGTTGATGGAGATAGATTTTGTTTCGTTCGAATATGGTCAACATTTGAACTCATGATGTAGGTTGTATTGTCCGATCAGCTATTGTTTTTTTACAAAATTCTCGGTTTTACCCAAAAGCTAGTTAAAAAAAAACACGAAGGTTTTAGACTGATTAAATATAACAACTTGATTTTTTTTTAAATAAAAATTAAAGATAATAATAATTAACACAAAATCAATTTTTCTGGTTATCAACATTTTCATGCAACATTCGTTATGGACAGTTTTCGAGCGTTAATTTCTACATGCGGTACAAAAAATGAATGCGTTCGCATATGCCTTTTTCAGATAGCACTGCCACGACTTTTTGTAACCACTGCTTAATTCCTTTATTCTTTTCGGGTCACCTTAGTAGCTTAAGCTTCAATTTATTTAAACCGAAACGATTAGGCAACGAGGATTCTACTACTTCGGCAGTAGAAAATTAATAATAATAATAAAATCATTCATTCGAGCCAAAAATTAGTGAACATTATTTAACAATTACAATTTTCTCCAATATTACAATACTATGTTAATATAAATATAACATAAATTAGCTTACAATGATAATTAAATTAAAATATATAATTATACTGCCTGTATCTTCGTTCTAAGTTCGGGGATCAGAAAACTAGAGAGGATTGCTGATTTCCATACAATAAGGCGTGGCGCGGAAGATTTCTATAATTACAATTATGAAACTTAGATGGTGCGGCGTGACCCGAGTAAAGAAAAAAGTTTGAAGAAAATACTAATAGATGGCGCTACGTATAGACTTACGCTACGATTTTCAACAAGAGGTCGAGCGTCTATTACGAGTACATTTATTAGTGTATGGTTTTCTACAATGTGCATATGTTTTGTTCCAGGTCAGCTACAATGCCGCCGGCGTGCTTGCCCACATCGCCTCTGATGGCCCGAGGGCTTGGACTATAGAGCGTCCTCTCAGAGCATCGGTCCTGAACCGTGTGCGGGCCGCCGTAGAGCGCTGGGACTTGCGCGTCGAACGCAACATCAACTACAGGTCCTTTGAGCCTATATTAGGATTGCTCCAAGCTTACCACACGCCCCAGTGCCAGCACTGGGCTGCCTGGGCCCTGGCTAACCTGACAACAGTGTACCGTAAGTATCTTCTTCTTCAGACGAGCGACGTCTTAACAGGTCACATGTAATCACTTGTTCAATGTGTCGTGCTGGTATGGAGATAGATTCGATGCTGCTTCGACCATGGCACCTGTGACGCGCCTGCAGTCGCAGCAGGCTAGCACTGTAAAGTGTGTTTTATCCGTACCGTTATGTGCTATAATAAATTGTTATCATTATCACCTAAGAATCAATCACAGTCCTGGCGAATCTATTGCTAGGAATTTATCTCCATATTAGACCAACTCATAGGACATACTATAAATGTGTTTGAAAATATCGATTCGAAAACAAACGACGGCGTTATGGGACCAAATCTCTATCACATTCATATATCCTAAAAATGACTCGTATAGAACCCAGTATGTTATTTATATTCAGACTGTTTCATATACAGAAATGTTGTGAAACTAATATGTATAATGAATGTATATAGTCCGGTCAATTTAGACCAAAAAATGAGAGAGAAGTTACATAAAATCCCAACAAGTTGAAAATCACAAGAATTTATCTAAACATAAATAATTATAAATCATATTTAAAAGTTCCCTGTCATTACCCTGTAAAGAAAAAAAAAGTTAAAAAAAGAGTTGCGATTTTCACCAAAATGGTTAGTTTTATTATAAAAGTATCTAGAACAAAATTGTCGATCAAAAAATTATCAATAAAAAAATGTGTGAATTTCTGATTTTTCACAGTTTCTGAGATATAACGATTCAAAAAGTTATAAAAGTACAATAAACCTACTTTTGCCATATGTTTTAGTTAATGTTACGGAACCCTTCATGCGCGAGCTCGACTCGCACTTGACCAATTATTTGCTCACATACCGCCTCTAATTACTGCATAGTAAAAAGTTTGATATGATATGTGGCCTGTTAAAACTTCTAGAAATAAGAACTTTTATCATTTTTATTTATTTTATCATGATAAAAAACCAATGGAAACCCGACTACATATTAGTACACATTTAAATAATGCTTCCATATAAATATTGTACTTTGTTAACTAGCCATGCTGTTCCTTGTCAAGAAAGTGTAACTGCTTTCGTTGGACTTTTATTGTGAAACTAATTTTATCCATAATTAATTTCTCGTATATGTAACTTTTAAATGAAAAATCTATTTATTACAAGAATGCGCCAATTTTTAGCTAAGTTAGGTATGTCATGTTTTAGAAAAGAAAAGGAAGTACTTTAGAAAAGCAGCTGTAAAGTATTCTCGTTTTAAGTAAATAGGAATAGTTCTACATTCATCCGTTAGAGGCACTTATTTGCATTCAGACAACAAATTTGAGTACCACCTATCGTCACGAAACTTAAGTTCTATAATTACATGAATTGTAAGAGTTATGTCACACTTTACGGAAACTCCTGCGCTGAAAATCTCATACAGTTCTGTTTCTAAGCATTCAAGTATCGTGCCCTTTATTATTCGTTTAAAGTCAAAAGTATCTAGGCAACTTTATTCATAATGTTTAGTGAAAAGTTTTGACTTACACAGTTAAAAAATCTGCCGCCAAATTGTGTCTCTTTGAGAGCTAGTTGTTCCAGATTAGACATGCTCCACTAACTCCCTGCTGGCCAGGCTGTAAAAGAAAAAAATACTGCCATTGGCATCTGTATATTATATAGAATCATGTCGCATTTTATGTACAAATAACGTATGTAGCAATAGTAGTTTATGCAACTGTCATGTAATGAAGGGTATTAAAACACGAAGATTATAAGTCAAGTATTGAAAACATATTTAGAATGTTACAACATTAGTGTAGATAAAATATTTTATGACTATTATGCTAGAAAGCATTGCAAGAAAAGAAAGTCAGCTAACTTTACATTTGTAATTTTTTTTTTATCTACTTAGACAACTTTTTTGTCGTTAGGAACAGCTGATTTTTGCTCAAGAACGTACTCTCTCTACATTTTTGTCAAGCCAATATAAAATATTCATTTGCTGTTACAGAGCGTTATGTAGTTTTTAGTCAAAGTCCTAGTTAAAATATACAGCCAGAGCTTGGAAAATAAAAAATAAGGTATATATATGTTAATATAGCTGCAAATAGCTTCTATAAGATTGCAGTATTTCTATTATTTAAATACAATTATAGTTCTCGTTTATTCCTATCGTCTTATAGTCAGTATTGTGTTATTTATGAATTCAAAAAATATCTCTATTTACAGAACTTAAGTAATATTGCAAAATAATAGTGTATATACATACATTAATATTCTACTATTTTATACAATGTTTCACAGAATTCCTAAATAAACCTTTTTTTCTATCCTAATTTGAATAAAATAAATTGGAGCTTACAAATTCTTACACTTAGCATAAAACACAATATGTATATATATGATAAAACACAATATACCATTTACTTGGGATCGTCACACAGTGGAATCCTCAAGGTCGGCGTAGTAGAGGGAGACCGAGGACCCGCTGGCGTCACGATCTTGACCAGTTTTCGAATGCCTGGCGAGAGGAGGTTATCGACCGGGATTCGTGGAGGGAGTTGCGGGAGACCTTTTCCCAGGGGACAGTTTAGGTTAAGAAAAATAAAGAGTATTTACTAGTACGCGTGAGCGTATATTACCTTGAGTGGAGACCGATGTTTGAACCAATCATACACTTGTTTACAGCAAATAAGTATTGCGCGCTAGTTGCGCATGAGGGCGGCATTAAACTGCTGCATAATATCCTGAGGCACCCGCGTCCGTACAGGAGGATCAAGGAGCTCGCCAATATCGTCATCACGAACTGCACGGAGCATTACATCCGCGAGCGAACAAATGAGCTGATGCAACAAATGCAAGCATCAGTGGCGCCATCCTAGACGACCGGTGAAATGCGGGAATTTTATTCGTTACGCTCATACAAATCTTTCATCTGAAACTAAAAATAGCAATCATGATTTATTCTGTTCAGCTAGAGATAATACGGAAATCATCTCTGGCGTCTGATATCTTTTTCATAGTTTTTGAAAGCCTTAGACTAGGCATACTCCACCTCGGGCCTCGATGTTACGCGCTCTCCTGATATTCCTGGCAGCACAGTGTAAAAAAGCCAATGGTAAAATTTCTTGATTCGTAATTGTAAAATGCGGCGCCAACTCTGGTAAATCATACGGCAGACGTGCATTTCCGTATTACCTCGATACCTTGAACAGACTGTAAGATATTAATCATGTAAACTTTGAATACCGCATTACACATTCTGAAATGCTACACATTAAATACAAAAACTGATTTCCTAACGAATTTAGTTCTACCTTTTTGTGAACTGCTCGTAAGGCATCTTTGTTTTATATTGTTACGAAATAATGGCCTCGATTTCGCCGGCGCGCCAACACGCCGAAGCATCGTTTTCAAATGATGTGCAACCGTTATTTCGTGAAAATATTTTACTGTCTGATTTATTTGTAATCATTTGTTGATTTATGTAAGGAATTAGTCGATATTTTATTATTCTTTGTACCTGTTAGCTTATTTTTATTTTTGTCTTTTTTCTTCTATTAAACTGTCATAATTAAATCCCCAATTATAGTTATTATTATTATATACAGGCATAATGATAACTTTTATGCCAATCAGTTCGGATTTTTCTGTTTACTGAGATATACTTCGCTTACAGAATATAATTTATCATCAATTTTGTGATCTATAGTTTTGTGCTAATTGCAGATTTCGTATGAGAGATCGTATTGTTTTCATAGAACTTCAAATGCGGCGGCTGTTGTGTGGCTCACAATAATATTATCACTCTGTCAAATAACCATTCATATTCATGTTTTCACACAAAAATTAATACAGAAAACATGTTTGAACTGGTCACGGATGACTCACTAGATGATCATCTAGTTATAAATTCTTCTATTTAACTTCCATTTACTTGGATTTTTCATTCATTGACATTCTTATTTAATGTATAATTGTAATTTCTAAAATTCCTAATTGTCGTTTGAAAAAACTACATTGATATTGCTAATAGGCTTTTATCCTTCAGAAAATTATAGCAGTCTGTCATGATATAATTTGAAGTGTGTATAATCTAAGATTTGGGGCAGCCCGGTTTCCTTTGGGCCATAATATCTCTTACCATTAAGAGAATCGTGATCATGACACACGCCGTTGAAGTGTAATGAATATCCCTTTCCATATATCTCGTAATACACTTTACATTCAAATAGCTTGTTAACCATTCGTTGTAAAACATCACATTAATGAATTTGATGAAAAAGGAACGAAAATTTTACTAAAGATTTAATGTTTACTATTGAATTTAAATTTGTCGTTAGCGGTGGTCAAGATATATTATATTAAAAATATATGAATGTTAATATTAAGTAATTGTAAGCAAATTATAATGTCTAACCGAAACTAAAAACAAGTTTTACCTATCTGTAAGTTAGTGATGAATATGCGAAGAAGTTATACACACATATTTTTTTAAATCGTTAATATGGCAACTTTGAGACAACAATTAAAACTGTTCTGTCTTTGAAAACAAAATAAAAGTTTTAAAACGTAGGCTGGTATCAGTTACTGTGATCGGACTCAACAATAACTAACTAGAGTTGTGAAATAAAATAACATTAGAAACAAATTTTGTTAAAACACATAATTTTTTTAAATTGTTTATCACTGTTCCAAGTTTAACAATCATTAGAGTATAGCCGATGGAAAAGGTGCGGTTATCTAAAATATATTATTTATAAAACATAAAATTAATAAAACTTCCGGAAATTAATTGAGTACGTGTTGCATACTGCTGTTTTGTCTCCGTTGTTTTGTGACTAAATGTATCTAACATTATGATTTTATCCACCTGTGCGCTAAATTTCATCAAAATCATTTCAGCCGATACTCTGTGAATGAGTAACAAACACATGCAGTAGAATATCTATTAATTAGATGCAATAGCATTCAAACCTGAAATTGATGCCTTCATAAATATACTATGTATTATTATTTCAAAAATTAACTGTTATACACCTAACCAAAGAACAGAGAAAAAGGTAATGGTTTCTTTTCACAATTTCCTTTGAATCAGACATTGTAGAAAAGAATGGATCCCGACTTAGCAGTCTACGTTTTGCACAAGAGAATATTTGAAAAAACTTAGTTTCGGTTAAGGCAACTTTGTAATAACCATAATTTATATAAAATTATATCTCTGTGTTAGAGTTTAGCGATCTATTGTGTAAATACAAGTAAGCGAGAGACTACAGGCTTCAACAGCAACTTAGAACGAGGTTCGGTTGCTTCATTGGATTCTATAAACTACTATGAAAGTTGTTAAGACTACAGATGCCAACAAAAATACGTCGTCGTGACATGATGCAACGACACCTCTGTTGATGCTGCTTGTAGTTATTGCTAACTTGTACATTTATCCTAAAATTGTTATATGAATAGAAGCCATGTAGCTTATTTTATTCGTTGTTGTCGTAGATAACGAAGATCGGAGTAGAGTAAGATATTTTTAAATAGTCGTATATTTTGTCGTGTTACATTATTGAGCAACTTAATTGCCACACAAGTTTGTTGACAACTATCAGATAATACCAGACCTTCATCGTTTAAAAGAAACAATGCATACTTAAGTGCATTTTTGTTTCAAATATTAAAAACTATTTTATGTGAAGCTGAAATTCGCACCGTAGTAGAGACTTATTATTTTTCGGTACAATTAGTATGAGAAATTGCCAAAATTGTAATACTTTTTAAATGCATCTAAATTAATCCAATATATTGACAGCGAAAAGGGCAAGACTGCCTAAATAATTTATTTGAAGAAATTCAGCTGTAGTATTTGTATTCAGTTTTAACAGCTTTTTTTATGCATAAAGAAGATATTAGCTGTTTTATTTTTCATAAAAAACTCAGTTCTAAAACACATTATGGGAAGATCTAACCAGTTTTATATCTCATTCGAGAACACTTGCCAACTGAACTGTAAGGTTTTGAAGGACATGAATGTCTTTTCCTAAGTTATATTTTTTGGAAGCTCCTGTTACATTTGTAATGTTTGAATTTATTTGTTACAATATTTGCCATACTTTTAGTTTTTTTGGCCCTGGGGGTTCCAGGCGTTTATTTAAATAATAGTTACATTTGAATAGCCATAGTTATTCATTTTTTTTAGTATTAGCTGTTCATTAAACAAGTTTAACATTGTTTTTATTACATTACTATCTCTGTTCAATTTCTATTACTAAAACTTTTTTACGGCTAACTCATTGCCTGTAGCGTTGGAGTGCGACCCTGGATATATTCTATATAACGAATATTCTACTTGTAATTCCGGATTAGCACGCGAACCACGCAGTTACTAATATGTTACACACGAGTTCTATCGAAAGGCAACTGTAAAACTAGTCAAGAGTTGATTTGTCCCGAAGATATTATATGGTACATATAAATACAATAGACGCCGGAGTAATAAATAGTTTGTATACGCATACGATATAATTTGTAAGTTTTTTCTTTTTTGCTTCTAGATTTATTTAGATTTTTCGATGTGAAAATACATAGATGTAAGATTAAACTTGATGTTAAATAAAATGTTGTTTTATTTATAAGCTGAAGATACTTTCAGTATTATTAGTCATCCTCGGGACGACAGTGCAGACAATATTATGCATGTTTGTGTGCATTGGTCTCTCCTTGTTTTATATTCATTTATTCATTGTGGAACGTAGTCTCAGTCTCGTAGCCTGCGTGCCAGGCAGATACTATAGTGTTAACACGGCTGTACCGCATTCACATCTGCACTATAGTACCTATAAAGCTTACCTACTAAGATTTAAGAAATAGAGAAAATAACGTTCAATAGCAGTTTGGTTTTCATTAAAACTGTATGTTACACAGTAACTGCTATGTAGAAACTCTCAAAGACTCATTTCTTTTCAAATATAGATCCTTTTATAAATAAAGAAAAAAAAACTTCTCTATTAAAGGAGTTTCAAGGTCAGGGTTCACTCACTACGTCACTGCAGTTGACAGGTTCGGAGTTAGCCTGTTGATTTTATTGCAACGGGAGCGAAAAGTTTCAACTTGAAAGAGGTTTAGGTCTATTCGTACTAAAACAGAATCGGTGATATGATAACATCTGGTGTTTCTGAGGTAAGTAACAAGAAATACTGACAAATTGAGAATGATCCAATCAGGATTTTATTTGGTTTATAAAAAAGATTAGACTTAGATTCTTGATTAACATAAAGGCTACTTTTTATCTCTTACCGCGGGGTGTTAGTGAACCGGTATTATATTAAAGGAATATGCACTTATAAATAGGCATACCTATTGTTGTGCCGGCAATCGTTTTGCCTTTTTAATAAAACTAGTTTGTATTATGGTTGAATTTTGTTGGTTGGTGAAGGTGACACAAGGTTGCGTAGTGTAATGAAGACAAACGCTGATTGAATTGGTCAGTAACAGAATGGCTAAGCCAGGCAGATGGCCAGTGGCAAGTTTTTAAGATGAGAAACGTCGTGCGTGAGATAACCAACGAAACCCAATATCCGAACACGTGTGTCAAGTTAACAGGGATGTCACAAAGGTGGTAGATCTACTAGGTGATAGTTGCAAACAAACCATGAAGTGAAATAAAATAGAACGTGAAGATGCTTGTCCAACACGTCAATGACAAAACAAATAATGTATTATATCAGTATTCCCTAGTGAGGTTGTGACGTATGCTGCGGTATGACGATACCCTGGAGCTTAGAAGGGATATTTTGCTGGTAGTTCTGTTTGGTATATAATCTCAGGGCGGAAAAGTATTCCTCCGGTATGAGCGCAACAGTGGGCCCGAGTAAGAACAGCTTGCCCTCTGCGTAGGACAATGCCAGTGCTGAACATTATGCTCACACGAACTAGCAACTTCATCTTAACATCTTTTTTATTCTGCTGAGGCAGATATCCGCGAGTGGCAAAGGACTCTACAGTACAAATAGAAGTTTATGTGTAGGGTACCTCTTTTATTTTATCAGGAAATCTCTTCTATTACAAATGATAAAAATAATTTATACATAACTTTAGAATAATAAAGTGAAAATTATTTACAAAGGGTAGAATTAACGAAAATTTTGTAGACCTAAATAAAATAACAAAACAAAAATTTCAAAGACAAAACTCTCCCAAACGTGCCCATCTAGCTTGCCGCATTGCCTCTTCGAATGGCAAGGGAATGCGTAGACTTGTGTTTTTCAATGTGTAATTCTTTGTTTTACTTGTACTTTTTGCCGTAGCCTAAGCAAGAGTAAGTTACTCACTGACTGTAAATGTGTGGCGTCTCTGTCGCACTTCATCGCCCGCTACCAATCAGAGCGCTTGTTCTGAATCGCGCTAACGGTATTTTCAATGCGCGTTCGACTGGTCTTAGCTACAATGCATGACGTATGGACGGCCGTCTCCGGACACAACATCTGCCGTCGCTCCATAAATGTGTGACTATAAAGCTCACTTATTGTTAGGGAAATAAATAAATAAATTACACAAGATTTCATCGAAACTAAGAGGTCGCTCGTTCATGTAATTCTATTGGTTAATATTGGTTCGTTGCCTCGTTCACCTGCGCTTAGATTCTTGCTCCGTATTTGTGGATAGGCACCCTAATACTCGTCTGTTCCTACATTTCTACTCAAATCTACTGCAGACACAACTTAGGACAACTTGAGTTGTCCTAAGTTGTGATACATCTTAAATATGTCTATAAATAACAAGTCAAATTACCTATACGTATAAATAATAGTTATATAATTATTGTCTATTAGGTACTTGCAGAAAAGGTATCAAATAGAAAAGTAAGGAATTTCTTTATATTTTTCCTTTATATACGGAACCCTACTTACTACGAGCCCACTTTGTAAATTTTTCCTGGTACTCTTCATAAAGTATTTTAATTGGCGCATTTTTGTACATTTTCAATTTCAAAATATTTTTTTAATTAAATACGTATTAACTTAAACAACAATGCTATTAAATTAAAAATATTAGAAACATTTTTAAACACTAAGCTTAAATAAAACTAACAAGAATGAAATTAAGAACTAACTACATGCTTGTGTGCATAAAGACCAATGTTAATATAAATCAATAAAATGTGCAATGTGGTCGCTTTGAAAGTTATTTGAACTTTATTTTTGTACATTGCTATTGGTAATAAATGTATTTACTGCCATTTATTCATCTAGCTCAATATGGTAAACGCCTAGCATTTATTTTGACGACCTCGTTGGCGTAAAGGTTACCATGCCGGTCTGCTAATCAGAAGGTTCCGGGCTCGATTCCCGGCCCGGTCAACATCTTTGTGCTTAACTAAATTTGTTGGCTGTGGGTCTGGGTGTTAAATATGTATTTATATATAATATGTATGTATGTATATGTAGTATATCAGTTGTGTTAGCAACCATAATACGAGCTAGAAATGGTTCAGTATGGGGCTAACCAGCCGTGTGTGAATGTGTCCTATTTATTTATTTATATTTACTGAATTCCTCAAAACTTGTTTAAATTCTTTTATACAAAGTTTGAAGAATTCAGTACATTAGTAAAACAATTTCTTTTCGTTTTTGTAGGCGAATAGAGGTACGCCCTCCAAATAAGGGTAGACTCATACTTTTACCTTTTGCCTGTTCGTTTGTTTCGTGAGTAATAAAGTAAATAAGAGTATTTAATATTTTGTTTCAGCGCGAAATTTCTGCCTTGGAGTAAACAGCTCGCGCGTATTCCACGCCCTCGCGCACCTAGTTGACGACGAGAACACACCCCCGGCTATCTCGGCACTTGCTATTATAGCATTGAAAAACCGCGAGGAAATATCTATGCAAGGAGCTTGGGAGATGATATCAACTTTAGCTGGAACGAATGGCTTCTACGGTGCTGTGGAGCAGGTGAATGAAAATTTTTGTATTGAACCGTGGCGTGCTCGGTGGCCCCTGTCGGTCGCGGCACGCGTCTATAGGACGGGGTATCGGTCGCCCCTGCGCCAGCTCCAGGTGCTGGAGACGGTGCCCGAGATGGTCGAGCTGGAGATCCCGGAGGAACCCCCTCGCAGGAAGATCCGCCGTGACGAGCACGCTGTGCCGGCGCCCCGCGGCGGTCGGGTGTGCGCCTTCACTAAAGGGATTTTTGTGTACTCGACCCTCACAACTTCGATTTTAGTCTTCGTATTTTTACTCCGCTTTTTTATGGGTGAAGATGACTTCGGTATGCGCTCTTTCAACGAGCCTACAGTAGATGAAGAATATTATTAAATTTTTAATCAAATTAATTTGGGTAGATATTCAATCTCATCATATTCATCTTTCGTATATTCTAATATGTACTAAGTATTTGTAAATTGCTTGTAAGCGTGGTTGTATGGATATCTGTTTCACCCGCACTATTATTAATTTTCAAAATTTTTAGTACCTAAAACATACCTACTTACATAAGTGATATGTAAGCATTTATAAAGAAAATATTTGAAAAAGTATGATTATAAATCGAAACCAAGAAAGATCTTATTTTTATAATATGCGAGTAAAAAGGATAGTGAGAAAAGCTTTAAATTATTGTAATTGTCTTTGGAGCTCCGAGCTCCTGTGAGAGTATGTATGTGATCGATCATTGTACGCGTTAGGGTTTAATGTTAGGCTCTTGTGAATATAAGTACACCACTTTCTTTTTTTAACCAATACTTTTGGGCTGATTCTACTCGTCAAAACCACTCCAAAGAGCTTATTAAACAACCAAACGCGGTAGGTATAAAATCTTCTATATTTGTCATGCATACTTTGTCATATTTTGCAATGTTACATTGCAAAATACAATGACAAAGTATGCATATTCTGGCTTAAAGACATACATGTATGAGCTAAGGCTACCAGACTACCAGACTAGTCTACCGGATGATTCTATAGGATTTTTTATTGGAATTCATTACCTATTGCTGTGTAGAATAGCTCAATAACGTATTGCTGATTTAATGATAGGTTATTAGTAATGGGGAATATGCATATTTTATTTATTAACTACCTTTTACTTATTGATTTTAAATCAATTCTTACCTTAAAAACATTAACAATAAGCAATCAAATTGAAAATACAAATAATTCGAAATTAATTTAAATTCAGTGAAGAATAATCGTAAATAAGACACCAATAATCGAAAATAAGTCAAGAATAATGCTCTCTTTTACCGCGCGCTTTGGCCATTCATGCCGGCTTCTACAGCGTGGTACAAAATAAATTATCGTTTTATTTAGACTTAATGTACGATGACGTCACGTTTTAATGAGACAAATCTAAAAATTTTACCCTTTTCATCAGTAGATAATAATTATTAAAAATTATAAAAAAATAGGTAAAAGTTATTTCAAACCGATAAAGTACCGTGAATAATAAAACCGAAAGCTAATTACTTAAAAAAAAAACTCAAATACACTAATAGTTTCTAACTAAAACTAAACCTAAAAACAAGCAGGGGTAAAAGTAAATGAACCCACAATGCTAGCAGCATTGTTATGTTGGATGGCGGTGCTTCGTTTCTGACCGAAATAAAAGCCAGTGTTATGTCACGGTAAACCTCCACCAGTCACTTGGTGATTTCCCCGTATAACTGCAACTTCATATAAAATCGTGTAAATTTAAATGACATGCATATTCCCTATTCTTGTTCTTCTTGTTTTGATTTGGAGAGAGTTATTAACCTAGAAACTTGGCTATTGTGGTCAAAGTTATCTGTAACATTATTTTCCACAAAAAAAAAAAACATAAACCTAAATCCTTAATGACCAAAATCCTATTAACCAAAAGTAATCTGATTTTTATATTTATTCTCCATAATGTTAGTAAACACATAAATATAATAAAAAATATACTCTAATCCTATTTATAATTTAACATATATTTTTATTTCATCGTATACAAGCGTTTGACGTACTTAATTTATAATTAATGAAACCGGTGTGATGAGTGCTTAAAAAGTATAAATGTGATGTAATGCATGTTCTGTAAGAAATAATGTATAATTAGTGTTATATATATTAAGAGTGTATTTATATAGAATTTGAGAGAGTATGAGATATCTCACGAACACAGGCCCTTGGTAACTGGCTTTAAACTTGTTAACCGCAAATTTCTTAAAACCTACGACCCTTATAACTATTATATTACAAAAAAACCTGTATAAAAAATTATAAATATACAAAATATATATTTACAACAAGTTAAAAAACGACATAAAGAACATATTCTAATTTGGATATCAATATTTGAACAGTTTCTGAAATATATAGATAAAATTGAGAATTCAAAGTTTTCAAAGCCTATTTTAAATACCTCAATATTAATAAAACTCAGAGTTTAACAAGAAATAATATTTTTTTAAATCTGAATTCATATGTTAGTACGGCGCGGTGTGATATGACGAATGAATTATTGATGGTATATTTATAATTATAGATTATAATTACGTAGATCATATATGTAAGGTTACAAGAATAGTTGTATATAACATTTTAATGTCAATGTCATCCATAACATTAAATATGAATTAGTCTTAAATGTAGAAAAAGAATAATGATTTAATAAGGCCAGTAAAACCCCATTACAAAATATAAAAAACCTGCTCTTAGTTTCGCTACTGGTGTAAAAAAGGTAGAATAATATTATATTTGTAAATAATATAACTAATTGTATATTCATTTAATAATATAACTAATTGTATATTGTAACACTCGAATATCTATTAAAAAAAAAATAATAAAAAAAAAATACGTAAAAAAAATGTTTTAATAAATAGTAAAATAAGCTCACTAACTAGTAGTAGAGCATTAGAAAGTAGCAAAAACAAGAGAAAAAAGTAAAAAAAATGTTTTAATAAATAGAAAATATGCTCACTAACTAGTAGAAGAGCATTAGAAAGTAACAAAAACAAGAGAAATAAGTAAGAACTAAATATAAATTAAGCTCACTAACCAGTAGTAGAGCATTAGACAAAAACAAAAGAAAAAAGTAAAAAATAAGAAAATTAAAAAAAAAAATTCAATAAATATATCTATAATTAAGCTCACTAGTAGTAGCGCATTAGATAGAAGCAAAAACAAAAAAAAGTAAAAAAAAAATATGTTAGTATATAAAAGTAAGCAACGTAAGTACGTATAAATATGTACGTAGTAAATATGTATTTAGTATAAGATGAAACAAAGAAAAGAAAAAGATTTCTCCCTCATAAACATAAAACCAAAACAACCTTGTAACCAGTTGAGCCAAAGGTACCTTTGGCTCAACTGGTCGAGCTGTTGAGTCGTCCGTTGAGCTTCATCCGTCTTCTTGCTGATTGTAAGCAGTTCTAGTCTAGTTCTAGTCAGCACGATTACTTACAATGTTTAATATTTGATTATTCATTTCTATTTTATTTTGAAGTGCATATATCTCAAAGAATCCCATGTCAAAAGTAAAAAAAAAATATTATCCAAATGCCAGTCAAGCTCGCTAGGTAATGGTTCGGAACCCTTTTTTTTACCACACAGGGAATGACCCTTGCAGTGCACCACGTGTGCACCGCAACGGGGTCGCCACCGTTGATGGCGGACGCGGTGGGGCCGCAGGGAGAAGGGAGTGGTACCACAAAATACCACTTACCCTATTCTCTGCGGCCGTAGTGGCAGGTGACGGGGCCACAGACCTGACCCGTCACGGGGGACCTGGGACGTCGGACCGGGGTTGTCCGGCGTCCATTGCACTCACGGTCCCCGAGGGTTGCGGTGCACCATGTGCACTGCAAGGGGACTCATCCCCTGAGAAGGAGCCTCGCAGGCTAGCCGAGGTGGGCGGGGTGGAGGATTAATGCGAGAAGCGGAACCTCACCCCACCCTTTCCGGTGAGGAGGTCATCGTGAGGTTTTAGTCGATAGTGATGCCCTCCTGGCATCGAGCCCGACATACCCCACCCATCTCCCCGGGTGTGGTGGGCTTGCGTAAATCATTTCCTCACGTCAAAAAAAAAAAGAAAAAAAAAATCACCTTCACCTTCGGCTGCGGTGCCTCCCAAACCACACCGCAAGCCCGCCTCAGTTGGAAACCGCCCCCCCCGGAACGAGGTTCTGCAACCTACTGGTGCCACTCCATCTAGAACTTGCATGGGGGAGTACAAGTCTAGGGAGGGGCCCGCCTCAGGGACCCTCTTCACACCACCGTGGATTACCACGGTTACTGAGCTCCCCAGACTCGACAAAAGGGGGCCCCACGGGGGGGGGGATGGTTTGGAACCCTGAAGGGTTAAAATAATGGCAAGAAACACGTTTGTTGTCATTATTATAACAAAGATTTTAATGTATTGTACACTTGTACTATACTTTTAAAAAAATTACACTTCGACATGAGAAAACACATGTTATCTTATATCGACTTGTAACCAAAATATATACTTATGTAAAGTACGACCAATGTTATTGATCACATTTGAAGTTTAATTATGAATAGTTAGGTAACCAGCATAAATATCGGACATTTTTTTGTGATTTAAATCGCAATATAAATATGCAATGGTAAGTGTAAAAAGTTGTGTAATTGTGCAGTTCCTCGAAAAAATAAATAATATTTTATATCAAAATTATAACAAGATTACGTTCATGTATTTAATTTAATTGGCAAATATGATCTTTTAAATTGGTCTTACTGTAAGTAAAGAAATTCGAGCCATGTGACATTTTTAACCAATTAAGTACCTACATAAAATAGAATGGAATGTAGTGTCTGATCAAGTGGATATATTTCTAATTAAATAAAAAGCAACAGGTCGCATTGCTCGGAGTTCATCTTTTGTTAAATTATTAAAGTATTATAGTTTCAAATTATTAAAATAGAATCAATGAAAACATAAAAAAGTATATATATTAAGTTTGAATAAGTAAAAAAAATATTATAATATACCATTATCATTAATTTTCTCTTGAATTTTGAAATATATATCTTTGTGTTTATGATATTTTCGTTTTATTGTATACCAGCATTCCGTCCCGACTTCGCATGAGCCCTAAAATAATCTGAGTAGTAAAGAGATACAAAATATAGCCTATGTTACTTGGGAATAATGTAGATTCCCAATGGCGAAATAATTTTTCAAATCGGTCCAGTAGTTTCGGAGCCTATTGTTGAATGTTTGCCGTCAAACATTCAAACTATTCCTCTTTATAATATTGGTATAGACTAGCATTCCGTCCCGGCTTAACACGGGCTCTAAAATAATCTGAGTAGTAAGGAGAAACAAAAATATATAGCCTATGTTACTCGGAGATAATGTAGCTTCCCAACGGTGAAAGAATTTTTCAAATCAGTCTAGTATTTTGGAGCGTATTCGCTAAAAAACTAACACGGTTTTCCTCTTTATAATGTTGGTAAAGAAAACCTCAATACCTACATTTTGTTATCAGACCAAGGAGTTTTGCGGTCGATGTCTGGGCAGTCGGGCGCAACTCGCCCTGAGGGATCGATCCTCGCTAAAGAGGTCGTCGGTGAAACAAAACATTGTGAGGAAACAATTATTAATCACTATATTAAGTAAATATCAATATACAAATACTTATGACTTATTATTATTAAGTACAACACATCGTCAACACTAAAAATATACAATAAAAAGATTACGTCCAAGCCTCTCGCCCAAACGTGCCCATCAGACTCGCAGCATTCCCTCGCTGTATGGAAAGGAGAAATTTGCTGTCTTAGGTACTCCCCAGCCCGCGGGTCTCGCCCTTTCTCACGCAAACAACGCCCGATGTCGACAACTAATTTTTCGCCTTTTCCCCCCACGGCCTCGCTACTTCGACAGCAAAAGGCACAAACTCATACGCGGATCCAGGGCAGAATATTTCTGGTGCTTACTGAGGGCAGTCGCCTCCGCACCCCCACCACCACTCTTTGAGTAGCTGGAAGAATACAATAGCATAGTAGTAAAGGATTCCTAGTTTTCGCCTGGTTACTTACCACCCTCTGGAAAAATCTGTAACCAACATAGATAAATAAAATCCTACTAATATATTAAATGCGAAAGTTTAAGTATGTTTGTTTGTTACTTCTTCACCCTCAAACGGCTGAACCGATTTTGATGAAATTTGGTGTGAAGATAGGTTAGACCTTAGATTAACACATAGGCTACTTTTTATCCCGAAAACAATCGTGGTTCCGTGGGATACGTAAATCACTTCAAAATATATGTTATTCCTTCACGCTAATGATTAGAAAGAGAAAGATAATTATATATTTTACAAAATACATTGGCATAGCCTTTCCTAACAGTGAGAACGACATTTAATCCATAATACGATGTAGATAATAAAGTAACATATATAGGCCGCGCTTATTCATATTCGTTTATCTTCACATCAAATTTTTATCAAAAATCGGTTCAGCCGTGTGAGCGTGAAGAAGTAACAGACGTACACACATACACATAAACTTTCTCATATATTATATTTGTAGGATAATATCAGCATTCTGAGCAAGTAAGCAAGCATTAAGAATAGATGGCTTGTGCCGTAGAAGCAAACTCAGAATTCACGTGCGCGCGAGCCCTTGCAAACAACATACGATCGCAACAAAAAAAAATCTATAACGTTTATTTGGGCAAAAGTTAAATAATATGTATAAAAGTAATAGTAATCCAAAGGCTCCCAAGCTCCACTGTGTTATGGGAGCCAACGGCATCTCCCAAGTTTATTCTATGGTGGTAAAATTTAACTTATGCTAAAGTACTATAAGACTAGTTAAGATAATTTATTAGCAAGTAGCATTATTAACAAGCATGCGACTTCCTCTGCCGATCCGCCAGGCGAGTGCCAGAGTGTTCGGATCATCCAGCTTTCTATTTAGCTACGAATAAAAGTAAAACAATAGATATAGCACCGTCATAGGTATAACTTAATTTTATTCATCCCGGCAGCCCAAATTATTTCTTTTAAATAACGTATACGTAATCTAATGTATACGTTTATATGTCACCAACTTAGCTGTTCAGGTGGGCAAAATTGGAATTACAAGTTCGACATCATTCTTTGGTGGCAACAAATTAGCGACGCCGTCAACTGAACAGCTAATTTGTTGGCACTGCACTCATACATGTGTATTTTGCTGGAAAAAAACACGCTGATATATCTGTTTTGCGAAAAAAAAAGTAATAATATTACCCTATTTCGCGACCCAATTGGACCATTTTAAGTTTATGTTAAGTGATAACTATGTTAAAATCTTAGTGCAAATGGCATCTTAGTGCTAAAATCTTAGAAGAATTTAGTAAGACGCTCGTATAGCCATAAGGATAGGGATCGGGCCGATAAGAGAGCCTACTTGGGCAAGCCGGAGGGACACCCTCTAGCGGCCGCCTTCAGTACTGTTGGAGTGACGCCGTGGAAAGGAAGCTGGACGAGCTTCACGTTCCTGACTGGGGAGGAATGGCGCAACGACGCGGCGAGTGGCGCCCTCTGTTAATTGAGGTCAACACCCTCTCTGGGGTTGTCGTGCCAGAGCAGTAAGTGAGTAGGCCTTCATCCCATAAACTTTGGTTTCATTAACAGCCGAAGCGACTAGAAAAGCTAAATTGGAATTTTTCCATCCATGCTGCCAACCACAGGGTGGATAATTTATTAATTTATTAACGCCATCTATCGGATTTTAGTTGCATTATTACCCAAAGAAGTTTAAACACAATATAATATCTTTAGGTATCATACTGCAACGTAAATCCGGTAGATGGCGTTTTAAATAATGCGAAACCTTGTATGGATGTTTAGATATTTCTAATTTTCTAGGATTCTTCTTATGTAGGCATAAGTTAAATGATTGCTAACGTTCATTACCTAAAGTTCTCAAACATCAGACTAACACATATGCTATTATGAAACGTGCCTGTATGGTTAACTACTTTTCGGAAAGATTGGGATAGATACTCGTGTCCGTTATAGAGCGGGCCAATGGTATGAAATCTATAAATCATGCATATCGATCACATTTTTGCTAGAAAGATGATCTATCAAAGAATTAAAGATGTCTATCGTTGCGGGAAGTGGCTTTTTACATCCTACAATATATGTGAAAATCAAGTTTTATAAAATGAGGAAAATTAGACCTAATTTTGAATATCTTTACGGTCTCCTAAACCTACCAGTTTTCAATCTCATATTTGATGTAGGTATATTAATATCTTAATTAGGGTTTTTAGTAGCATAGCTTTCAGATTTTATAGAATTGTCTTAGTCAGGATAATGCAGGACCTAAGCCTAACAGGACATAAGATCAGCCTAAAAATGTATGACTGTCTTTAATAAAACCAAACAGTAGGTATAACAAGGTATTATCATTTATTTTAATAACATTTCATATAACATAATTATATCTCTACATAATTTTGACGATCCATACAATTCTCGAGGCATGCAATCCAATAATAAAATCTCGTTACATAAAATTGTTATATAAACTTATTAAACATTTGTGCTCTACGCATATTCTGTGTAAAACCCTTAATAAATTGGGTAATTAGGTAGTTAATGTGCAGAAATTTTGCTGCTTATCAATATCATTTCAATTAATTAATGTTAAATATAATAAAATGTACCTAAAGCTATCTTAAAAATACACCAACATAATTCATAGTTTGTGAAAACTTAACATTATGATTTTACTCTTCACTCCACTCAAGTAGTTCTCCCTCTGCGACAGATACACCTGAGAAGGCAATAGTTGTTCTCTTTTCTTCAAATGAACTTGTTAGGAAATAATGATATGTTAATTTAGTTTATAATAATTTTAAATATCACATAATATTCGTAGTATAATATTATTAACTATTTCATTACAATAATTATAATTTTAAATGGTCCTTGTTATTACGCTCTTCCTACCGCATGTCTGTTACACCTAGGTTCTATATTATATTTATCTTGAAGGCAATCAATAGGTACTATGGACTATCTAGGCCACCTTATTATAGCTATTGATACTAAATATATTTGTTCAGTTTATTCTATAAAAGCGAACGGAAGGCTATCATCGCGAGGCACTAGGAATTGACTGTTTGAAGAACTATGCTCAACAGTTTCTTGTAAATATAGCGAGAAAACCAGGGGGAGGGAACCAGTGAAAAGTTGCTGATTCATCTCCATATAAAATAATGAAATCATTTCACGGTATTAGTTAAACTTGTTCAATATATTTTTTAAGAATGTTGAAAAAAATATGTGTCATTTCACGCTTATGTGGAATTCAAACGTTATACAATTATTAAATTCCAAATAATTACCACATTCTTGCAAGTATTCAGCTGTTGCTATTTTAACTTTACCTTTTCCTGTAAACTTTTTATTTGTTCTTTTATTTATGTGTTTAAACCAGATGAATGGAAGCACATTTACGGTGGAGGTAAATTATTTCATACAGTTGTTAGGGTAAAAAAGTTTACACTGTCCAAAATGAGAAGCCCAAGTAAAAGCTGTTTCATATGAGAAGTCATAAGAAAAGCTTAGAAGTCAGAAAAAGTCCTCGAATCAAAGAACCGATGTGCGACTTCTTTCGTGACATGTGGTTTTTTCTTTCAGGCACAGTTTTTAGGCGATTGGTCTTTTAACTTTTCACTACCATTATGTACTTCAATTATAAACAGCATTATTACTTTTGTGATCTCATTACAAACAGGTCGAAAAGACTTGCTGATTACTGCCAAAAATAAGACATCCTCCATTCAAAATGTTCAAGAAATGGATTAAAACATTGTACCTGCAAGGTGTTGAGTTTTAAATCTATTGAAACTACGTCACTAAACTCTAGGTCAAACCAAAACGCATCCGCGGCGGCGGTCAGGTGTGTTCACATCTTTTGATTACATATAGGGTGCATGGTTACCGACCTATTCTGCCTCTATGTCCGTCTGACACGCGTCGCTCAGCACGATAATTGTTTTATCTATTGCCATTGATATCAGAGGTTATCATTACCAATGATAGTGCCGACAGTTGCCAATGGCTAAAATACATGACTTGGAGCCTGCACCGTTTGTTACAAGCTAACATTTTTCTGTATACTTATTATTTGTTTGCTTACTTTTACTTTTGTTATTTTTTTTATGTATCACAAATCACCCGATTTTAAGTTACCAGTTCACTCTCGCCTTGAAGACAGTAAGGTTGTAGTTCAGTGGGAACAGGGGTTCCGGCAAGGAGTTCCACAGTTTTGGCGTACTGTAAATGTGGAAGCGAATCGGTTAGTACGCATTTTGATGATAAAACAATTATCGTTTAGTTCTTGTACGCTACCGCGACCAGGAGATGGTTGTTTTGGTTCGGCTTAGACCTGGATCCTGATTGGATGATAGCTAGCATGTGACTGTGATAGCGTTATGTTTGTGCTAGGTGACACGCGAGGGGTGTGCGGCGCGACGCTGTTATTCGTTCAGGATGCAGGTACGCATAAGCGCATCGCACACCGAGTACGGATCGCAGTTGGAAGCAGGCCGGCGGTCCTCAAGGTACCCCTTCTTCTGCTCAGCCACGGCGCGAGGTATCCGCACGCTGCACCCGCGGTTAGCCACGCCTGCAATACAGTACCAAAAACATTCTGAGAAACTGAATCGTCTACTTTACATTACAATTGCTTACAACTAACTGTCCGGGTGGATAATTAGAACGGGGGTGGAACGGGGCCCATAATTAGAACGGGGCCATAATTTGTAGAACTTCAGCGGCAAGACATGCCGCAAAGTTCATGTTACGGTCCCAATAACCGAAAGGTTGGTGGGACCCTGGGAGGTGGTGGGAGTGTCCGGGTGGATATCCCTTTGCTAGATGGGGTCGTGGGGGATGGGGTAAAAAAAGTTTTGTCAAAAAATAAATAAACTGTTGGGTCTATAATAAATAAATAAATATTAGGAAACATTTCACACACGGCTGGTTAACCCCATACTGAACCGTTTCTAGTTCGTATTATGAAAATGGAATGGAATCGAATCCGGAACTTTCTGATTGGCAGTCCGGCATGGTAACCATTACGCCAACGAGGTCATCAATATATAATAAGGCTTTCCACTGAGCGGTGGAAAAAATGGTGGAAAGACTAAAAGTCTCTTCGTCCCGTAGACTAATGGGGGGGAGTTTTGGCTTACCGGCGCTGAAGTCGTTAATACTGGCGGTCTCATGGAGGCCGGTGAGGCGACGCTCGTTGTCCTTGCCCCCGCGAGGGTCGTACACCTTGATATGCTTCATGTGCACCTTCGACAGCTTGTCGATGGCCTTCTCGATCTCACTGCAGACACACCACACAAACAATGAAAATACTGTTACTTACGCCGCCACTAAATTGTCGATACAATGTCTTTGAGAATCTCCGAACCTAGCACTCTGTCTCTGTAGCGTTTACTAAACAATGAGATATGGGATTTCTTTTAAATATCGAATTAAATGTTTATATTTGAATCATGTTCGTCGTGACATGAATTGTTTAATAGTTTTTTTTTTATTAGGTATTAATATTGTCATTATTACATATTGATATCTATTACAAACTTATTGTATTTCATATTGTCATTATTTATTTTTGATGTTTACAATTTTACAATTTTACAATTTTTTTTTATTTCAGCAAAAACATATTTACAAGAAGGAGTAATAATATATATATATAACTACAAGTAGGTAAACTTACAAATAGGTTCTGTTTAATGCCGTAAGGAGGAGATGTATTGAATAGTCGCTGCGCTTAGCACTAGGTACCAGAAGGTCCTGTTATGCAGAGCGACAGTGAATCCTAACCTCTTTTCCCCATGACTTCAAGCAACAATTAATAGTAGTTTTACCTTATTTTTTTTATTTTTTCTTGATAAGTTTAACATTTCTTTTTAACTATTATAAATAAGTAATACATAAATATTATGCAGAGTATAAATAAATAGGTAATGACTAGGTAATGACTTAATTGAATAATTATCAATAAATGGTTTAGCTTGTTTTATCTTGATATTTATTAATTCGATTCAATCCAATAATATTTATTTCTGAATTTATGCATAGACTTTTCAATGATGCAGTGCAATAAAATATTATACACAAACATTCTGTGACAAATTAAAGTTTATTTACTGTATACAAATACAAATACAAATCATTTATTGATAACACCAAAGTTACAAGTCAAATAATATGATATCATTACAAAAGTATATGATATGTATCCATGTCAATTAACTATGTGTACCATTTTAATTATTATATTTTGTCGTGTGTAATGTCAGGCCTGTGTCACTCCGCGTGTAGGTGTTAAAAACATACCTACGGGCGGCGGCCACTCCGGAGTGGCCAATCTAGTAGGCTGCCACAAGCGAACGAAAACACACGCGTGCGCGCTAGGTATATGTTCGACCACGTTCAACTTAATTATTTGCGAAGTACTAGTTATTATTCTGTGTTATTTGATTGATTCATTATATAATTGCAAGATGGACACAAAACGAAAAAAAGCAAAAAAATACTGTGCAGTATTTAACTGTTTAAATACGGATCGTGATCGAAATTAAACTTTTTTTTTGTTACCTAAAGACGCTGACAGGTAAGGGTAAAATCTATTTTGACTGTATTACATAATGTTCCTATATGAAATGAAATTAATTCAAACTACAAACCGTTTCTCCCCGTACTATTCCAATATCCAAAAAGTACAATAAATAAGATAGTTGCATTTCATTTGTCGTACATTTACGAAATTAGACTAAGAGCCCAACGCAAAATATTTTCGGTGATACTATAGATGATACTTATGGAATTCTATTCGCGCTAGATGGCATATGAATTAGTTTCTCGAAGTAAGCAACCATAGTCCGTGGCTCTTTCAATACCACAGAATAATAACTAGTACTACGTATAACCATGTACAATGTATTATGAACCGTAGCATAGTGTATTAAGGCCCATATTCCTTTGAAAAGAAATTGGTAGGTAGAAAACTAATCACGTGATCGACTGGACCGCGAGCTAAATTAAATCATATTGTTTATCAGATTGAGTTGATATTTCTTTGAAAACCATTGCGAAGTGAAGCTTCTGTACGAAGTACAAGTTATTATTCTGTGGTAATGTGTTTAATTTGTCACGACAAATAATTTTCTTTCTTTTTTTCAATAGCGTGGCAGCCCTAACAGCATCCTAAACGCATTATTGTATTGGACTCGAAGGATACTCTTGGCCTTTAGAGTCTATTCGATTCACAGGCTAAACAATAAACAACAATACTTACATAATACCGTTCTCCTCCCTCATCTTCTTGGTAGAGAAGTTGGTGTGGGCTCCAGAGCCGTTCCAATCCTGCACAGGCTTGGGGTCGAAGGTGACGATGACTCCGTACTCCTCGGCCAGCCGGTGGAGGATGTAGCGAGCGACCCACAGGTCGTCAGCAGCGCTGACTCCGACCGACGGACCCACTTGGAACTCCCACTGGGACGGCATCACTTCGGCGTTGGTGCCGGCGATGGGAACACCCGCGAACAGACAGCACCTGTGAATAAACATAAAATAAAAATAAAATAAAATAGCCTTTATTTTCCCAGTTTTAAATATTGCATTTAATTAATTCTTAGGTTGTTTCAACACATCACAGCGCAGTGCAAGGAGGTCTCCGGAGTGTTTCCACACGGAGTGTATACACACTCCAAATTTTACACCTCTAAGTTCAAAAACACAAAACTTTCATTTTTAACTTTCAACCGCCATGGCATCCCCCTTAACGCACCCCTGGTAAAAGTTTTATAATTTGAATTTAACCATTTAATAAACTACTACCATAACAACTTTCAAGACTTAATCTTGAAAAATAAAGAATTTTCCATACAAACTTTCACCCCCCATTACAAACCCTTAGTTCACCCCTGGCAAAAAAACTTGATACCATTATTTTTTATTTAACATAAACTATACATATTCCAAATTTCATTGCTGGAAGTTCAAAGACAAAGAAGTTTCATACAAACTGTTTTACCCCCTTTCACCCCTTTAGGGGTGGAATTTCCAAAAATCCGTTCTTAGTACGCGTCTACATACTAAAACAAATACACCCTCCAAATTTTACAACCCTAGGACCAGCCGTTTGGGCAACAACAAGAGGACAAAGAGTCTTATAGTATAGTGAAGATAACAAGAAGGAGGCGTAGACGTATACATATTCCTAATTCCTAATATTCCTATATTGAGTTTTGGCATGGTGGTAGGATATTTTGTAGTTTTTGCCTGGCTAGCTACCATCCTACCTCCTACCTATTGTTAGAGTCACAAAATAAATGTTTTTTTCTTTGTATTTTATTGATACAACGTGCACTAAAGATACGAGTAATTTTTATGCAACCTTGGCTTGTTCAAGATGTTGAAGGAAGAAGGTCAGAGTCGAGGTAAAACCTGTTGTAAACCAGGTAAAACGCGTAACAGAATAGGGAAAAGATATTTCTAATATACATTTGTAATAAAGAAAGGTTTAAACTAGTGTTTACTTGAATATTTTTTTATACCGCTCGATAACTGATAATTTTTTTTTTACTCAGAATAGGTCTGGGCTTGAACACAATTCACCTGATGGTAAGTGATATTGAGGTTTACGGTGGATCGCGCTGACTAAACTGATCAATTATAGTGTTTTTAACTTTACTTAAGGCAAAACAACGTTTGCCGGGTAAGCTAGTATTATGTATATAATTCCCGCAATTTACGCATTCTAACAGAATAAACGTAATTTATGTACCTGTAATGTGCCTCCACGAGGTCTCTGGCGAAGACCTTGTTAGCTCCCACGCCGCAGTAGTAGGGGCCTTGTGGTGGGGGGAAACCGCCTGGAGGCCATCCGAAGGGCCTGAGGTCAGCGTCCAGAAGAATGTACTCCTGCTCGATCCCGAACCAGGGTTCATGGTCCTTGCACTTGTCGTGGGCCTCCTGGCATGCGAGCCTGTGATTCGTCTCTGTAAAGCAACAAAAAAATATTAGGCATAATTAATGGATCGTTTAAACCAATACGTTTGACGTGAATAGGCTCCGAAACTACTGGACTGATACGAAAAATTCTTTCACCGTTGCTACGCTATATTTTGTTTCCCTTTGAAATTTATTGGGCTACTAGGCCTTTTATAACTATAGAAAATATCACTAATTAATCTTGTAATCTTCGATAGTCAGGTAAAAAAAAATCAATAAGACGTTTCTGTGAACATTCATAAAATTAATATCTTTTTATTTTTTCGTCGTAAGTTCCGACGTCACCTATGAGTAATCGCATATATACACTTTACAACAAATATAAGTTAAAAATTTAAGCTATGACACAAAATTTTTATGAAACTTCTATCATCCTGTTATTTGAAATGTGTCATAATAATATTAACAAGAGCAACCCTTTAATTTGAAAGCTAAGAATAGTTTTGACGTGTGTCGAAAGTATTCTCAGCTATCTTCCAAACAATTCAAACCGGTATTAAACGGTTAATTTTAACGGTATTAACCGGTTAAAATATTTTTTCCGTAACAATTATGTTTCGGGAGCTACAATTCCAGACAGACAAACTCACAAATAGACATTTGATACTTAAAACACCCTTAGCATTTGCATTCGTAAAAACACTCAAGTAAATATGTAAAGTGGAAAAGTGATACTCGCTAGTTTCACAAGTAGGTTATCGAGTTTTTCTACTTCAGACCCACTTCTTGTTATATCTATACATACATATAATATATGTATGTCGTTAAAATCGAAACTACTACAACTCGTCTTCTATAGATAATACAAATTGCAAACAATTACGGAAAATACCTTTTCCAAGGCAACATGATAAGTCTTTTCTAAAGGTTCTTTTACAATACATAAATAACCTGAGGTAAACGTGAGCAAGATAAACCTGCTCGTCACGTAACCTAACGCCAATGAGGCTCTAGGTGAAGGTGGAGCATGTCTAGTCCGGAATTACTGGGTATCAAAGGAGGCTTTCGGAACATACCGCCACGTACTTGGCTAGTTATTTTCAACTTGAGCTTGTGGTAGCCAGCCCGTTGAGTATTTGAAAATGTTTTACCACCGTTCTATGGTTCAAAATTGAAATTAAAAGTTCAAAATGTTTTTATTCAAATTCACATGAACAATACAAACTTATTTACTAACTCTCAAACTGGACGCATTCGCACCCGTGCTATGGAGGCTAGTGATTTCCAGTGACTTAGATAAGTACATATATAAAAATTTATAGATTAATAAAAAGTGATATTTTCAGACGTTCGTGGAAATTATTATTTAAAAATGTAAGTCAGTCAGTTGGTTGCTTAAATGTAAACTTATTATAATAATTTATTTGAAAATTGGTTTCATCACAATGTTTTCTTACTCAAGTTCATTAGCGGGAATCGAACCTGCGACCTGCAGGGCTTAAAGCGACTGTACGCCTGACTGAGCTGTCATAGCTTCAAACAACAAAAAGTTTTCCACACATTTAGAAACGTTCATCAAGCCTTTCCTAGTTTATTATAGTTTGTTTACGTGGAAACTGGCTCATCATTCTTCATTCGTAATAGTGCCCTTGAGATCGACATCTGAGACTTTGGCATCACGCCCCAAGGTTTTCCATAAACTGAATGTATCTGTAGTACATACTTTATGGTAACATGTAGCGGAAAAAATGGGTTTCTTTTTTCAGAGAAAAACTAGGCATTTGACAAAAAAAGATGTATGTAAATAGCAACTACAGACTATTGCATATCGTTAAATAACTGTTTTTTTATTTATATCCATTTATATAACGAAATGTTTAATTTTTAATAAAAAATATTCACAATATAAATTAACTACAAAATTAAATGGCTTACAAGAAAAGAAAGGGCCTAATGTCAGCAAAAGTTAAAAAATAGTTTTTAATCACACACGGCAGGTTAACTCCATACTGAACCATTTCTAGTTTGTGTTATGGTGGCTAACAACAACTGATATACAAATTTAGTAAAGCACACTGATATTGGCCGTGCCGGGAACCGAACCCGGAACCTTCTGATTGGCAGCTCGGCATGGTAAACATTGCGACAACGAGGTCGTCAAAAAAATATAATGATAAATAACGCTTTCACCTACCCGTTGGCTCCATGTTGTACTTGAAAGTGTCACACATGACGAGGATGTGGTTGCCTCGCCTGAAGGGGTCCTTGTAAATGGCCCTCGGGACCAGGAACGTATCCGAGTTGTGTCCGGTAGCTTGGTTAGTCGAGCTACCGTCGAAGTTCCACACGGGCAGATCTGGAAACCGCATCAAAAGAATACAATTAATCTCGTTTACCCAACTGTCCCTCGGGCGCTGACCCTCGACCCGATTGGAGCAAGAGATGAAAGAATCCATGAATTGTAAATTTCGATCCAGAGTCCGATATTGTGAAACCATCGCATGAATTCTAAATGATCCGTACTGTATTCTATTTATCTACGCTACAACTGTGTCAACATTATACTATTACAAACACGGTTTCCGGTATCTACGACTACTCCAATAAAGGAACAAAGGAAAACCCTTTTCTAACGAGTCAACAACACTTCTACGACTGCTGGCAATATTGATGTGAAACCTTTCAAGTTCTCATCGAAGGCGTGTTTGTTATCCTGGCCGCGGAGATTGCAGCGCACGGTGCTCCGCTCCTGGTCCAAGGGAACAAAATACGGGACATCGTACTCATTTAAAAACTCCCTCTTCGTATTTGCGCTGATTTTAGCCACGAACTCCTCGTTCATCCTATCGAGGACTCGCATCAGAATATCTGTATAAGCATACGATGGAATCAACAACTAAGGCGGAAGGCAGCTTGTAGGAATTATTCAAATGAGTTGTCGTTTCTGCGTAGATTAACAACAAATTAATATTGTTTACGACATGTCGGCTGATCGATTGCGCAGTTAATGTTCGCGGCTACTCGTTTTAGTGGTCGCCTGTTGTTTATGCCCATCTCTCTGAAGGTCAGCCAGTTTATGAAAAGTGTGCTAATGATAATTAGCGTTGTTAATGAGGATGTACGTGTAACGAGCGTTCAGCTTCGATGGACGTGTCGGCTTTCAGTTCGCTTCTGGTTAATTTTTTCAATTAGTTCAGTGGAAGGATGACGGAGTGTTTGCATAATTTAGTCTAAAACATAATGGAGTGAGAAACGATTTGCGCCGTTTGGCAGGTACAAGCTTTGTTCGGCGCTTGTTAAGGTTTGTGAAGAGCGACGACGTCAAGTCGATCCAATGTTTGTTAGCTTATTCATTGATCCATCTATTTCCATATCAATCAGAACAATGTCAGTGTCATGCTAGCTTAGCTCATGGAATAATAATTTATTATATATTGACATCCACAGCTTGTCTGCAGTAAATTAGCCAAGTTATTTTTTGCGTTATAACTAGAAAAAAAAACGTGGCATGAACACAAATGAATACCATAATATTTTGCTACGAATAACGCAATGAAGAGTTAGCATTTAATACTATCCACACACACACACATACTATAATATAATCTACATATTACTTGAATAACAAGTCATAAGTCATTGGTGTAGGGCCGGTAAAGGACGTCAGATTGAAAAGCAAACTATTTTTTACCGAGCCCCGCTAACTTCTTATAAATTTATGGATGTGGGATATAACATTTTTATTTTAAAATAGGGACATACCTTTGGGTACTTTAGGGATGAAGTCAAGAGTCCTGTCCTTGCACCGCAGGTTCTCTCCAGAGCCGTCTATCCATATATACGTAGCGAGGATCTTATCCGCTGGCATCGGCAGGTCATTGTACCTCGTGAGGAGAGACTTCGACAGCACAGCATTGGGAGAGTTGGTGAGAACTGGACCCGACAGGATCTTGGGGTTATCTGTGAACATGATTGATTTTTCTATCATATTTATATTTATTCTAAACTAGCATCCCGTCCCGCCTTCGCACGGGCTCTAAAATAATCTGAGTGGCAAAGAGAAAATAAATATAGCCTATGTTACTCTACTACTAGGAAATCGCGGCGTAACACAGCGTTGCAGTTGTGCTAATTTGGCACAACCATAGACAATGATTTTTCCTGACGAGCCATATTCTATTTTTCTGTTATCCTTGGTACATACTTTATAATAGTTTAAGAGTTTTTATTTAGATATGTACAATATCATCATCACCAGGCTTAGGGATAACCGGTAAGAAACGAGTTGATATTGATACTATAGCATTTATCAGAAGTAGTAGTAGTAATATTATTTTCCCTGACCGTAATATTGAAAACTAGGTACGCTTGGACTTTACATATCTCGCTTTTATGCTTTGGATAAGAAAAACAACTAATAGACAGCCATTAGTTGTTTCTTTTATCTTACCTATAACAACGAAGGCTATTTAACCATTGCAATATTTTACCGTTTTTTACCTCAGTATTAATTTATTTTTAATTACTTTTTCTAAAGATAATTACAACTTGATTCTATTTCTAAATTATCTACTGATGGTTATAACAACAAACATTTAAATCTAAATTTACCATAATACGAGTATCTACTCTTTGAGGTTACATATTTACTAGTTATATACGTTTACAAATCAATAAATGTCTTTGTATTGTTTGGATTTGTTATTTCTGATGCCAGTATCAAACGAGCCGCTTACCCAGAAGGTTATCCCAACTGTATTCATATTCTTCTTTCTCAGGAGGTTTGATATCTGGGCACATAACATGTAACGTAAAACTCTTTAAAAAGGTTATTTTTACTTTTTACAGCAAGGCATTTGACTAGCAGGGCGCGTTGCCACGCGAGTTAAGGGCACTCTAGACTAAAGTGTAGCATGTCTAAACTAGAATAACTGTCTCTCAAGGAGGCAGAAGCATACTAGCTGACCAAACGTTGTTTTGTCTCACTTAAGGGTATGATAAATATATAGTAGCCGATTCTCAGACCTACTGAATACGCATATAGAATTTGGTAAAAATCGGTCAAGCCCTTTCGGAGGAGTACGGTAACTAACATTGTGACATGGAAATTTTATGTATAAGAACATTACTTTTCATTTTAGTCTGTCTACCAAATCTTTTCTCGTTAGATTGAATTAATTGATTTTGATTCATATTGTGAATTAACAAACCTTCTTGAAATATTCTTCGATCTAGTGCCGGTGCGAAACTATCAGGAAGTTTCATTATGGCGGCTAAATCCAAATAAAACTGTCAAGTTTCGAAATTCGTCAATGTTTTGGCAGAAACGGGATGTTTTCAAAATGGATTTACACTTGCGTTACCACAGTGAATTGTCTGTTTTACATGCTGTACTATTATGAGTCATGTTAGGTACGATAGACGAAGCAAAAGATTTTGGAATCAATTTAATTACTGTTAAGTTTTTACATTATCTAATCAGAGACATACAATTTTTGACAGCATTATGTCAACAAGAAAAAGTTGTCGTTGCGACTTTTTGAAACGGAATAGTAAATGTAGTTTTGATACTTTTTGGTTAAATTTTATAGTTACTTAGAGTCTTTTTTTTATACTTGTGGTTGAAATACCCGATGAAGAAGACAGACATAAATAGGTAGAAATACATAGGCAGAAAATTGATTGAAATTAAAATTATTTAAATTTTTCTTGTACTTTTCTTTTTATCTTTGAGTTTGTACATAGTATTTTAAAATGCAAATAAAGTATTTGAAACAGAAATGTTGAATAACCCCATTTCAGAAGTACTGGATGTATAAAATCGTTAAAGGCGGGGTAAATATATTTGGAATTGCCAAGAATAAGCAACCTCGACAGATCGATTTATTTAGATTCTGCCAGAAGTATAGAAGATATAAGGGAAAAAATAGAATATGTTAGGAAAAAACACGGTCTATGGTAGTGCCAAATTGACACTACTGAAGTACAATAAACATAACTCTGTGTTACGCCAATTTTGACTTTTATATTTTAGAAATAATGATAGTCCAATGTGTACGAGTATGTTCTATCTCACTTCACAGCTAGTTTTGAATATAAAACTAGCTTGTTTACTTAAATGCATCGGATATTCTTCAAAAGCATAACATGGATTGTAGATTTGACGTAGTATTGGCTACATCGGCTTTTACAGAAAAGTAGCGATTACCTTTTAGAGAAAACTTGTTTCATAAACAACTGAATAACTAAACGTGGGTGACGAACTGAAATGTGGTTAGCTATAGTATAGATAATTAGATAATTATGCACAATGCACCGGCAATTCTGCACACAGTAAGTATATACAAGTTTTGCAGCTATAACCTTGTTTGTAGCCTATTAAATAACTACTGTGTTAAGGCTAACGCAAATTAAACTGATTTGAACGCGCTGAGCGGGAAGCAAAATAATTCTTCTTCTTCGTATGAGCTTAGTGGCCAAGCTCTGGTGTCGAGAGTTATCAATCCGCCCGATGACCTCTGACTTGGCTTAACGACTGCTTGTATTACGACTTATACCCGGGACCTACCGTTTAACGTGTCATCCGACCCGCGGTAACGCTTTGATGTAAATGTCACTTAAAAATGACAGTCAAGTGCATATCCATAAACCCTATCCCATAAAACCCTATTTATTTAGGGCTGCTTTTACATATTTATTATCATTGATTCAGTGTTGAGAAATTATAGAGTTCCGGAACACGATCATGTTATTTATCGAAAATTCACACGCATTTAGTCCACTAAATTAATGAAAAATATTATGTTTAATTATAAAGAAATTAATCCATTTATTTCCTATTTAGAATCGTTAGATCTCAATTTCAATATTGTTAATTGTTTTTGTCTGTAGCTTCCGAACAGATGATAATATTATTTGTGTTTCTTTTCTTCAAAGGTAATAAAAAATATGAAATAGTCGATAGTGTTTTTAGCTATGTTACATAAAAACCAACCCTAAATGACCGCCGCCATAACATTGCGAATGACTTGTTTTTTACAATTCACTCAAAATGGGTATATAATGAAAGACCTTAAAAAGTAAACTGCACACTTTAAGATATTTTTATAAATTTATAATTTACTGTTGTTGTTCGGGGCGTTCGCTCTTGGCTGATGTGCGGTCACCTTTAAATGAGTGATGAGTTTACGTCAGCTGTGATGGTATGCAATTTTCTATGTACCTTACAGCTACTAAGCGTGGCATTGGTTATGGATTATTATGGAACATTGCATACTTAGTCTGAGTCAGCAAAGTATTTTTGTTTGAGATGAATTTCGTATATCGGAATTATTGGAAGTGGAATTGGATCCTTATTTTAGTAATAGCACACGCAAAAACGTGACAAGTTTGACGTGTGTGTTTGTGCGTGCGTATGAAACTGTCTGTCTGTGTTATCAGTATATTTGAAAAATATCCATAAGTTCTAGCGTTCCTAGGAATATGAACTACTAGTATGAGCCGCTAGGTTTTAAACTAGCTGCATCAAATTGTACATATTTTTGAATGAATGATACACACGTTTCCAAAATCGTAGCGATTAGATGATATAGTTCAAATTGCAACAACAAATCTACACGTGTAAGGGAAACTGTACATACATACTACTACTGTACATATCTGGAAATTGCAGTAAAATTGTACCGTTCGATTGTAACAGTTTTCCGTTATGTGTGTTGCAGCCATTTTTTTTTCTTTAGGATGATATTGAAAGAAAGGAAATAATACACTTCATATTATGACTTACCTTCGGCTTTTGGTTCCGTCATCTTTGATTCTTGTTTGTGTAGGGTTTATAAACCTGCAACAAAATAAAATATTTTGATTAATTTAAATTTATAAAACACATAATATAAAAGTTGTATGTTAATTAATGAATATACAGAAATAAACGTATTGTTTATTTATAGACTTCCGTTACTATAAATAAATACTATACGTTAATAAATTCTTTATTCAAGGTAAGAAATGAATGAATATTTAAAATAAAACTGGATTCTTAATTATTTTTTTTAAAGTGCAAGCTTTGTTTTTAAATTCTGACGGCAAAAGAGTCGTCATTCGTCAAGCCGCGGTGAGGCTCTCTGTTGAAAACTCTGACCACGAGAGCCTGATCACTTAGCTCATACAAAAATAGGGGAAACTAATGCCAAATGAGGAGTGTCTTATCTCTTTTTCGTCCTTATCCCAGTAGTTTAAATCAGACATCTTTGCTTTTCCAAATTTCTCTATCACATTTTTACACTTAATCCCTTCACTGTCATGCCATTCAAACGAAAATTCTCCTTTATTCCTATTTTGTTTTGTTATTCATGTGTTAGAAAATGTGCTATTCTATTATTGTTTTGCCATTTATCTATAAAATGAAACCACTTTATAGTCCAGTTTAATGCTATTTGCAGTGAAGAGTAAGGATTTAATCGATGCATGTTCTTAGACAGATGTTACGTTGATGACTCGTCAGGGAGCGCTGCAGTATACATTGGTTTCAAGTACTTATCAATTATAAATATTTCATTATACTAACAGACTACAATGCCGTTATGTACTAAACAATTTGACTGAGATAACTGTAGGTATTTTAGTTAGGACACTGCAGTATATTGGTTCTTATCATTATAAATTTAGTATGTGTCCATCTGTATGTTTTATGACATGCAGAAGGACATTTAGAAATTCATTGTATACATATATTACATACATTGTCGACTTGAGGCCAAAAGGTAATAAGGGCCATACCCTTGACAACCAGTATGATAATTTCTTTGAAATCGATTGGCTTTGTGCCCGAAAGTTTTCCTAACGTACTCGCTTGTACTGCTAGGTATTCTGTGCTGCTTACCACGTTTCAGCCCAATTTAGTTATTTAATGATGTAAGTAGAGTGCTATTATCAAATTTTTAGTTTGTGTTTCGAGTGTCTTCATTTTCCCATCCCTATATTTAGTATGGGGGTATCCATATGTGGGTCACTGGCCTAGACAAAATACAATATACAAACATGTATGGCTACTTTTGTCTAACGCAAAAGTATTTAATAAGTTTCAACTGACAAAGTTTATTCGAGGACTGCTACTTTTGACCAGTCGCTAAAAGAAAATAATTCATTTATATCCGGATCAAGTCTCAAAAGTAACCAAATGTTACATAAAATTCGTGTGCGTATATTTTGCTGCAATTCGATATAATAATATATTAAATTTTATTATTGTACGAAAATGCTGATTTAGTTGCGTATGGATACAACATCGGTCCGAAAGGATATGGATGGATCACTAGGATGGATAAATGGAGTCAGAGATGTTATGCGACCTGTGTCAAATTTCTAGTTGTAATATGTTAAAAATCTTTGCGTTAGATGTAATTTGTATATATTTGGTAATATTGCATGCCTAAAGGCAAAGAGTGTGAGGGGCATAAAATAATAAGGCACATAAATTACTACATATTAATTTTGATTTTACATTTGCGCATCGTAAGCGGTTGATGTTAAGGGCAAAAGTCTAATGGATTAATTAATTAGCCTTCATCGTTCCATCATCCGCTCACGTGTAGGATATGAAACATAGGGAAATTGGCTGAAAACTGCGTGAATGTTAGTATGCAAATGTAGCAAAGAGTGCCAAGAGTAATAAAGAAAACATCTGGGAGCGAGATTAACAAGCTTGTCATGCCACATTGTCAGGTCAACTGATTTATTATTATTATTATAGGTAACTGTGATGGACAAAGACTAAGTTTAGCTGTTCAACTAAAGGCTTAACATTATTTATGTACTTATTTACAAGTATAAATTAAACATTTTGAAAACCTCCGGGAACATTATATTCTGACCGCCATCAGGAATTTTAAATTTAGTAAAGAATACGTATTCTGCTTGTCAAGCAAATTTGATCAATACGTATTGAGGGTGAAGTAAGAAAATTCAAGCGCTTTATTTTGTAGCAGCGGTCCTCCTTTTTTTTTTTTTTTTTTTTTTTTTTAACGTGAGGAAATGCATTTACGCATGCCCACCACACCCGGGGAGGTGGGTGGGGTATGTCGGGCTCGATGCCAGAAGGGCATCACTACCGACTAAAACCTCACGATGGCCTCCTCACCGGAAAGGGCGGGGTGAGGTTCCGCTTCTCGCATTAACCCACCACCCCGCCCACCTCGGCTAGCCTGAGAGAGACTCCTCCTCAGGGGATGACTCCCCTTGCAGTGCACGTAGTGCACCGCAACCACCTCGGGGAATGTGAGTGCAATGGACGCCGGACAACCCCAGTCCGACGTCCTAGGTCCCCCGTGACGGGTCAGGTCTGTGGCCCCGTCACATGCCACTACGGCCGCAGAGAATAGGGAAAGTGGTAGTCTCCGGTTACCACTCCCTTCTCCCTGCGGCCCCACCGCGTCCGCCATCAACGGTGGCGACCCCGTCGAGGCCGCGGCAGGTAGGAAGAGCGGCGCATCGTAATACCGACACTTCTCTCCTGCCGCGGCCCCACACCTTCAGCTGCGGTGCCTCCCTATCCACACCGCAGCCCGCCTCAGTTGCGAAACCTCCCCGAAAACCCCCGGAGCGAGGTCCCGCAACCTACTGGTGCCACTCCATCTAGAACTTGCGTACAGGGATTACAAGTCTAGGGAGTGGCCCGCCTCAGGGACCCTCTTCGCTTCACCGTGGGTGACCAGGCCACGGTTACTGAGCCCCCCCGCCTCGACAATGCGGGGCCCCACGGGGGGGAGCAGCGGTCCTCCTGGATCGACTTTCAACAAACATAGCATTTCTATATAATAAATAAATAACACTTCCGACTAATAGACCTAAGATGAAAAAAATAAGTCAAAATCCGTTCTTCCGTTAGGGAGTTACGATGCCACACGCACACAATCGTGAAGTAAAAATATCACAAGAAACAAGATCAAATTTATTCGAAACCATTAAATCGACCACTATTTGCTTACAAACAAACTAGCATCGGGGCATGTACCAATAATGACATAGAGATCACAATTTAGGTGAAGAAACCAATGATTTGTAAACTTGAACTCTATTCACGGGACATAAAGTCACCAATTGCAAGTTATTAGTGCTAGAACGCGTCTTAGAGGGAATGTAGTAAGGTTGGTCATTAGCCAAGGATATAGAATACATAGTAGTGACAAAATCAGTTCACGTGCAACTGATGTAAGTCAAGATCAAGACCAATAGTTATGGCTGTTTGTACAGACTAAAGCGAGTGTGGCTCGGTGGTAATAACGTATGCTTTTCAATCAGACGGCCCCTGGTTCGATTCCAGCCCAACACCAATGACTTGGACTTCAAATGATTTGCACTCGCTTTATCCGAAGACGTGTGTCATCCACCAACGTGAGCTGATGTTGCTAATAAATTTCAATTTTCTAGAACAATTATTTTAATATCTCCAATGCAGATAGAGATTTTATTTATCGACACGAAAATAACTTTATAGGTACAATAATTTAATTTACTAATATCTGAAAATAGTTATCACATTTATATCTAGATAATGTTAAGGTATCACACCTGGTAACAACTACTTTTTATTTTTACAACTACTTAAAATTATGGCGATAAATTGGTAGGTATTGGAACACCTGGCAACAAAGTCTGGTTTTGTTTCTTACTAGTCAGGCTGGACAAACAGGACAAACAAATTTTACATACGTATGTATATGTAGTACCTACTCGTAAGCCTTGGAGAGTCACGGGGTTCGATCGTGATACCGATAATATCACTTCAAGGTTATGTGGAACAACCGGACTGGGACAAAAAGCACATCAAGGTTTTTGACTCTCCACCATTCAGTATTGAACAGATTCTTCTGAAGATTTTAAAACTTATTTCAATAATTTTTTGATTGATTTTAGGGGCCACTGTAGCCTCTGATTTGAGCGATCGCTAATTTAGCTGGGTCTAAAATTCCAACGTGTTGATTTGGTCACCCACGAGGTGGACTGACCAAATCAAGGCAGCAGTTGGAGGCTCCTTGAAATGACTGTAGCCGGATGACATCCAGCAGGCACAGATGGCGAGATGTCGTGAGATAAATTATATCCGCCACTCTAGTGACCCTCCATTACGATCACGACCGTTCTGACAAGAGCACGAATAAGATGAAGAAAATTTCAACGCACAGAACGACGCAACCCAGGGTCTCAAAAAAGCTGCATTCGCTCCATGACCATGTCATGACTTAGTAACCATTCAGAAGATTGTCATTTAAAGAGTGACGTTTTTACCTGGAAGCTACTCGCTATAGGTATACATTGTATATCTCGGTTTAGTACAAGCAGTCGTTGAGCCAAGTCAGAAACCATAGAGTAGTTTAAAAACTCTAAACGTAAGTGCCTGGTCACTCAACTCGTAAGAAAAAGTAATGTTAGTATTTTACTTGCTTGCTTAATGATCACCCGTGTAGTATAACTCTGTATGTATAATAAATACCCCGTCGATGGAAAGAAAATAGGAACACGAAATGGTGGCAGTTGTAAGCCACGAATGTCATTAAGGATTTAATTGTACTTATACATGAATTGAAGAATAGCTGATCCCTACACGATTAATACATATGTACTGATATTGCTTCAGATGGATAAAATTTACCAGATTTCTTTCTTTACACACACAAAATTAATTAATTCTGTTGAAAAGCATCAACATCTTTGAGAGAAAGGCAGACTATGGTTACAAAGTTGTCACTTGTACCATCAGAGGCACAAAGAAATGGTACTTATGATACAAGGCGCTTTTTTAATGTGAACATAGTATTTATTGGTCGAAGCGGCAGTAGCTCAGCAATTGTTTTTGAATGAGTGACCAGTGAGGTACAAGCGAGTTTCTTCAACATGAGCATGGTTACTAGCTAGCTGAGCACTACAAACTGCCCTGTTGTTTCCCCAAGATATTTTCGTTCACCGAAAGCTCAAGCGCTGGGGATCGACACAACCTTCGGGTAAAACTTTCCTTGCCAAATTCCTTGTTCCCAATGACTACAATCTAGCGATTTTCAAGGCGAGAGTGAACCGGATCCGTCTAGGTAAGCGCGATCCACCGTAGACCTCAATATCACTTTCCATCGGGTGAATTGTGGTCAAGCGCTGACGCATATAGAGTAAAAAAAAAATGAGCCGTGTGAGGTGAGGGAGAATGGACTGTTATCGTTTTAAAATATATGTATTCTAATAGTCAAGCCCTTTCCTTTATACTCATTTAGAGAGATATGTGAAAAAAAATGGGATGGGACATTTTGTAGACCGCCACGCAATAACACAGTGTGTGTCTGACACACAACACACACACCGTTATTGCGTCAGGGCTTAAAATACAACATACAAAAACAATTTCCAGCTAAATAAGGAAAGTAATAATAAATAATATAAGAAAACGTTGAAGGTACCTAACCTTCAAGATTCAACGGATTGTGGGTAGACGCTCGATCTAGATTACCACAAAGTAGTTTGTGTATTGTTACTATAGTACTTCAAGTGTTATCGCAGATTTTTATAGAGGTGCAATAAATGCTAGTTGTTCTGAGCAAAGTCACTGTCAAGATAATCATGAAAAATTATGTGAGAATCCTACCAAAAACTGATTTTATCTCAAATTGATTCTATTCTCTTGACAGGAAATTAACGACCACTGCTAAACGAAAGAAAGGGTTATCTTTTTACCAAGGATTGTTGTTGTCATAGATATTAAATTCTTAAGAATTCTAAAAATAGGTATTAAATTAGATATGGCGATCTATCATTAAAAACATCTCTCACAAGCTCCTGAGCTGCTAAGCAATGCAGCGCAATACATTTTTAAACTATTTCAATGCGGACCTTTCTTAGGTGATTGATCCATTAAACATGACGCATTAAGATAATTAAATAACTGGCTTATCGGTTGATAGAAAACCAGCCCGAGTTTGGAATTTCAAAGAGATTCTACGCAATCGGCTGGCAGAGTATTATTGGGGCAGATAACGTATTGACGCATTGCCATCGTATGATAAAGTAAATGGGTCAATAATGTAATGCGTATTTATAAAAATAAACGAGGCAGATAAATTATGAAACACGAAGGTACGTAGTGTAATAGTGGGAGTCGGATGACATTCGAAGTCTATAGTATAGGCAGAGTTTTAGAACTGACTGCAGTAGTTCAGTAGTACCTAGACAAGAGCATAGAAGCAGACTTGGACAATAATTTTATTGATAAACAATGATACCTGGGTTGATATAGTTTAAAAGCGAGCGTGTCTCGGTGGCAAAACGTCTACTTTCATTTTGACGGTCCCTGGTTTGGGTCCGCTCCTAAACCAGTGGTTTGTTTTTCTAGTTATGGGTGGATTTACACTCAATTGTCGCTGAAGTAAAATATTGTGAGGAATTCATCATTTTTGAGTGCCACAAGTGCCTACTTCAGGGAACGTTAAGGTCCAAATAGTGACAATAAAATGCGAGAAAAGTGGGCAAATCAATAAAATTAACTCTCAGTAAATCACAATCATAAGCATAGCATAAGCAGCCCACTATTCGTTCCCACTGCTGGGACTCGGGGCCTTCTCTCACAAGGAGAGAGATATAGGCCATAATCCACTACGCTGGCCAAGTGCAGGTTGGCAGATGCCACACGTTTTCGGATATTGTGCTCCTCAAACATGTCGGTTTTATCACGATGTTTTCCTTCACCGTGAAGCGAGTGAAAATCTACACATGACTTGAAATATAAGTCATTGGTGTAGGGCTGGGATCGAACCAGGAGCCGTCTGAATGAAAAGCAGACGTTATCACCACCGAGCCACACTCGCTTTTTTCATCATAATAATCAATCAATAATCAATAATAAAATATTATTAAGATGAAAAGTTTGATTTTTGTTTGTTTGTTTTATGCAAATAGGCTCCGAAAGTATTAGACCGATTTAAAAAAAATCTTTCATCGTTTGGAAGCTACATTGTCCCTGAGTAATATAGGCTATATTTTGTTTCTCTCTGCAACTTAGATTATTTTAAAGCCCGTGCAAAGCAAAGACGATCTGCTAGTTATATAATAAGTAACTGTCTTTATTTATATCTTTCAACTTTATAAAAGTGAAAATATATTGTTAAAGGTGGTTGTGTATAAGTATTACCAGACTGGGCCGTAAAATTACCAGTTTTGCGAAACTCAAGCTATATATATGCTTGACAAGTCGATCTTGACCTGTGAAGATTATGGCTTACTTTCAACCAAGCGGGTTTATTAACTTGCATAATATAGTATAAGAATTAGCTTGAATGCGATATCTGTAAATATTTTTATTCTGTATTTTTATTACTGGGGGTACCTGAATTGTATAGGATCTCTGTTGGCGTAGAATAGGGCACCCTGCAACCAGGCAGTGCGATTATCTGAAGAAGGTAGCAAGCAGATCATGAATTGCGCAGAAGCACAATAATGGACCATATAAATTATTCCTAAATTTACGATCGGACCTAATGGCTCAAAAAGGCAAGTAACAAATGCTAATGTTGATGATGATTATAAAGTTGGAACTCTATACAAAAGATAAAATCAGACGTGCCATTTCTTAACGGGCAATATTTGTGGCCATCGGTGTATAGCTTTATTGTAAAAAAAAACACCGTTTGAAATTCAAAAGCAAATAACATCATGAATGGATATGTCTGCTGACTGATATTACATATTATGTGACAGATAGATAGACAAAAATAAAGAAATATAAACGTGCCTTATCATACTGTTAATAATATTTGCTTAATGGCTATAACAATACACGCCAGACCCATATACTAACTGTAACCAGCGGTTTTTCCTACACGTAATGTGAAAATGGCTTACGGACGTAACGAGAAATGCACCTGCACCTGCACGTAATGAGAAAAAAATTAAGGGTGAAGAACCCTTATTACTTAAGATAACTAGTAGCCGATTCTCAGATCTACTGAATACGCATATAAAATTTGTGATATGGAAATTTTATACATTAGAAGATAAATAGATATAACGGTAAAGCTTCGACGAAGAATAGCTTTTGTTTAAAGGGTTCGTTACTCACGAACATAGATAAGCGAGTACTCATCGGTACGATAGCACATTAGATGAACCGATAATATAGAAGATAACGGATTTAAATCGGTTACCATCCACTTTAATGAGTAATCTTTGATGTAGCCAGTAATGGAAACTCATTTCGTAAGCACCTCGTTACTAGTTGGTTTGATGGAGATTATAATGTATATGTTAAGTGTTATTAGTTATCAGTAAGGAAAAAAATTTAATTTGTGAATTCCATAATTCTTTATAAGTGCCTACACCAAAAACAAAATAATAATACAGTCATCGGAATAAAACAAAAAACAGAATGTTCTTTCACACATTTATAAAGAATAAGTCACGATTCGAGTTGGTATGTTAGACACTGTTTAATAACTATGCTTAGCAACATACAAAAATAAAAAACAAACTTCAAAGAGATGAAGACACTTGAAAAAATTATAGATTGAGAAAAAGGACAAAAACGCTTATTCAAAAAGGTGAAGAGTATAAATAAAGTCAAAGGCAAAAAAACAATAAAAAAATAAGTACTGTAACATTTCAATGCTATTATAATTAAGACCCAGATCCTGTTTTCATAAAAAAGGTAATTTGAAGTAATGAGGATAATGTTTAAACACATTAAGGCTGAAAAGCAATGTTGGTGTACCTGAGTAATTAGTAAAAAAAACTTAAGAAAAGCAATGTTACTGCTTGAAGGTTACGTTTTTTCGAACACAATGTTTGGCATGTAATTATACTAAGCACAATAACAATATATTCTTCAGTGTGACTTTTTTATTTATCTTTAAGTTCCAAAACAAAAGAGCTACCCAAAACTAAAAAATCTTAATAAATTATATCAAAATGAAAAATGTTATATAAAATTCAAAAATTAACAAGTTATTATGCTACTTCTAATTATTTTTGTTTTTTGTTCATTGTATCTTACAACGAAAAAGTAATAAAACAAATAGATGTTATATCGTAGAATTTGAACCTACCTAAGCTACACGTAGGTATACAGACAGTAACTTTTAACATCTATCAGCGTTAAACAGTATTTATTTTACAATACAATATAAAATATTGTACTTCACTTTATCTTATAAAAATAAAAGGAAGTCGTGAACAAACACTGGTACTAAGCGGTTTATAACCCATACTTCTGATTGTTTAATATTAAATTGTCTCGAGTAATGAGTAAAAGTAACTAACTACCTATTTGTTTGAATGTTGAGATCCTAAAATAGGCCAGTTAAGAGTGGAAGATTTGAAAGCACGTTCTGAACGCATGAGAAGAAGAGCGCTAAAAATAGAGTTGAGATTTGATTGAGAAAGCTGTAAAATGCTAAAATAGTTTTGGGGTTATTTACTCGCGATGTTTTATCCGGAGTTTCATGAAAGCGGTGCTGTTGACCTGGACGGCTGGCCTTTGTTTGAAAACACGACGCGTGCGCGTGTCATGTACTAGAAACTAAATAACACATGTATGTACGAGTATATAGTTACTGATAGCAATGTACACGCAGACCTTTTATAAGAACAAATAAAAACAGAATTCTGCCAGTGCTCTTCGCTATCAGTCTGTACTTTAGGCACGATGCCGAGGCAAATACAGCAAAATCACCAGCAGGCAATATTTTATTTTTTGAGCTGAAATTATTTAATCGGACAGGGCCATCTCATAACCCTTGTTGATTTAAGGTTTATTAAATTTTAAACAATAATTTATTAAAATCTTATATATAAAATTTCCGTGTCACAGTGTTTGTTACCGTACTCCTCCGAAACGGCTTGACCAATTTTTTCAAAATTTTATACGCGTATTCAGTAGGTCTGAGAATCGGCTACTGTATATTTAGAAATAATTATTAAGGCAAAACAACGTTTGCCGGGACAGCTAGTTATTGTATAAAATTTAGTTAGTTGTTTTAGAATAATTTTATAAATAATGAAATAAGTATAGTTTTATACATCCATAACTAAATCGAATAAGAAGTGTAGTATCATTTTAAAACAAATAAATAATTTCAAATTCTTAAATTTACCTTTATTTTTTTTCCTTCTCTAAAATAATTAGGGTTCCAACCAAATCCAGTGGCCCTGCAGGGCCGATATTTAGTAAGGAGTTAAAACTATCTTCTTCAACTTAGAATCATGAAAAGTTGAGAACCAGCTCAAATACTAAAAAAGTGTTAGAAATATATGAATGCATAACACTGTATCTTCATTATAACAAAATTTTTAGGGTCTATCTCAAATGCTTGTTTTTTGATTAGTTAAATATTTTATTACTTTAAAAAAAAAAGCTAAATCACCAAAGCCAGTATATTATAAATATAACTCAGTGCTAATGTGTGTTTGTTTTGTTTTGTATTTAGCTCGTTGGCATTGGCAGCAAGCGCGGAAGGAGTTTTCCGAAATGACTCAATGTTATTTAGAATATGTACTTATTTTTACCAACATTCAATTTCAAAACAACGAGTTTTTAGATTACTTTGGCTTGCTGCTTTTCTTTAATTACTTTTGCGGTAATTTTTTAATAAATATTTCAGGGGTCTTTTAACTCGAAGAAGGATCGACGACATAGCAACATCAGTCGCAAGTCGAACCTGGATACGTTTGGATCGAAGTCAATGGCATGTTTACTGTTTACTGGTCTCGTAACACAGTCTAATGACTAGAACAAGACCAGAAGCTTCGTTGTTATTATTGTGTATCTGTCTGTACCTTTACCAAAATAAATATTTTTTGTCTTTTGTATTGTATATGTGAGAAGAGTGGAAGAAAACTGTCTGTGGATGATGATGGTTAAATCAAAAACTTAGTTCAAACACTGATCAATCTATGTGCAGAGAATCGTACTTTCCACCATCATCTCATGGACATCAAATGAAGAATATTTATGTACTTGTATACCAGGATCGAATAAACGAAAGAATATGGCAAACTAACGGTTCTCTTTTAAATTAGATTGGCTTTAGCTATTCAACGGGGCAATGCTGCCAGTATTTTGAGAACGTTGCGACGCAATGGCAGCCTGGACAGTATGCTTATCTTAATTTAAAATAAAATAGATTGCAGTTTTTTATCTTCTTATTATCTTGTTCTTTTCTTTTTATATTTGAGATTGTACATATTTTATTTCTTAATTATGTAAATACTAATTTATATTTGTAAATTAAATCCATGGGAACTTTTAATATAAATATATACTATAGAGACTTGCTACAATGAAATCTAATTATTTTTCCTATACAGTTAGGAACTACAAGAAAGTTCGTCAAAGTTAACAATTAATATTCGATATGGTTTAGAATATGATAGAATTTGCGTCTGTTTCAGCCCATTAACGTGTTTTTTTTTTAATTTGTATTAGACAAATAGCAATTAGATAAAAGCATTAACATTGTTATGACATCGATTTATCAGTTCTTCAGAAATCACAGCAAAGTGAAGAGTAAACAACGAGCAGATAACCGAGTTACATCAGCCTAGAAGGTTTCTCAAAACCAGGTCAATAATGTAATTGTGTGCGTACTTACTTGACCCAAAGTAATATTGCATAAACTCTTAAGAAGACTATATTTATTATTGACATGAATGTCGTAATACTATACATTTCTTTTACTCTTACACTTTTACAAAATATAAACAAATACAATTATCTATTTTTAAAGAAAATCACTAGAAATCTCTGTCAAATAAGGCTGTAGGGCCTTTAGAACTACCCCCAAAATTTCTAATGATAATTTAAAATAGGTTTGTTTTATATATACTTTTTAAAATTATTCAAGAATTCAGTCTTTCATATTGCTGAGTTGTTGATAAAAGATACTAAGACAGAACAACTAAGGAATTGAGATCCGGTTAAAGTTGATTTTGTAAATTAAAATATAATATTTATTCCAACGTTTATCCTGAAACGTTTACATTAAACTAATCAGCTGTTACGTATGTACCTACATTCGTACGAGTATACTCGTATGATTGTAGTCACATGACTACGCCATACTATTAAAAAACTAGAGTATATATAAGTCAGTGCACTTATCGTAAATATACCAGAAAAAAAATCTGAGAAAAATTCGTTTGAACTCTATAGAAATAATAATAGTAACGTTCAGCATATTTATAATTACTATATTCATTAGAACAATCTACACAAAAGACGTTATCTTGTAACTTAGTAGTGTAAATAGGCCAAGGTCAATAATAAATAACAGTGATAACCAGAAGTCAATAATTGACGTACCAATGTTTTTTAGAAATGTATACTCGTATATTAGATTAAAAAATAAGAAATAAATATATATCAATTGTATCTAAATTTAGTTTAGATACAATTGATGTATTTCTTATTTTCTTTTCTTACATTGAATGGTCTTGTGCTTTATCACAATTCACCTGAATTCTGATTCGTGCTTATTTTGTATAGTTAGCAGATTTTAATGTTTGCTTTAAATTTTTTACATTTAATTTGTATTTAACAGTAGATACCGAACATTATTATAATTATTCAATCGTCGTAATAGATCTATGTATGTACTCATGTGACTCCGAGATATGAAGATAACGTATTGTAATACGCAACTGAAGATATAAAAATATGTTTGGTAATTAAATTATTCTTTAGGATATTACTATAAGATGTAGGTATAAATAAATAGTTAGCGAAATAATTTTGTATACGTATATATGTTTTATTTCGTATCAAAATTTATATAGTCTTAATTTGGGTATAATAATGGGAACAATATTTTAGAAATAATAAATACTTATATTTTCTCGTTGAACAATAAAACCAAAATTCCTAGAATATAGTACAAAATTAAAGCCTGATTACGCAGATCATAAGGGAAGGCAAAAGTAAATTAAAGAAAAAATCCTACTAATATTATAAATGCGTAATTTTATTTGTGTGTATACTTCATCACGCTGAAATGGCTAAATTTATTTAAATGGCATTTGGTGTGAATATTGTTTAGATTTTGGATTAACACAGGCCAGATTTGATCCCGGGTTAAAGCGGGTAGCACTGCACAATACGTACATACGATGGCGTAAATGTAAATAAACATCTTCGAACAAAACGTGCTTGAACAGAATATGCAAAGACCTAAATGAAAATATTTGGGGCAATAAACCGAATGCGTCACAAAAGAAAGGAATGACTTGGACTTTGGGTAAACGGCAACAATAATCGTTGTTTATATACTACTAGGTAGTTCCGTTTCCTTTAGTCACCAACCTAATCTACTACACAATACGTGCTATGCTATATAACTAACTACTTTGTTTACAACGGTTCACTAGATATTAGAAATACTCAACTAAAGTTTATGCCGCGTTATGACTTATTCAATATGTGAGAACAAAGAATTTAAAAACAAAATATGTATTTGCACAAATATAGATAAATTTTAGCTGTGTATTTTAAAAATTATGGTTCTCTATATCTGACCATAGTGGTTGTGCAAATGTGTCCAAGACAATCACTACATGCAATGTCAAAGAATTCAAATTTGATTTATAATAATTTTGTCATATTATAATTCAATGCCATTTATTTAAATTTAAATAAATAGACAATAAAAACGTTATGTCATAGGTATTAAAATGATGGCAACAAGAGTACAATATAGAAATTCAAACTAAATATAATGTATATTATAAATATCGTATCCCTTATATTGAAGAATAAAAATAATACTACATTAATTTACGTTGTAAGTCTGGATATTTTCAGAATTTTGGCGCGATTCAAGGCCTTATTGATGTGTCTAATCATTAGATTCTAAAAAGATATTTAAACTTTCAGTTTCTAAGAACACGTTGTATTATTTATTATTCTCTGACTATAAAGACAGGCCTTGGCACTATTCAATTTAAGTGTTTACATGAAATTTAAGCCAATTTCCTGCTACTTTTTACGTTTTATTTTCCTTAGCGGTTTGTTCCTGCAGTCTTTGTTTGGAAGTAAAGAGGTCGACCTTCCAAGATCGCGCTGCATCAGCTGATACAAACACTGCCCTTTCACTCTGAAGGATTTTATTATTCAATGTGACTTGTTTCGAAAGCTATTAAAACGTGAATTTTGAAATTTAATTATTTTGTTTTGGTTTTTGTTACAAGCTTTGAAGTATCTTTTGTTTGTACCTACCTACCTTTAGCCTTCTGACACAAAAAAAATATAACAAGAATGATATTAACAATATCAATCAACCTAGTAGCATAAAAACTAATATGAGAAAATTAATTAAAGAAGTTCTTCTTATCAATATTTTATTTTCAATTAACACGCGGACAAGGTTTTGTGACAAGTTGACAGCATTACTTTAAACCAGGCAAACAAGTTTGACGCGATGGTTACCAAGAACTGAACAGAAACGGATACCAATTCCTGCCTACTTATATAAACATTGGTATTCGGTTGTGACCTTCCATATCACCACGAAGAACCGGCAACCGGAATGGAAATTGTTATTAAAAACGTGTCAGGTATACAAAATAGATGGATCGAAGTATTAATTAACCTTAAACTTGCATTAAGTGGATTTCGCTTTCAAATAATTCGCAGGGCAAAGAGAATGAGTCGAAAGCGTGTAGGGTGAGCGTCATGGTTGGTGCCAAACCGAGCTGATGCAACTCACGCTGCAAGCAAGCACAAGAGGCGTGCAAGCTGCAGTCGTGCCTGCAGGAAATTTCGTTGAAACCACGCAGAGCGCGCCCCTGTATCCTACCCTAGTTTACTAAACAGAGAAATGTTTACGGTACCTTGACGTAGTTCTTGGCTGCTAGCGTCGATATAGTTCGCGTGCGTTGCGTGTGACGAGACGGTATTCGATCGGCACGCGGCGCGGGCTGCGGATCGACTGGTGTCGGCGGCCAGCGGAGGAGAATATATGCGTGCGCATGGCCCTCCCGCGAGAGGTGGGGGGAGGGTAACGTCATCATCCCACTGACAGAGTGCGGGTTGCTCGGAGGAAGCCGGGGCTTCGGGAGCGTTCCCACAGCGTGACCTGTACTACCACCACCTGCCTTCACACGACGCGGGACACAATGACGACCAGAATTATTTTTAACTGACTCAAAAGAGAACAATTAAAAATAGGAAATCAAACTTCAGTTTTAAAAATACTAATCTCATTTTAATTACTAAAAAACTAGCTTTCTCAAACTCAGAGAATAGATACTACCGAGAAAGCTAGCCTCCAACAATACAAACTTTAATTAAAATTAACAAAAAACAAAGATTTTACTCAAGAATAAAGTAGCTTCCCAACGCTATAAGAATTTTTCAAATTGGTCCAGTAGTTTTGGAGCATATTTGCATCAAACAAACAAACAAAAGATCTAACTTTTCTTATTTATAATATTGGTATAGAAAATACGTTTTTAATTATTACGCTTTACTCAAAAGTTACTTTTTAGCTTTAAGGATATTAAGAATAGTACAAGACTTAAAAGCTTAGAACTAACCTCTATTTTCAAACCTCCTACAGGGTTTTTACATACACGTGGGCACCAAGCGTAACGTAAGTTTGTCTTTAGTCCTAGGTTCCTTCTTCATTAATGTTAGATATCATACAAACTACACTGTATTTTTGTGTCTTACATAATAAGTCATACAAATCTAGACTCTGGCATAAATATAATTTCATTTTATTTGCATTTAAATGTGAATTGGACTCAGCAACTGATGGGATGATAGTATGACCTCAAACAGTCCCCTGTGCAATTTTCTCATCTTCAATTCTTCAGCAGAGGGGAGCCTGGTGACTCTATTAGCTGATCCTGTTATGTTCACAGATGTTATTTATATCTAATACGCAGTTTGAATAATTTGTGGGGTGCCGTACCATATTCTAATGGTAACAAGTGGATCCTATTACTATGACTTCGATCTCCGTCCGTTAGTCTGTCACCAGGCTGTATTACATGAACCATGATAGCCTATAAAGTTGAATATTTTTTTTATTTTTGTTGCCACTATAACAAAAAATACTAATAACAGAATAAACTTGATATTTTTTTGTATTTTTTTCTCAATCTACATAAATGTATAACCAAAAGGTAGACACTTGAAATATACGAGTATTTACACAATATTATCCTCAAAAATAAATTGTTAATTTAAAATAACTATTTAGGCTAGGGCTCTTGTCCGTGGAGTTTTTTCCAGGTAGTTCTATCTTCGGCCAAAACCTTGACCTCCCTATCTAATATCCCTGTCTAAATATGATCTTTTAGGTCTACCTCTTCCTCTCTTGGCTTCTATCTTTCTTTCTACGATATTTGTGATGAAAGGGCTCTAAAACAACAAATGCTAGGACTCTAAAACAATAAATTTCATTTTTTAACATTTTAAATCATATACTTTATAGATAATGGAACGAAACCCTTCATGCATGAACCTGACTCGCACTTGATCAACTATTTACTTTTTTAGCTGAGTTGTTATATTAAAGTGGTGGTAATCGCTTGCAGAACACTTTTTACTTAATCTAGTAACTGTACAACACGAGTATAAATTAATGTAAGCGCACTGTCCATTCTGGCGGCAATAAACTAGCATTGCCCTGTTGCATAGTCAAACATATTATAATAAATATAGATACTTAAAACGTTCTCAATTCGACATAGTTGACTTACACGAAGCAACGTCATGAGTTAGATCGCTTAGTATTTAAATCGGAGTGCAAGAGTATAATTTTTAAAAATGTTTTTAACTTGTAGTTTAAAAAAACTGCGCATCTTGCAGTCTACGGCGAACAAATTGAATAATACCTCAAATTGGTTTTCTTTATACATTGTATTTGTAATAACTAAGTTTTTTAGTTGTTGTTTACCTTTTACTTTATGCTTAGCTTTGTATTCTAAGTGTTTGTGGTCAAGTATTGTATTCACAAACCAAGGTGAAGAGCATCTTGTGGTTTTTACATAGGATATAATTGTATGGGGCGATCATGTTATTAAATACTCAAGTAAATAATATGAGATTTCAATTATCCTATCGCAAATTAAAAAATAATTTGAAATATTTTCAAGCAAAATGTCAAATATATTATAATATTTATATTTTATGTATATTACTAGCTGACCCGGCAAACGATGTTTTGCCTCACTTAGGAGTATGAAAAATAGATTGTAGCCGATTCTCAGACCTACTGAATACGCATATAAGATTTGGTAAAAATCGGTTAAGCCGTTTTGGAGGACTACGGTAACTAACATTGTAACATGGAAATTTTATATTCATTCTAGCTGACCCGGCAAACGTTGTTTTGCCTTAAAAATAGATATGCAGTAGCCGATTCTCAAACCTACTGAATATGCATATAAAATTTGGTAAAAATCGGTCAAGCCGTTTCGGAGGAGTACGGTAACAAACGAAGATAAGGTAAGATAGGATATATCATCTATACCTATTATACTTTTTTTACTACCCATAATTTGGACATGCAAAAAATGCTAACTTATAAACAACTTTGAAAATGAAGGCAAGATTTCTTACTTGCTATTAGTGTAGTTGGTACTTCTATACTAATACGTAGCAACCGTAGACGGTTGGTTTTTCCATCTACGGTAGCAACAGTCCCGAATGTCAAATCAATTGATCCATTCGGCCATTCTGCAGTCACCAATTTGGCTTATCCTCTGCTATAAACGAGCAAGGTGAAATCTGTGTAGCGATCAGCACCCTAACGGAAGTAGTTTAAATCATTTTAAACCTGTGCGAAAGCAAGATAGGTTTGTTTGTTCAGTTGCATGGAGGTTAAGGATTTCGATCCTGGATTTCTTCTGCCTAATTTCTCGGTATTAATATCACGACATCTTTTTGACAACAAATCTACATAAATATGAAATATTTTTTTTTCGCGTAGAAAACGGTCACACTTACTTATTATTAAAAGTTGAACGTTCAACGTTTTAATAATAAGTAAGTGTGACCGTTTTCTACGCGAAAATATTAAGATGCCTTACGGGAACAGTTTACAATGTTTAATATGAAATAAGTAAAAAAAGTAGTTTTCAGTGTTCTTCTTCGTATAAGCTAAGTGGCCGAACTTTGGTGTCGAGAGTTTTCAAGCCTCCTGAAGGCTTCTGGCCTGACTTAACGACTGCTTGTACAAAAGGCTGACAGCCGGGACCTACATTTTAACGTATCATCCGACCCACGGTAGCGCCCAAATGGAAATGCCACTTAAAAACGACAGTCTTGTGAATGATCACCCATCCAAACATCGTCCGTTGCTTAGCTTCGATGATGTCTCTCTTTAACAATCCAAATGTAAAATTAACCACTTTAGTGTAACTGCAAGTTGTATCATTTTTGTTAAATAAATATAATCAAAAGTAAATAATTATATGTAGCCCACAGTCGATTATAATAATCTTGTATGTGCTGAAAATATCCGAGTCAGCAAGTATCTTGGTTAGGATTTAGAGAACTGAACTGGAAAATTGAGTTAACTGAACTGAAAAATTGTTAAGCCGTCTTTCGTTAATTCCCACTTTTAGTTCTTAGTGATCAAGAACTTTCAAAGTGCATATTTTCTCACACAACATCCAATTTTGAACTTAGCATAAGTATAAGCAGCCCACTATAATACGTTACCACTGCTGAGACTCGGGGCCTTCCTTCACGAGGAGAGGGATATAGGCCATAATCCACCACGCTGGCCAAGTGCGGGTTGGCGGATGACGCATGTCTTCGGATATTGTGGTCCTCAAACATGTCGGTTTCCTCACGATGTTTTCCTTCACCGTAAAGCGAGTGAATATCCACACATAGCTTGAAAAACAAGTCATTGGTGTAGGGCTGGGATCGAACAAGGGGCCGTCTGATTGAAAAGCAGACGTTATTACTTCCGAGCTACACTCGCTTTTTGAACTTAAACATACTTAATTCTAGCATTAACGTACGAAATCGGCTTGTATAGGAATGTAGTTCTACTTAGTTGAGATTGAGACATCTTTCTGTGTTTTTTGTTCTACAAATATTAATGATTCATTACTATTACATAATGTAAATAGTAATCAATTTAAAATCATTAATTGATTACCAAACAAATCTGATTTAGTTAAGAAATAATCAATTCAACGTGTATCAGGCAAATATTTTAATCCTCCACAAACTTGATAACCTGAGTGTAGGTTTCTACATTAAATTTTATCAAACAAAAACATAATTAAATTGGGATCAGTAACACTCTTACATAAGTATTGAGGTCAAAGACACTTGTATCGGACTGGCTCAAGTCAATGGCTTCACTTGCCTTAAATCTTGTTATATTTTTACTTTTTTTTACGCTTTATAGGCTTGCGCTTGACAATAACTCACCTGATGATAAGTGATATTGCAGTCTTAGATGAAGCGCGCTTGCCTAGAAGAAACTGGTTCACTCTCGCCTTGAAGATAGTAAGGTTTACAGTTCAGTGGGAACAGGGTATCCGGCAAGGAGTTCCACAGTTTGGCCGTCCGTACTATAAACGTGGAAGTGCTTAGTACACATTTTCTGCATTTCCACTGTATATCGGTGTCTCCTAGCAGTCTCCCTGCTCGTTCGGTAATGGAAAGGGGCAGGGGAATTAGATCATGTAATTCCGACGCACACTCACCGAAATGTAACCGGTAGAATACCGATAGACTCCGTGCGGCGGTGCTCTTAACTTTGAAGTTTCGCACTGCACAGGGAGTCATTACCTATATCTTTTAAGCCTTTACTGATTTTATTGTTACCTAAAATATAAAGTATCTTCACTGTCCACATTAAAACATGTTCATTTATCTTACGAAATGATCTCATGTTAGTTTTTAAGGTAGTTCATAAAACTATCAACACCCTAAAGTTCCTTAATTACCGGGTACATGTTACGGTATTAAGTTAATTTGTACTGTACATGTTATGCTGAAATAAATAAATACTATTCTGTGTATAAATATGACAATAATGTGACTAAATACTTTCGTAAATATTAATTTATATATTTTTATATTAGTCTTTGAGTTTTTACAACTGTCTTATAAATTTTGAAACCAAACTTTTATTTAAATATTTTGATGTGTCCTTTGGTTTCAGATCATAACTTTTGTTATATATTCTTGAGTAAATTAATGAATTGAGGACCTGGTTTATTTAGGGTTATTGGTAATTAAACCTTTTAGAGACGATTTTAGTATATATAGACAAACAACTTGCTATATATAAGACAGATGTTCTCAACTGTTTTACACAAAACGATTCTAAGCAACGACTTTTTTTAACGATACCCCAAAAGCCACAGAACAAAAGTAGTCTGTGTCATTTGTGTGTCCTCCTAAATCCATCCGTAAAAGGTTTTAGGTGAGTCAAATTTGACCAAAGTTAATTTATTAAAAATAATCTGTCAGTCCGAAACGTTCCTCTTAATAATATACGTAACAAACAATATCTACTTTTAACCAGACATCAATATCGTAAGTAACCGGATATAAATACTGCGTAGTAAGTCTACTTCATTCACAAATAAGCTACGAAGCGCGAATAGTAATCACGCACTAAGAGTTCTGTGCGTACATAATTAATTAATAGTTACATACATTCGGCAATATGTTTAACATTATTTTTAAAAGAAACCCTGTAATAATTATTTTTATTTAATTTTTATTATTCATTGTTATAGTGGCAATAAAAATACATAGAAATCATAGAACTTTATTAACCTTATAACATTGCGTTATACCAGGCACGTAAAATTTACATATTATATAATAATATATTCAACAACAATTAATTAATTAATTAGTCAATCGTACAATGTCTTAATAATATAATTAGTCATGCAATATCATAATAATATAATTAGTCGTACAATGTCATTATAATAAAATAGAAAATAACAACACATTTACACATAATTCATGTCACTTTACAGTCCGTCATACTTCTACAAAGATTCTGAAAGAGGCAACCTCATGTATTAATTTAAATCATAAAAAGGGTTTTCCACAAAGAAGATTTTCAATTTTCTTTCAAATGTGTGAAAAGGTAGGTCTGTCATACTTTGGGGCAGTTTGTTAAACATACATGTTTTGTTGTAGTTCCCTTGCTTTTGCACTTTAACATAATCTTTGAAAATGACATCTGCTAGCTATTGAGTTTCATACTCTACAGCTTGGTGACAAACAGACAGCGAAGTCTTAGTAATAGTGTCCCAAAGAATACTAGCGCCTTTAGGCACGGAACCCTAAAAAGGTATCAGAGTCGTTAATATTTTAACGACTTAAAATACCGTTTTTTTTTGTTCATTTGTAATGACATAACCATGTCAGTTATAATTGGGCTTTCATGATAGCATTATTTCGGTATTATATACTGATCTGAGATTTCTAGTAGGTTTACTAATTAAGCGCTTTCTGAGAAGTTCAACAATTACCTACTAGGAATCAAGCAAGCATCATAGACTAATAATTATAATAGACGCTCAAGCTCTGGTTGAAAATCGTACTACGTATATCATTCGATACACGTAGCGCCATCTATTCGAATTTTCTTGAAACTACTTCACTCGGGTCACGCAATCTACTGTCACTATGCGACTGCAATAATAACATTAAATTTAATTTAGTTTTTTTATCATGTTATGTATTTTGACAATATTAATAAAATGAGTTAAAATGAGTAAATAAAATTAAAAAATATATATACTTCCCTGTAACAATTGATAAAAAATTAAATAAAAATAATTACGACCGAAAAGCAATTAACGAAGTTATCTATACATTCATATCTACGTATTACAAATTATAATCAGTCATTATGGAGTCGGAGACAGACAAGAGATATGGGCCTAATAATGTTTGTTACAAAGATTATTAAATTACACTGTTCTTCATTCTTAATTTTTATATAACCTATTTTATAATGAAGGATTTTAATTTTACGAATAATTGACCATTTCGCGAGGTAATGCCGCCAGCATATTAGGCTGACTTATATTTAGTGTGGTTTATTTAAAATTTGTTAGGTTTTATTTTAAATTAATTTATGATTCAGATTTTCAAGATGCCGGTCCAAGGTAGCAAAAAAAGCATAAGCAGCCCACTATACGTTCCCACTGCCGTGACTAATATACTACATAAAGATATACATAAAGATACATATTTAACACCCAGATCCACAGCCAACAAATTTAGTTAAGCACAAAGATGTTGGGCGTGCGGGGAATCGAACCCGAAACCTTCTGATTCGCAATCCGGCATGGTAATGGTTTACGCCAACGAGGTCGTCAAATACCGTTTATGATTTATAACGAAAAATCAAGATTATATATTCAAGAATTTGACCATATCGCCTTAAGTATATTACATATACCAAAACGTATATGCGTAGTTTCAACCCCGCATTTGTTTTTGTAATACCTACCTCTATGACGTAAGTAAATATTATAAATTAAAATAAATGATGATTGATTATGCGGCTTTGTAAAACGGTCAGAAATTATTATCAAACCATCGATAGAAAAAAACAGTATCAAACAAACGATGACAGTTTAGTCGGCCGTGAAACCGCCTTACGTTCCAAAGGTCGGAGATAGATAGATAGAAAATTCTTAAATGGACACAAAACGACGTAAACTACCAAACGCAAAAGCCACTTCCAAATCAAATTCTTTTGGAAGTGGCTTATGCGAAACAGGGTTTTCCTAGTGCAGAAGCCACAAGAAAAATGTTATAGCGTAAATTAATAAGATTAATAAGACGACGGATTTTTGTAAAACTAATTGTGAATTTACGTGTTTTAGATAAATAAACTATTCTATTCTAAAAATAAAAAGACACAATAAAATAGAAATAACTTAAAATTAATGTGCCACAATGGGCGGCTTTATCGCTTAAAGCCATATCTTCCAGGCTACCTTTGGACGGAAAGGAATTTATAAACAACTAAAGAAGGACACCATAAGTTCAAAGTCAAGTAAAATACATGGGTTTTTTCTGGGTAAGCGCGTTCCACCTTAGATCATAATGTCGCTTGCCATCAGGTGAATTGTGATCAAGCGCAAGCCCATTTAATGTAAAAAAACAACCCTAAATTTTTACCTTTTTTATCACTAACCCCTATTTTTTATGGCCATTTGAGTAATTTAACCATGTTTCATCCCGCTCGATAACTGATCAATTATAGTGTTATTAACTGTACTTAAGACAAAACAACGTTTGCCGGGTGCGAATTGCGTATGAAATGCGAAGGGTTTTTAGCGAATTTTGTGTGTAAGTGTGTATGTTTGTTACTTCTTCACACTCAAACAGCTAGACCGATTTTAACGAAATTGGTATGGAGATAGGGAAGACCCGAATTCAACACATGGGCTACTTTTCAACGCCGATTTATAATAAAAATCAGACTTTTACGAACCCTGCTTCCATTTCCCTTGCTGGGCCAGTTAAAATATCGATAGAACTCATTAGCATTAAAGTCAATCGTGTGCCTATCAAGTTAAGTGCCGTTCTCAGCGTTTTAAGTCGTTAATGCATAGATAAAGCTTAACTAATTAGATGCCCATTAGGGAATTTAACTCAAGTACCTACTTGTAATGCACTTACGACTACGATATCGATACAAATAATTTTAAGTTACGGACTTTAGTTTCTAAGTACGATAAAAGTAATAGATAACATATACTTAAGCTTAAATCAATAAAAAATACATGAGGTTTTCTTCTTTTAATTGAAAGCTAGTGTGGTTCGGTAAGAAAACGTCGGCTTTTCAATCTGACGGCCTCCGGTTCAAGCCTATCCTAACCAAAGACTTGTTTTTCAAGTTATTTGTGCATTTGCTCGCTTTACAGTGAAGGAAAACATCGTGAAGAAACCGACATGTTTTAGAACCACAATATCCGAAGATGTGCATCATCCGCCAATCCGCACTTAGCCAGCGTGGTAAAATATGGTATTTATCTCTCTCCTAATGAAAGAAGGCCCCTAGTCCCAGCAAAAGAAAATATAGCCTTTGCTAATGCTTAATTTATTAGGGTTCCGTATCCAAAGTGTTTTATTTTGACCGGATTCAATTTATTTAATTCATATATAGGTACATGTAGTACACTTATGAACGCCAAAATTTACAGTCAAAACATATAAACAAAAGATTAAAATTAACAAAAATAAATTACATAAAGTAGCAAATAGTAAAATCGTCTACAGAGTAATATGCTTTCTTAATTAGCAGAGACTTAATCTTTGTCTTAAATTTAATGTCACTTAATGTTTGTACCCAGTCAGGATTTAAATTAATAATAATATAATTTGATACTGTTAGTTACAAATGCTTTTTCGGTTTTTACAAGTCTAGTCATAGGTACCAGAAGCATAAGTTCGTTGGCGAGCATCGAACCCATACCCAACAGGTCGTAAAGCTACACGTCTAACCGAGCTATCATCGTTTCAGTTTAAAAAGAAGCACGTTCGTGTTTGCAGATGTGCTAGTTAACTATTCAATAAGTAATATTCCATATCCGTCAAGGCTACCGTATATTGTTGAAAGCATAATTTTTCCAAACGGACTGAAAATTGAATGCAAACAAAGTAATTTCTTCTAACAACAATATTGTAAGATGTATTTAGTATTTAGTTACTTCAATTTGCATCGCTCACGACAACTTTTATATTTTTCATGAAGATCTAATTGGCATTGGTGCCAGTGCACAAGGAGTCTTCAAGCCGCTATGGTAGCAAAAAGATATACATAGATATTATATACTAGCTGACCCGGCAAACGTTGTTTTGCCTCACTTAGGGGTATGAAAAATAGAATCTATAATAGAATCTATTTTTCATACCACTATAGTGTAGCTTATATGACACGTTCGTGGATTTACCATAGCAGCGCCATCTATTGATTACTTACTCAACCCAGTCGAAAGGCATCGACATCTGTTAGAATCATTTGGAGTTAACAGATAATTTGTGACTGTCAAATAATAACAGACAATAATTAGCAATAAATTAAAATTGCGACTATAATTTGAGATTTAAACTATCCTATCTCTCAAGTTGGATCGAACTGCACATGGTGTGCGAATTTTAGTATAATCGGTTTAGTGGTTGAGGAGTCCATTGAAGACAAACATTGTGATACGAGATTTATATATATTAAGATGACGACCTCGTTGGCGTAATGGTTGGCGTGCCGGACTGCCAATCGGAAGGTTCCGGTTTAGATTCCCGGCACGGCCAACATCTTTGTGCTGAACTAAATTTGTTTGATGTCGGTCTGGGTGTTAAATATGTGTGTGTACATAGAAAGTATGTATATAGTATGTATAGTGTATCAGTTGTGTTAGCAACCATAATGCAAACTAGAAATGGTTTAGCATGGGGCTGACCAGTCGTGTGTGAAATGTGTCCTAATATTTATTTATTTAGCTCAAACAATTGCCAAGAAAGTTAATTTGGGATAAAAAGTAACCTACACATATATGCTACTAATCCGAGGTCTAACCTATCTTCATAGTAAATCTCACAGAAAACTTATGTACGAGGGTGAATCAAAAAGTTCTTAGAAGTGCATATATATGAAACCTTTTTGGATCAAGTTCGATATTCAAATTAAAGAATGTCTATCACACTATATTTATGCAGACTGTCACTTGTTTTTGTCAGTTCGTTCGCATGTAATAATTTTTTTTGTGCAACGAGTTGCTAAAAAGTTAAAATTATGGATAAAAGTGAGTTACGTGCAGTGATAAAATATCTCAGTTTGAAAAAAATGTCTACGAAGGAAATTTTTTTGGACACGGACTACGGTTGCGTACTGGGTGGCTGAATTTAAAAGAGGTAGATCAAGCTGTAAAGATGACCCGCGATCTGGGCAGCCTTCAACCTCCTTTACAGAAGAAAATGTCAAAAAGTTGAGAATTTGGTTTTGGAAGACAGAAGAATGACTATAAAACATATAGCTGAGATCCTAAATATATCTTTTGGTAGCGTTCAATCCATTTTAATTTTTCACTGGGGTTCAAAAAAGTGTCTGCAAGATGGGTGCCACGAATGTTAACCGACGAAAACAAAAAGCGACATTTGGAAATTTCCAAGCGTAATCTCGAAATGTTCCAGCGTGATTCGGATAATTTTTGCCGTCGTCTTGTCACCATGGATGAAACGTGGGTCCAATCCATTTTAATCCTGAAACTAAAAGACAAAGCATGTCTTGGAAACGACCATCCTCTCCATCCATTAAGAAATTTCGAGTTGCTCCTACCGCTGGCAAAGTTATGGCCTCTGTGTTCTGGGATAGTGAAGAAATTCTTTTTATTGATTACATGCCAAAAGGCCAGACGATTACTGGACCCTATTATGCAAATTTAATCCCGAAAGTGCGAGAAGCGATTAAAGAAAAACGTCGTGGAAAACTGTCGTTGGGCGTGTTGTTCCTTCAAGATAACGCTCCTGCTCATCGATCGGAAGTTGCGCTCAACGCAATCCGCTGTGCTGGCTTCAATCTCCTTGACCACTCACCATATTTTCCGGACTTAGCCCCAAGTGATTTTTACTTATTTCCAAAATTAAAAGAGGAAATTCGTGGAACAAAATTTCACGATAATGACGCGGTTATAGCTGCCGTAGAGGACTTTTTCGAGAGTCAAGAAAATATTTTTTTTCACAAGGAATAAGGAAGTTAGAAACGCGTTATTCTAAATGCATTGCATTGGAGGGAGATTATGTAGAAAAATAAAATATTATTATTTAAATCTTTGCATTTTTTAATATTGATTCCAAGAATTTTTTGATTCACCCTCGTATGTATTAGAAAGCGCATAGCCGGATCTCGGTAGGAAAATCACCGTATCACATTTTCACACTAACGTACGTACCTTATTTGCGTATCCCACGGGAACTAAAATTGTTTTCGGGATACAAGTAGTTTATGTGTTAACCCAAGGTCTAACCTAACCTACTTTCTCAGCAAATTTCATCAAAATCAGTTCAGCCGTTTGAGCGTGAAGAAGTTACAAACATAAAAGCTTACAAATTTTCGCATTTATAATATTAGTAGGATTTATAATATTACTCTTTCTCCAATAAGAGTAAATAAATAAATAAATAAATATTAGGACACATTCACACACGGCTGGTTAGCCCCATACTGAACCATTTCTAGCTCGTATTATGGTTGCTAACACAACTGATATACTACATATACATAGGTACATACATACATACATATTATATATAAATACATATTTTACACCCAGATCCACAGCCAACAAATTTAGTTAAGCACAAAGATGTTGACCGGTCCGGGAATCGAACCCGGAACCTTCGGATTAGCAGACCGGCATGGTAACCTTTACGCCAACGAGGTCGTCTCGAGAGTGTCTCTATGTGGTTAGGCATTGAAATACTAAGTTGAAGCGTGACTTTTGAAGTGACTAATGAAATTTTCTGTATCATGCATGAAGAGCGTGCACCACCGCAGCCATGTTTGTCTGGCCAGACAAAACAATCATTGTAAAAAATATTAGTCACTAGCAGACCACCCCGGCTTCACGCGGGCTATAAAAGGGCTTTTGTAACACATTTTATTATAAATATACATAAATAAAATAAAATAAAAAAGCCTTTATTCAACTGCACATATTTACATAGCACATATTCAACCATTTGCCTGAGTATATCAGAAATACAGCTTCCCCTAACATATTTATAAGCAAGCTTAAATTATATTTAATTAACAAAGCACACTATAGTGTCAAGGAATTTATCGATGACAAATTACATAATTAATAATTGGCATATGTATATTAAATAATTATTGAATAATGACTTGTAAATCTATATTTATTAATAAATTATCTGTATCTGTATAGCTTGTCATCTTTTCATATTATTATTACAAATTTCATATCATATTAATCGTCAATAAATGTTCAAATCGGAATGTCAAATAATAATTGTAATTGTCGCTTATTATACTATCGCATGTCAAACTATATAGGTAATTAATGTCAAAAAAATTATTATTATTATAAATATAAGACCACCATAATGCCAAAAGTACGGTGTGTTCAGAAATTTTGAATAAATGAATAGTACCTGGTTGACCTGTCCTGACTGACTTGATTTTTTTTTTATATAAAATTATCTAAAAATGATTCCTAGCTAGATCGATTTATCGCCCGCCGAAACCCCCTATAATAAAAATTTCATAGCAATCGTTGGAGCCGATTACGAGATTCTAATTATATATATAGATAGGTATATATACAAGAATTGCCCCATTTAAAGATATAAGATATATACATAATTATATATATAAGGATCTCTGATAGTTTTGGAAACAGAACATTAATTGAACCCTAAGTTACTAGGGGATAAAGTAACTAACTACTCAACTGTTAAAGAATTTTTCAATTCGGTCCAGTAGTTTCGGAGCCTATTCGCGTCAAACAAACAATAAATCAAACCTTATAATATTAGTATAGATATAGATAATTATGTCTAAATACATAACATATTTTTTATATAGATTTATCACACTAATTAATCACTCAACGCTAGATAGGACATTTTGAAAATTCCTTTAATATCTTGCATATAATTATGATTGAACTACGATTTTTTCACATTTATGGTCTTTGATTCAGTGTTAAACAACTCTAATTTCTAAAACAAGATAACGAAAAATTCTTCTCAATAGTTTTATTTTCAGAAAAATAATTGAGTTAAAATTTAAAAATGGCGCGCGTATTTCCTAAACTTTTTAAACAAATGCTGTTGGCCTAGACTTATTTAAGCTGACCTTGAAAGGTTTAGAGTTAAGAAACCTTTTATATTTCCTAGCTTCCCGGTGAAATCCCCAGGCTTCAGACCTAAAACTGTGCCAAGTACTTTGGACAAACTTTGAAGGTGACCGTCCATTCCATTCTTTACCATTAGCCTTCGGCTTTTGTGCGGTCTTTAAGGTTAGTTAGCATAAGCAGTCCACAATACGTTCCCTCTGCTGGGGCTCGGGGCCTTCTCTCACGAGGAGAGAAATATAGGCCATAATCCACCACGCTGGCCTAGTGCGGGATGGCGGATGACACACGTGTATTTTTTCGATTTTTTTTGCTATATATCAATTACGGTAGCTGCTAGACACTTAAAATTTTGATAGAATATGTAAATGAATATTAGCTATCAAGAAAATCATAAAATTTAAATAAAATAAATATTTGGAGGGGGGCTCCCATACAACAATGCTACGGAACCCTGTATATGTATGTGTCTTCTGTGTCTGAAATAAATATTGACGACCTCGTTGGCGTAAAGGTTACCATGCCGGTCTGCTAATCAGAAGGTTCCAGGTTCGATTCCCGGCCCGGTCAACATCTTTGTGCTAAACTAAATTTGTTGGCTGTGGGTCTGGGTGTTAAATATGTATTTATATATAAGTTGTGTTAGCAACCATAATACGAGCTAGAAATGGTTCAGTATGGGGCTAACCAGCCATGTGTGAATGTGTCCTAATATTTATTCTTTCTTTCTTTCTTCATACGCGAGCCTAACTCACACTTGGCCAATCTTTTTTTTCCTTTGCTTTTCTTTATTTGGCTACAGAACACAGTGGAAGTACACCAATTATTTTATTTTTTCTTCTAGCCATAACATCTCCGCTAACGTATTTTGGACACGATTTTCGAATATTATCAGTCAATGCTTTAAGCGTGTGCCACGTTCTCTGATTACGCACTGGGGAGCAAAAACCGGTTATCAGTGGTTAGGGCATTGGTAACATGGTCATTGCACATGTTATTGACATATGATTAAGTTTCCTTATTTTTATTAATTTTAAATCGGTCTGTTTACCCTCATATAATTGCAGGTCGGTGCTCTGTTTACGAACGTCATTTATTTTCTTGTTTGAAAAAATATTATTGTTTACAATCCGCTTTACGGAGGAAAATCTTGAATTTTCAGCGTTATCGCTAGAAATTATAAGCGGAAAAAATATCGAAAAAAAGCTTAGCAAGAAAGAAGAACCTCACAAAGAATATTTGGTCTTATTTTGGTACCAATCACATAACAAAATATTTAAGACTAAGTTTCTTGAACCAGTTTTTCATATTGATATAACTCTGATTTACCAAAATAAGTATAAATATTTTTAGATTGCTTCTTTAAACGGCTTTTAGGTAATTTTTTCGATATCTTTTTACTATTTATAGCGAAAATTGCAGTAAAATCATTGTGCATCATCAGTGCAATTGTTACGATTTGTAAAAATATATGCTGAAATATAAAATGTTTCTTATCTAATGATAATAATAAAATTTGTACTCTTAAAAAAGATTTTGAGGAAAATAATTAGACGAGTATATAATGAAGAATAGTTGGTCAAGAGCGACTTGGGCTCCTACGTGAAGGGTTTCGTACCATTATCTTAAAAAAATATCAATAAACACATTTGTTGTATGGAAACTGCTTATTTCGAAAGGTAATAAATATATTCTGTGAAATTTGAAACGTCCACCTGTTGTTCTGTTGCAAAAAAAAAACTAAAAAATCACGATTATTTTATTTACCCTTAATGTTTTGATTTTTAGTATTTGTTGTCGAAGCGGCACAGAAAATACATATCTTATACATATATTTCAGCTTTCTAGCTATCATGGCTTCTGAGATACTGCCTGGATACAGACCGACAAACGGAGCATTAGTTTAATAGGGTCAAAGTTTTTACCTTTTAGGCACGGGACCCTAAAAAGGACTGCAGGACAGACCCAGATCGATAGCCTTTAAATCGAGTTCATCACATAAATATTGGCCGTGCCAGAAATCGAACCCGGGATCTTCATGTTAGCAGCCATTATCATAGTAACCATTACGCGAACGAGATCGCCAATTGCAGTTAAACTAGCGTTAACGTAATGTTTGAAAAATCTTCCATTGGAACCTGATTCATGTGGCTAATGAAACATGTTTTTTTTTTACTCATTTCACACACGGCTGGTTAGCCCCATACTGAACCATTTCTAGCTCGTATTATGGTTGCTAACACAACTGATATACTACATATACATACATACATATTATATATAGATACATATTTAACACCCAAGACCCACAGCCAACAAATTAAGTTGAGCACAAAGATGTTGACCGGGCCGGGAATCGAACCCGGAACCTTCTGATTAGCAGTCCAGCATGGTAACCTTTACGCCTACGAGGTCGTCGCTCAATGTTAGAGATCCTCTTCTAACATCAACACATGAGATGCATTTAGTGTCGTAATGCGGACGTATCCTTTACTCAATAAGCTTGGTTTAATTCATACGACCTCATTATGTAGTTAAAAATAGTTTAATGTAAATTGCAAACGGTAAACAAACAAATTAAGGCCGTATGGATACATCTATTTATTCATTCACACTGGGACAAGGTAGTGAAACGAGGAAAATAAAGGTAGCATTGTAGATTAATTATAGTCAACGATAATAGATCGAGCTAGCGAACTGAGCGAAGTTTCTAAATTCATTGGCTTTCTGAAAATACACCGACTAGTTAAAATATTATATGGGCACCTTAAGTATTTATTTTATTATTCATATCGAATCACGTATCGATATAAGCGTCTATTTGCTACCGTTATTGACATAATATATCAAATAACTTTTTACGGTTCCGTACCTAAAAGGTAAAAACGGGACCCTATTACTAAGACTCCGCTGTCTGTCTGTCTAATGCTCTCAGAAGCCGTAATAGCTAGAAAGCTAAAACTTTCATAAGATATGTATTTCCCGTGCCAAGATAACAACAAATATTAAAAATATATATTTAGGGAGGTCCCCATACAATAAAGATACGAAATATCACGTTAATAGTACAGGGACTATATGTATTTGATTTGTTTTAGTATTTGTTGTTATAGCGGCACGGGAAATACATAGCTTGTGAACATTTCAGCTTTCTAGCTATTAAGATTTTTGAGATACACCCTGGTGACAGGCAGAGAGCGTAGGTATGAATAGCGTCCCGTTTTTAATTTTTAAGCTCAGAACCCCAAAAACACGATTTTTTCTCATTCTTCCAGGAAAACTACTGGGCAATAATAATCATCTCCGTTAGACCGAATATCTCAAAAACAACTCGCATTTAGCCCCCCATGTAACGCACTATACGAGTTCATTAGAAACTCGATTATCCGGCCCTCAGTTAACGGATTCGCGATTATCCGGACTACACTAATTGCCCAAAATCGTATTTTTTTAAAGCATGAACATGTTGGACTGAACTTGCATCATCCGCCCGCACCGACTTCGCATCGAAAAATCATAAAGCCGATTTTCTTCATGCTTTCGATTATCCGAATTTTCTATTATCCGAATGCTTAACAACAACAATTAGTTCGGTTAATCGAGTTTCTACTGTATTTTGTTTCATCACATCTAAAAATGTTCTTCGTTAGATATCAGTAGCCCTGTAATATATAAAAAACAATGTCAACAACCTTCAGGCATACTAGTTATTATTCTGTGCTTCAGGTAGGTATATAATTCCTATCTATCACGGCTATGCGTCATCCGCCCGCGTGCTCCACATCTATCGTTTTCGTAAGTATTATAATATAAGTTGCAAACAAATGCGAAGAAGCGAGAAGCATCCAGTTTTTACCAGTTCAAACGGCTTGCTTGGTTTGTATGTTGGTACTAAATACAGTGTAAACTCCATGGTACATGCCACTCAATTTAACGACAAAATCTCTAAACCGTCGAAATTACTAGACTATTTTTGGTAAACTTATTTTCCAAACATTGAAAAAAAAATCTTAAAAAAAATCTCGTATTAGGCAGGCAAAATCCTTAAATATATTCAAAATTCTAGTTTATAATCACTTTTTGGCCATTACTTAGATTTTATTTCATTTCTTTCGTGTTGTATATTTATGTTTGTATAGCCAGTAATGTTTAACTTGTTTTGTTTTGTACCGCCGCTTTCTTTTATGTCTTCTATTCCTCTCCATTCCCGGTTGCCTGGTAGAGATCACCATAGGTGATAAGGCCGCCTTTGTGCTCCGTTTAATTATTGTATTTACTTAATATAAGCTGTTTTTTATGTGGTTGTACAATAAAGTTATTCTATTCTTATATATCTATGTATTTACATAGTTAGATAAATGTTTTATTGCCACTGAATACGCTCGAACTGGCCATAATTAGTAGATTTAATCAAACCGCATTCACGGAAACGTACCTAACTCATATCGAACCATCAGATAAAAACATTCTATTAGGTGCCAGAATACATAAAAATATTGGAAGATCTTTATCACGAAGAAAACAGCTAGATACGTCCAATTCTCATTCTACTTTTAAGTGGGGGTGATGAGACCTGCACTGACATCGCGCGAGGGACGTATTGTGCATTCCTTCCTTACCAGCCTACCCAAGCCAACCGAGCTCCTTGAAATAACGGAGGACAGCTGGCTCGCTGGTATACCTGTTCCACCCCTGTTGCGTCAGATGGTCTGTTTGTCTGAGGATCAGCAATGGAAGTCGAACTTTCATCTTGAGCTGCTATCTTCAGACCGTAACTCTCTCTGGTTTGTTTAGTAGCCTCCAGTGCAGTAGCACGTGTGCTACCGTTTCATTTAGACAGCTTCGACATAGAGGACTGTGTGTCATCCCTATTTTATGTTGGTGGTAGTTGAGTGGAAGGTAATGATGCCGACCATCATACGTAGATCCCTTCTTGTGAGTTTTAGTAAATTATTTGTTTTTTGTTTAATTTGGGTAAGAAGAGACTTGTGTTAGAGAAATCGTTATAATAAGCTATCTTTATACTTCGATATATAATATATATACTATAAAAACGTACGTTTTAGGGATACCGAACCCAGAGGGTACCGACGGCACCCTGCTTACCTAAGACTTCGCTGTCCG